>VXAB01000298.1:153294-297380 GCA_013399175.1 Odontophorus gujanensis
TTTTTTTTTGTATATGATAATAAAATTGAAAATGAATATAAAAAAAAAAAAAAAAAAAAAAAAAAGAAGTTATTGGGTTTACAAAGTTTGGCATCCACAAAGTAGGGAATTCCAAAGCACAAGGTGAAAATCCAAATGCATTTTAGTTTAGATTCATCTAGTTAAGACATATAATAATACACACTTTATGCATAGTTGATGGAAAAACAAAAGCATCTCTGGAGATCAAGCCAAGCCACCTATAAGTAGCCTTTAATTGTGTCTTTCTCAATCTTCACAACACATGAAAACTAAGAACTGAACTAAAACCCCAACACAAAGTAGATACACTTTTGCATGATCAGTACCAATCCTTTGGGTGTGTAGGCCAGCACAGTATTTAACTGGATGCTTAAATACAAATCAATTAACGATATGATGTTGTTCTACTAATTTTCATAATGCTATAGTGTTGTAGTTATAATGCATTATTTAAAGGAGATTTTTTCTATCAGTGAAAGGCGAAAAATAAAAAGTTATGATCATGAAGCAGGAGAAAGACTTCTATGCTCTTGAGTTTGCTAAGTGGCTTGGCACGATTAAGAAAAAACATTACTGGAACAGTATTCAAGAACAGATCCAGTTCAGCAGCAGATAGCAGCTTAGCTTAAAGCCACTGGATTAGAACTGGATGGAAATTTAAACATGTATCTTGGTTTGAAATAAGATGAGATTTAATAGCCCAGTGGAAACAGGCATTGGCTGCTTTAAAGTTCTTTTTTTACCCTTCTTTTTCAAAGACTCTCACGTCTCAGATAGACTATTATTACAATAACTACACTGCCGGATGAAATAGCAACCTTTTGCCTAATCATTACTTTCATGACTGTTTAGTTTTATACAGTACATTACCACAAAAGAAAGACTACTTGGCAGTTGAGTGATCTACAACGATTTTCAAGTGAAGGGCAGTTGTGTAGCATATCAAAAGTTTCAATGTTTCTTTTAAATTGTTAAACATATAAAGGTCACCTACAAGTAGTTTTTATGTAAAAATTTACCCCCTTTCTGTGATTTGTATCTAAGAAGCAATTCCAAGTAAAAGGAGAGAAAAAAAGACATTTTTGTTTGCTGCCTAAAAAATGATGCTGTGAAATTTAATTTAATCTTTTTATGTATTAGGAAGTTTTCATGAAGTACTCAGAACTGACAAAGAAATCATCTTTCCCATGTTCAGCATCTGAGTTAGCTGGAAGAAAAACAGAAAAAGTTGACAAAACATCAGTGAAGCAACAGGGAAAATATTGCTTGTTGATGAATAGAAGCATTACATGCTGGAGTAGGGGAGTTGTTTTGTTTCTGTGGCCCGCAGTGTACTGTATAAACATAACTGAAGAGCAGTGATATCATAAAGGTGGTTAGGAAAAGAAAGGGAGCTCAAGGTGAATTATACTAAATAGTGAGGAGGAAAAGATAAGAGCAGCCCTGTTCTCTAGCCAAAGAAGATAGTAACATTTGGTTTGTATTTTTTAAAGCAATTTCTCTTGTATGAATTGCATTTAAAGCACTGGCTACATGCAGCATACCTTGAGACATACCTGTCTTGCCTAGATAAAAATTATTTGGAGGGATTCATCTTACCAACATGTTCCTTATGTTCAGCATCTAAGCTAGTCATCTAGGCTCCTCAGTAATCAGCAGAAAGAGATGGGCACCTGCAGAGAATGATTCACTGTAAACACACAGGCCAAGACAACCCATTTTCTGGATATGGTCATCCCTCTACAGTGATTATTGGTTAACTAGTTCAACTTGCTGCATAACTATTAAATAGCTAAAATTAGATGAGATGAATCTCATGTAGTGTTGTTGTCTGGACTAGATTAAATTTCTTTAGGACAGGTTTGAATAACAAACTCCCTCCTTTTTGCTGAATTTGGCAACACTAGTACAGACAAACCAAAACCAAACAAAAAGAAGATTAAGAGATAATGATTACAAAGAATATGTATCAGAGAAGATTTTAACATTGAGTGCAAATGACATATCTTCCTACTCCAAGCTGCAATCACACTTTCAATCTGCATTGTAACAGATTACAGATTAAAAGAGTAGCATTATAACTGACTATTTACATGACAGACTGGATCTGTCATGTAAATAGTAACTCTAGGTATATAAAGCAATTACAATTTATCGTTTCTATACTGAGCCAATCAAAACCTATGGAGGATCAAAACAGATTTAACGCAGGAAAAAACATTTACCCTCACACAAAGTTGGGGTTCCAAGTAAGTTCAACATTTTGCCCTGACTTGATTTCCCACATGAGGCAGGGAGCAGCTTACCTCCAGATAGAAGTGTTTTCCTACAATAATAGTCTCTCCACCTCTGCTTCAGTCACATCCAAAGGAACACCTACTGAACTGAAATGAGCTTCAGACTGTAAAACCAAAATTCCCACTGTTTTGTTCTGACAAATAGTATTGTGCCCTGCCTTTTCAAGTAGCTTGGACCCTGAGGTGACAGAATAGATGGGAAAGGGAGAGGGAAGGGAANTCACCACTTGTGTGTGGATCATGTGGCAACCAGTCTCAGTGAGAAATGTAGGACTAGGTAGCAGTGAACAAGCTCAAATGCTCTTTAGTTGCCATCCAACTATTCTTCATATTTCCGGTCTACTAACTTTCACTTACAACTAAGGTTTCCTTGTTTCATTATACTGTTCAGCTGGAAAATCAACAGATAAGCAGCAGAAGAGGACATAGTGGTAGGAAATAACAGATCTGACTGCAAACAATGCACTAACTCCTGGAAATGAGAACAAAAATACTGAGAAAATTTGCTCTGGGAACAAGACTATGACAATGAATGGAGATATATAAGTGTGAGGATTGATATTTGCTGAGAATCTGTCCTATTAATTGCAGAGTTTGTATAAATCATTATGAGTAGACTCTTAAATTGCCATATGACCTTCTGTCAGCTGCAGAATTGCTGTGAGTGGGCAAACCCCACAGGTTCTATTCAAATCACAGGTTTTCACAGAAGCTATTCAGATAAACAGTCTCTTCACTTTTCCTAAAGAACACCTGGGACATTATTCGCCTAGATATGCCAGGGATGCTGGGCCATCAAGACACAAGGAAAACTCTACCAACTTTTCTACTCAGGGAGAAATGACTTTAGGATTTGTGCTTTGAGAAGAATCTTGCAGATGCTCCTCTTTAGGTGATGTAATCCTGCCCTGCCCCAGATTCAGGTCTATGTTGTTAAAGCAATAACTTGATTGTCATGGATGAGCTTGTCAGCACTAATCTTTTTTTGCTTCTTGTGTGTTTTGCAGATGCTCCCCTCCATCTGCAGCATCACGAAAGAATTATCAATAGGAACATGCACAGATGTATGCTCAGAAGTTATTTCTATAGTTCCTTATACTTTCCATTCATATCAGCCTTTTGAACCTTCAATATTGCAGCCAGAAACACTGAATTCCTTGAAAAAATATATATTGGAAAGATATCTAAATGCCAAGACATTCTTTTCCTCAGTCAGTTCTTTTTGTTACAAATGGCAGCATGAGTAGCTTCTGCTACAACCACACTACTTTTAATTACCAAATCAGCCATATCCTTCCAACTTCATTCTAAATTGTCATGGCCTTGTCAGAGATGAGAATGATTTCTTGAACACCAGAACACTGATATTTACAGTTGCCAGTTTTTTGTTTTTTTTCTTTCACAGCAGTATATTTCCTCTCTCTATGAATAAAACTGTTGAAAATAGACTTAAGCAAGTGGGTAATAATATCGTATTTTTTAGATTATCTTCTCCCTAAGGAAAAAACTGGTCTAAGATACAGAAATTGGTGAGCATGTTTTATTTCAGCAGTGAAGTGTGGTTTTAATAAGATTTCCCCAAATAAGTCTAACCAAGGATTTAAAGAGGTCTTAATTTTTATGAACCTAAATTAATTGGCCAGTGTTGTGGCCAGGCTACAAAACTAAAATTAAAGACAAAAATCCCATTGAGTGCTCACATAAGCCTCAAGGTCATAGGGAATAAGGTCTAACAAACAGCACCTGATATTTGTAATTTTGCAAGCATCCACTTCAAACAGTTTTTAATTGTCATTTAAGCTTATTTTAATCACATGCCAACACTTTGACTAAACAAACCAAGGAGGATGGGAAATTTAAATGCCAAAAACCAACTAATGACCACAACTAATTTTTTTCTGCTGGCTCCTGAGAAAACACTTTCTAAAATCAGATGTTTTAAATATCTAAGTATTAAAATGTTTAAATTTCTTTTGAAATCTAAATATTTTCTCTATTACTTATAGGAAAACAGTTACGTGTTTTTGTTGTTTGGTTTTCTCGTGTTTTTGTTTCTTTACTTGCTTGCTTTGTTTTGTCATTATAACTATTGTCTTATTTTGTTAGCAAATTAGTGTTTTCTTTGGCTAGCTTTGGTGTGCTTTTTCATCTCCTACCATTAATAATGAAATAATCTCATCTTTTTAATAATCAACAATATCCCAACACCAGCTGGAGCAGACAAGACAATGAGATGGGCACAAACATTAGCAAGCTTGTTGTTTCATTCTAGAATATGCTTGCGACACCAATTCATTAGTCAACGACTCACTACTTTGGATAAAACTCCACTGATTTACAGGAAAAGATATTTGCATTTCTTTCATGTCCCTGTAAAACACAGAGATCGGTGTTGAGCTATCTTACTGCTAAGACAGAGGCACAAAAAAAGAAATGCAAAAAAAGGCATTTGCCTGTCCACAGTCTTGCCAAATATGTAAATTAGAATTTAATCATAAGAGCCTGGATGTATGTATGGGTATTTCTCTCTTCTGTCCCTGTTCTTGACATTCTGTTTCATTTTTTTTCACTTTTCATCTTCTATTGAAACACAACATAGGAAATTAGATTAAAAGGGGGGAAATTATATTAAACAAAAGGAAATTAAATTAAGCAAAATTGTTGCAAGGCTGTGAAAGCCTTGACTGAAACCAGCCTTTGGAAATGGATATCTTCAGACATCTTCTAACAGTGATAGCTCTCAAGCAGCCACCATGATGTTATACAAGAGCAATTCAGACCCTGCTAACCAGAGGCCCTCTTAGATTCTGATTTGCCTTTCCATCCTGGATCTGAGCTTCCAACTCAATGCAAATTAATGTCTAGAAGACTCTTTGGTCTTTCTGAGGTTGGTTACTCAGACTGTCCCCTCAGAGGAGGTGACTATTCCACCACACTTGACAACAGTTGTCTTCTTACCTCAAGAAAGTATAACAGCAAGGATTTTGAATGGGCAAGTAGAGATTCTGATGGAGGCCCTGACCTGCAGATGTTTTAAGTCAGAAGTTGTGAAACAAAAGCCTGCTTTGTACTTGTCTAATTTTTTATTTTCTTTTTCTAAGCATCTAATTCTGGCCACTCAGTCTGTTAGGTATTTCCAGGAGATCTCTCCTGACATGGGTGGGAAGAGAACACAGAACGAATAAATGAATGGTAACAGAACATTGCCTCTGTGGATGCTTCCAGCTGCTGGTTTAGAGGAAAGAGAACACAAGAAAGGGAATGCAAGCCTGATGGTCACTAGAAGTCACTTTCTTACCCTCATTTTACCCCAGCCTTCCATGGCATACTTTCCCAACTGCTAAAAAAATTTTAAATGCTCTGCAGATGTAAAAAAACTACTTACTTGTTTACTGTTTGTGAGAATTTGAAAAGATACCATCTGTTAAAAATCTTAGGACTGAAAGGCATTAATGTCATGAAATCTACTTCCTGCATAATAATATTAGTAGAAATTCATAGAATGTCACAACAAAATTAGCTTATTCACAAAACTTGCCAAGAGATGGGGTTTTTTTTGACACACGCAGTTTAATTTAACTCTCATATACAAGAATAGCCTTGTAGCTTCTATGGTATGTAGATGTGATCAACAAAGAATTGGTGCAGTCTGGAGAAGCATGAAGTGTTACTGTAACCCAATCTACAGAAAAGAGAGACCTGATGTTCCCGGGAATATTGGGTTTACATCTCACAATTCATTATACTGGAAGAAAGAAATGAGAGAAGGAGGAAGGGAGAATGGTAGTGGTTGGATGGGACTTCTAGAGATCATCTAGTCCACCCTCCCTTCCAAAGCAGCTCCCTAGCCCAGGTTGCACAGGTAGGCGTCCAGGGGGGTCTTGAACGTCTCCAGAGAAGGAGACTCCACCACCTCTCTGTGCAGCCTGTGCCAGTGCTCTGTCACTGCACTGTGAAGAAGATCCCATGCACATTTGTGCAGAACTTCCTATGTATCAGTTTGTGACCATTGCCTCTCGTTCTTTGACCACAAACTCCTGAGAAGAGTCCAGCTTCATCCCTTTGCCTTCTGCATCTTAGATATTTATAGACATGGATCAGATCCCCTCTGAGTCTTCTTTTTTCAAGGCTGAACAGACCCAGAATCTCAGCCTTTTCTACTAAGGGAGGTATTCCAGGTCCTTTTGTCTTTGTAGTCCTCCACTGGACTCTTTTGAGGAGATCCCTGTCTTTCTTCTACCAGAGAGCCCAGAACTGGACACAATATTCCAGGTGAGGTCTCACAGGGGCAGAGAAGAAGAAAGGAGAAGGAAGGGGGGAGAAGAGGAAGAATGAAAGGAAAGAATTGGAAAGATGAAAAAGTGAGGATTGAAAATAAAAGAAGGAAAAGGAGAAGTCTAAAAAAAAAAAAAGGGTGTCTTTAAATACAGGCAGCTGTCCTTAGTCAGCATCATTTTTGTTTAAAAAGAAACAGTGCTTGACAGGTGTTTTCAAGGTTTGAAAAAGACACAGTGAACTTGCAGATTTCATTCAAGCATTTCATTTAGGTTTTGTCCTTCTCATCCTTGAAGTCATGGAGACACCTAACTTGTGTAGCTGAATACAATGAAATCTTGAAACCTATGACTTAAAAAATTGATACATTCTTCTCTCCATAACACTATGTTAAAGAGTTTGTTAATGTTGCACATACTATTGCATAAATTATCTTGAAAATATATATGTTTGGACTTAGGTAAATCAGATGCTTAAGAGCTTCCTGTTGCAAATGTGTTTGAAATCATAAAAAAAAACTGCTGTGTATTTTCTGATACCCACCTCTTTCATTTACCTGTAAGATGGGATGTAGAAGAGTGAAATTCAGTTCTAGTAGTTGAGAGAATTACTATGAGCACACATCCCAATATGTAAAAAAAAAACCATGAAATAGAATTGTTAGTTTCTCAGAACATGATGAATGTGGTAGTAATCAGAAGAATTTTCTAAACCGTACCTTTGAGATTTCAATTAAAGAAAGAGAAAAACAGAAAACAAAACACAAGAAGAAATCTGTTGAATTATAAATTTTTTTCTCCAAATGATTTTTCCACATTTGCTGCCAGAGCAAACACATGGTACGTGTTAGTCTGTCGGGTCTACATTAATTCATCAGCTGTAGGAACTGCAGTGATTCATTTGCCAAAACCTGTTGCACTAAATCCCACTGTTTTTAAATTGTAACTCTAAACATCCTTTTTGCCTCTCAAAAGATTTTGAATGCAACTTCATACATAGCATTTCTAAAATTATTCTCCATACATATATCTTTACATTTCTCCACTTTTCCTAAAAGTATAATCAGCCCATCACCAGTTGTTTTCAGTTCCTCTCCTAGTTAACAAAAAATAGTGTCATTCTCATCTAAAACACAGAAAGCTAGAATGTGCTAACTGGTTTGCTTTGCTTCTGACAGGCAGCTGTGCAAGCACTCCAGGCAACAGCTGTGCCATAGCATTATTGTTTTCTGGTCTTTCATTGATTTTTAAGGGAGGATAGACATCATCAGCCTCCTAATATACAAGTGGATATTTTGCCCTTCGAACATACCTCAATTTTTTTGAGTCTTCAGTGACTTACTAAAAAATAAATTCTTATTAAATGGTGATCTGTTTTAATTTGACGGCTTAATTTTCTTTTTTGGATAAGGAAGATTTCATTGTGGAAGAACACTCCTTTCTGAAAGAGTGATCAGGTGCTGGAATGAGCTACCACAGGAAATGGTTGAGTCACCATCCCTTCAGGTGTTAAAGAAATATTTAGATATGGTAACTAAGGGACATGGTTTAGTGCAGAAATGGTGGTAGGTGGACAGTTGGACATGGATGTGATCTTGTGGTTCTTTTCCATCCTTGGTGATTCTACAATTAAATGTTGTACAACTCATATGTTCTGCACTAAGTAACAATTAAGGTGGGAATTCTTGGTGTGTCACTCTAAACACTCTATGGGAAGGTAAAGATTTCTGAAGATGGGAAAGTTACTCTGTAATGAAATATTACAAGAATATCTTGTGGAAAATATCTAGAACAAAATGGCTCTTTTTTGTCATTGAACCAAAAGAGTAATCGCTGTCTCCCTACATATCTAGTAAACCTTTAGCAGATATACTAAACAAAGAAATCTTATATTGATCAACAAAAATATAAATATACATTTCTCTTGTGAGAATAGGAACAAATAATTAATACAAAGCACCATAACACTTGGTCAGATCAATGATTGCTCTTATGATCTTTAAGGTCTTTTACTATGAAAATGTTTCTCTGATTGTATGGGTTATAATCACAACCGCACAAGTAATTACAATTTTCTTAATTAAATTAGTACTTAGAATTGAAAATTCTCAAATGCACCAAGATTTTTCCAAACTAATGTTTCCTTCTCATTTTTACTTTCTTTCTTTCTCTCTCATCCTCTTTCTTTCCCTGAAGGGAAAAAAGGGGACATCAATCAATGAGTCATGTGCCTTGATCTACAGTCTACATGCTAAATGCATCTTAAGGGTTGAATATCATAAATGCTTCGAACTCCAGGTACAATAAAGGCAACAGAAATGGAAGTGGTTGAGAAATCACATTGACCCCATTGTTTTAGATCATGGCAAATAGTATACCTAGGAAGAAAACAAAGTAACTTGCAGTGTCCCATAGAAAGATTGCTCTCATTCAAAACAGCCAGCCAACGCAATTCAGTGTTGCCTAATCCTAACCTTCCCAACTTCCTCTTCTTCACCTTGGGAATTTATTTCCAGATAAGGCTATTCTAATAAATTCATATCTAAAGACCATCAATACACATTTATTACTTTAATAAAGCTATTCTGAATATCATTCAAATATTATTTTACCTTACTGTAATGCACAAAAATTATTAGCAAATATTTCTATATCATTTCTGCCTCCAATGATTCAACACTTTTTTTCAAATAATGGATTATAATAACTCACCATATTTTTTCCTGGACATTTTTGGTCTCACACTGCTAACCCCATAAATAAGAGAGCCTTTGTAGTTTAGAAGACTGACAGTTTTTACCATAGTCTTTTGAGACAGAGGCAAAGTCTCTTGAAACTCAAGAAAGAAGCCTATAGTAGACTATATTTTCCCTGACTTATTTATCACTATGCCTGTGAAATTATAACAAAAGTGTTAAAAACCCTTTCTGTCCAACTAAATAAATAACAGCAAATAAACTGTCTTCATCTTTCATTCTCTAATTTCAAGTAGGCATGAGATATGCACGGCAATAGAAGCGTTCTCAGACACTGATAATGTGCTTCAGATGTTTGCTCTGGCAAGAGTGAGGCTAGGTCTTTGCATTCATCCACTTATGTGTAGCCAGTTGACATTTATTCATGTATATATTTGTACTATAAACGCCTGTGCTTTTAAAATGACCAAAATATTCTGGAAACTAAGATCAGCTTTATTCAGCTGAGCTGGAACTTTGCAAGCAACCTTGATCCCTAAAAAGTTCATCATATCTAAGAGAAACTCCCCTGCTTTCATCCAGAAACTATTTATCACAGGTGTTATTTGTCCCTGAAGCACCAGGGAGAATTCTATAAAGATGTATCATAATTTGTGGTAAAAGAATTAGAAGAAAGAATCACTTGCTTATTATAATTAATCTGTTTCTACATTAGTTCCTCAATAAGGTCGACCATGCTGGAGGTGAAAGGGCTTTCTCCTTAGATTTTAGTTTCTTTCTTTAACTATCACTATTTGGGAAGAAAAAAACTGTCTGATTCCCACATTTCAAACCAATGCATCTGTGCACATTCTCCTTGCAACAGTACTTTGAGTCTGTACCTGCAGAAAAAGGAATTCTATCTAGGTACTTGCTTTCAGTCCTGTTGGGTGGACTTCTCAGATTTTTAGGTGAATCTCAACCAAAAATGAAAATATCCTTCAAAATATGCAATCTGCATTTATTTACAAATTTGTTTCCAGTAAAAGATGGAATGGACTATGAAAATATGAATATAAAGAGATACAAAGTGGTACAGTGTTAGAGAATTTCAATAGCCACAGAAAAAAAATGTAGACCGGAAAGACAAGAATGAAACAGGACAAAGTCAGTACATGGAATTCTGGGTAATAAAATGGAGAGAGTATTTAGTGCATCTCCAATTTTGGATGACATTCACACACAGAGGGTAAAATCCTGGCTACCTCTCAGCCAGTGGCATGACTCCCATTAACGTCAATGGGTCATGATTTCATCTACAATGCATGAAAGAGTCTGCCAGCTCTTCTGTGCTCCTGGGGAGAAAAGAGAGACTGCACCACTTTACACCTTCTGCCTCTAAGAGACACTCAGCTCTGACATGTAATATCTGTCCAACCTTTCAAGTTTTCTCAGGACACTGCATTTGTTTTTGATTCATGTGGAAATCTCGAGTTTCCAAAGCCTGTATGTGTCGCAGGCTAACCACAGGAGAAGGGGGTTCCAGACCTCCTTGTGACATTTAGGAGGAAAGTTGGGTCAGTGCTGCATGGTTTTCAAAATCCCAGTCATCACATAAAAGTTGTTTGTGGGAAAGAGAAGGAACACTTCAGTGCCACAAGCACAACTGATTTCTCAAGAAATTGTTCTGCTCTTTGTACAATGCCTAGACTGAGGGCAGGACAGAAAACTGTTAAGTTACTATCTATCTCCATCATAGGCATGCAAAAACTTAACTAGTTCACAGAAAACAGCAAACCATGCCTCTGCTTCAGATATTAAGCCAAACATTTTGTTTAGTCTCAAAAGAAAAATTGATTTCATAGACCCTGTTCTACACTTTTATGTTTTTCTCCTGGAATTTATACTTCACCGTGCATTCTGCATAAGATCAAGTTATGCTTTACAGCTCATGACTTCCTTTTACTGTAGACAAAATTCAACCTAATTCATTTTCATCTACATTTGGTTCAGGGATCGGAGGCTTTTACTGAAGAACATAAAAGACTACTAGTGTTATTAGTGAGCTGATTCTCTCTGGGATAAGATCTTGATCTTAGCAGTCCTGGGGCTCCCCACTGATGCTTGCAGCACACAGGGCATGAAAAACGCTGCTGCGAGGCCAGTGGCAACACACTCCAAAGATACTTTGGGCTATATTCCACTGAAAGACATAAACATGAAGAGTTTTTTGGTGCTCTGCTTAGGTGAGGCTTTGATTCCAATGCAGTGGTTAATATTTCCTTGGAGGAAAGGAATAGCAGAAACAGACTAAATATTAACTGCTCCATGTGAGATTAATCCTCCTACAGTTATACATATTTTCATCCTCAAAAGAGAGAAACCATTCTTTCTAGTTCAAAATGTCTCAAAAGCATACTGCAAACGTGTATCCACCAATCAGATATAATTCCTCATGGGATCACATGTTCAGTCCAGAAGTGGCATTATCATGTCTTTCAGCCAATGTTAACTGTTTCCTACTTACCAACTTCTGCAATATCCTTGTGGCTTTCTGTTCTCAGGCAGGAATCTTTTTGTTCATGTTGCATTTCCAACATACCATAGCTCATCTCAGTGGTGTTTAAAAAAAGGTTCCAAAGAGTCCTAGGGCTGTTCTACTATGAATCCGGCATATGATTATGGCAAAGCACCCAATAAAAGTAGCGTTGACATTCCTGTCTCATGCTATTGGCAAAACATAGGAAAAGAAAATCAATGAACAGGATTAATCTAGAAGAATATTTGCTTTTCGACTGGGAGTGTCCAATCTGTTGGCTTGTCTGGGCCGCAGTGAGTGAAGAGCAGTTGTCTTGGGCTGCATATAAAATGTGCAATATTGTTAAGGTATATAAGTAACAAAACTTTTATATTTTTATATGTTTAATTAAAACATAAGAAAAGGGGTAACAAAAATACAGAACTAGTGGGTTGGACAGACATGAAAATTTAGATGGTGCTCAATGAAGGAAGTAACATCTACTATTTAAGAGTTATTATCCAGGGCTGCCCTGTCAGCCTGTGTTTAGTTGACATGAGGAATTATTACAGTTTTCAAAACACAGTCTCTGATTAAAGCCTTCTTACAACTTTGTATTTTCTTTCTATGTATGAAAGCTGAAGGCTGCCCACTTTTACACTAGGAAAGAGGAAAAGTAGAAACAGATATAATAGACAGCTGGCAATAGAGTTCAAAAGAGTCAAGCTTGTTGCTGCCATTGTTGCCATATGCAATGGGAAAGATAGCTGTGAGAATTACTGGTTTGGAGTTTAGTTCTCTGCTTATTTGTTGTATAAGAGAAGTAGAGGTTTCCACAGATAGGATCCCACTGGAGTCCTATACCACCTTAAGGACAGCACCTATAGGTGCTGTCCCGAAAAGGTCCTAGTTGGAAGAGGAGGCTTGGCCTTTCTCACAGTGGGTGTACATGTACCATCAGCCTTGCCCTATCCACTGAGGAGACATGGGCCCAGAAAGCCCAGGAACACACCTGCAAAGGGTTTTCCAGCTAAGGGTTAAGTTAACTCATCTGGGCCTCTTGATTCCAAAACAAAGACAAGGCGTGGTAGAAGAGAGTCCTGTGAGAGGACTGAAGATGCAGTTTTGAGCTGAATTTCATGCCAGTTACATGAGATGTATGGCATCCACAACAACTGCTGCTGCTTGGGAAAAAGGGATATGAACATTTTATTAACAACCACCATTTATGTTCTTAAAACAACTCCTGAGAGAAAAGGAACAAGTCTGTCTATACCAGATAAGAGACAAAGGTGGAAGATAGCCATGACTATCTTATATTCCTTGGTCCAGGAAATCTTGCCTGCCTCTTAACTCTCTAGAGCCCAGATTTGTCTATGCTTTGCTTCAGTTTTCTCACCTAGAAACAAGGAATTAAGTCAATAAATTCTTCTTAACTCTTTCACACAAATAAAAGAGTTTGTATAGTTTGAGGAAAAAATGGTTGAGCCCATTTCTTTAAAAACAGAGATGTATCATACCATGGTCCTTGCTTTAATCAAAAAATGGACAGTTGTGCTTATCAGTTAGCCATTATAAACTAAAAAGAGATTCAAGTTATTCTATCTAAGTCTAATATCTGTTACCTTTCAAACTCAGCTGATTAGCATAGCCTACTTGGCCTGCAACTGACATAGAAGCCTATCAAGGCAAGGATAAAAATACAAACACATAATATCATACAGTGTGATGAAAGATTCATCATAATTCTGAGTGTGCCCTTCGTTCTCAAATTCTCCCCTTTTAAATTTATAACAAGGAACTGATTTGACTTAACGTTTTTCAACAGTAAAACTCCATTCATTTCAAGTCAGGATAGAGAAACGTATAAGGTGATGTTGTATATATTGCTTTAAAAACTGTAGATGTTAAGAACATTTTCACAAGTGTAAGTTGTTCTATAGCTGCCCTGGGAAAATGAAAATGATTAAGATCTGTCGTATCTAACATAACAAATAGGGAAAACTGAAATTAATTACAATGAGTATTTTCAAATATAATTTTGGCATTCACTTGTTAATTTCCAACATTAAATGTTGGAATTTAAAATTCTTTTAAAAGAAATTCTACTTTTTTAATTGCTTTCAATAACAGTTTTTTTCTTAACAAGGATCTGAGACCACTATTTCCTTTCATACAGTAAAGCAGAGAGAAATGACCCATGTTTTTTTTCACAGTCCTATACGTTTATATATATAGGACAGAAGCTATACATAAAAACAAAAATAGCAATACTAACAATGTTGAAATTAGTCAAAATGAACAAAAATAATGTCAGAGCTCACTTCACACAATGAATGTTTGTGATAGGAAAACTTGAGAAAAAAATAAAGCAGGTAAGATCTTCTGTTTGGCGCAGAGAAGCAACACACACATGCTGGTCCCATAATTCTTTAGCTGCATATTTCTGAGACAAATATTTAGTAAAACAGAATCTCTTTTTCAAAATCTTAAAGTTTATTGTTGAAATTAACTGAATTTTGGACTTGCTTCTTGACAGAGGCAGAATTATTTATGGTCTTTTCTCCAAGATAAGAATTCTCCTACCTTGCACAGTCAAAACTTTTCTTCTACAATAATATATTAATCCTTTGATATTGCTTTAAATACTCATCTTTGGTTATCAGGCAGAGTAATCTCACTAAACAATAATTTTGCTGCCAGATAGATATAAACAATTGCAGGCCAAGATGGTTAATAAACCATTGCAGACCAAGTCCAGTTCATCTGTAAAGTGTAAAGTTCAGCTAAACAAGCATATATTTCCAAGGAAAGCTTTCATTTCTCTAAAATATATTTATTTGAGTCTCTATGTTTTAAAGACCTGGTAGGCTGTTTCTTTAACATGGTCTAAGATACTCTGTGGGCAAATAAAACATTGAACATTGGAGTCTAAAATTTGAATCAGTTGTGCCTTAGCCCACGTTGGCTCTTCTCTGACTTGGTCTGCAGAGGCCCAAGAAGCTCTTGCCAGGGCTCTACCCTCAGCAGAGCTCAGCAGAGTCTATACCTTGGTGTCCCTCATGGTCTGGGACTCACAATCAAAGATGCTTCACATCAAAGCCCTGGACCTAAGAGAAAAAAGTATTTTTGACTGAGTGTTCTTATTAACATTACAAGGTCCTGCTTACTCTCCCTGTCAGAGTCTGATATGAGCTTAATTATGAGTAGTTGAATGACCAGACCCAGAGAGAAATGGTCAGTGGTGCAAAATCTGTTGGAGGCCAGTAATGAGTGGAGTACCCCAGGGGTCAATATTAGGTCCATTCTTGATTAACATCTTCAATAACAATCAGGACAGTGAGAAAGAGTACACTCTCAGTAAGTATACAGTCAGCACAACACAGGGAAGTGGCTACCTCACCATAGGACAGCACAGCCCTGCAGAGGGATGTGAATGGGCAGAAGAGGCGGGCTTCAAAAAGAAGTACAGATTCCTGAACCTGAGAAGTAACAACCCCAGGCACCTGTACCTGCTGTGAGCCACCTACCTGAAAAATAGCTCTGCATATAGGTGTCTAGGAGTTCTGGTAGACACCAAGTTGAACATCAGTCAGCAGTGTACCTTTTTTGCTAAGAATGCTAATGGTATTCTTGTCTGTATTAGGCAAAGTAATTAGCCTAATTAGCTAATTAGCAAGCCAAAAGAGGTCATCCTTCCCTTCTGCTTTGGTGAGTTTGCACATGGAGTTCTGTTCCGAAGTCCCTAGTACAGGAGAGACCTGGACATACTGGAAAATTTATATCATGGCTGCCAAGATGATTGAGTACTTCTGCTATGAGAGTTGGGACTGTTCAGCATGGAGGAGTTTCTGGGAGTATCTTGTCAATGTCTATAAAATATCTGGAGAGTGTGGACTTAAGATAGAGTCAAGCTCTTTTCAGTGATAGGACACGAGGCAATGGGCAAAAATTGGTACACAAGAGATTCCATGTAAACATCAGGAGCTACCTTTTTATTGTACAGGTGATGGAGCACTGGCACAGGTTACCCAGGGAAGCTGTGGAGTCTTTTTCCTTGAAGATCTTCAAAAGTCACCTGTATATGTTCCCGGGCAACCTGTTCCAGGTGTCCCTGCTTGAACAGGAGGAACAGAACACAGAACTTTCAGAAATCTCTTCAACTTTTAACCATTCTGGGAGTGGAAGCATTACTACAACTCAGGTGTGCAATGCCATAACAAGGATGTTCTTCTATTCTAAAGTTACTATGCTTTGACAAAAATTATGCAACCTTAAGGTATGATGTCCTTACTCAAGTGCCCTGACCACTGCAGTACCATCTTCAAGGTGATAACCCCAAGTCCCCATCTCCAAAGGGATAAGTCAACTGATTCATTTCCTGTAGGTGGCTGATTTGGGACAACAGATCATTATCTAACTACAGCGAAGAGTACACATGATTTAAATAGCTTAAGCAGTTTACTGCCTGTAATGAGTCTCCTCCTTAGGGTATATCCATGGGGTACAACATAACTCTGGCTGAGCTGCAGTTTAGTTTCTAGGAAGATCCTTAGTCTTTAACCTGGCACTAATAGTGAGTGACAATATATTGTGTCCACATACAGAGATATATGATCATAAGTTATACATTTTATTTTTGATAACTAAACCTCAGATCAGTATCTGCCATCCCCTTGAGTCATATTGTCACCAAATTTTACTGCCATCCATTTGCAGGGCCTCCTCTCTTCCTTGACTTTAGGAGATGGACTCAGTGATCCTTATGCATCTCTTTTAACATAGGACATTCTACTATTCTGTAATTGAGGTTCTTACATTTAACTGTATTGTTCATACCAAGTCCTGTGAGCCAGATGAGTCTGTGAAAAAACCTATATCTATAGCCTATCTACAGTTAAACAGAATATTTCACCAGAAATCATACCATATGTTTTTTGATGACCAGAGGATATTTGTGGAGTAGGGTTGTTGTGGACAGGACTGGAGGGGATCACTGTTCCTTGCTATTATTCATTTTCCAAGCCATCCTTCCAGTTTTTACTGGAAGAATCCTAGCCCAGCTTACTAACTAAGAAACACAAAAAGTGAACAAGCCCATGGCTATCCACATGATTGAAGATACTATTCTGATATGTTAGAACAAAAGCTGTAGCTCAGACTGTACATGTAAGGCCATCTTAAAATGTTTTTCTTGACCATTTAGCTAAGCTTAGGCCTGTCTTTCATCTCATCAAAAGATCTGTTAGGTTACAAATGAAGAAGTGTTTAGAACTCAAATGTCTGTGGCTGGACCTGATTTTACTTTGAAGTTTTGAGTTGGAATTAAAACCATTCAAAGTTCTGATTTCAGCTGATAAAATCAGGCTTTTATTTCTAATTTCCATCTTAGATACTGAGGCATAAATTTTCCTTTTGGGGTGACTCATAAGACTGATCTTACATAGCCAGTTAGAAAGCCAGTTCACCTGAAACTCCTGGAATACTAAGAAGGGAGGAATTTGTCTTTCAGACAAAAACCTTGGAAACATCAACCAAGCACAGATTCATTTGATGCCCTGAACTCCTGGAATCTAAGAGCAGAAAAAAATGAACATAATATTTCTGAGATAAGCTCTCTTTTAAACATTTCCCAGACTTTTCTATACTGGAAAACTTCTACAGTAAGCAGAAGCAAGGGAGAAAAATGGAATTTGAGTAGCCAAGTCATTTAAGCATCTTTGGATATCCTAGCTACAATTAAAACAATTTTCATAACAAATAGGGCCTAGAAAATAAGTATAATGTATGTTCGTATGTGTAAAATGTAATTAAGTGTATCAATATTAAATGTATTACTTCCCTTTCCTGGGTCATATTTTTTCATAGTTAAAGGAAGCACAGATTGGTGTGCTATGATACATAGACTTCAACTAAATAAAATGTACTGTGATAACATACAGTAGGGTTTTTGCATGAGTTTCTATGTAATAGGATTAATAGTTCCCTACATTATAGCAAGAGATACTTTTAGAAAAAGAAATAACAAATGACATTTGAAAGATTCAAGTATCAAATCCCCAAACCTGGTTAATTTGAGGAAAATTTTGAGTAGATTTAAAAAAGAATTCCCTCCAGCGCAGGTAGCAGCTAGAGAACTTCAACATTTCATGTAAAACTATAGTAGTCATCTTTTGTATCATCAGATTACACAAAATGACTTGTAATATCCATGAATGGTAACTCAGATCTTCCAATTTTTCTGCTTTCTACTTTGTTCAACTACCCATAAAATGTGAATATTTTGAACTTTAAGGTAGTAAGTGAATCCAGACAATTATTTATTAACAATATCCAGCTGGGGAGCACTTTGATGGCAGAAAGCAAACCTTTTTCAGTATACACATGGCCAGATCCTTTTCACATTAATTGAGATTGACTGCCCTTCTCTAAGGCTCTCCTACAGCGCAGCAGTAAAACACATTTTTCATTTAACAGCTGGACATGCCAACATGTCTTTAAGCACACTTCAGCAAATTCACAACACACTGGGCAGATATAATCTAAGTCATGCAAGTCCAGCTCAAATGTAAAATGACAACCTTTTGTTGTGGTGGCACATGAGCAGCAGAGCTTGAGGAGGAACTCATTTCTCCATCAGCCTGTATTACAGGAGACACCCAGAATCTCTTCTGTCTTCTGCTGGCTATCACATAATTGTCAGCTTCCCAAGTACAACAGGCAAATTGGACACACACTAGCAACTTGCATCTCTCTATTTCCTCGCAGTTTTAAGAACAGAGAGCTTACCCTTTAGGCCTCACTTCAGCTTCACAGTCTTGCAGTACACTGCCAGCTGCTGCCCCTCACAGGGATGGAGCTGCCTGTGCCTCTGCTCTGTTCTGCCTGCTGGGCCAGTCCACTCCCCTGAAAATCCCCTCTGACAGATGTCAGTGCTCTCCTAGAATCACAGAATCACCAAGGTTGGAAAAGACCTCTAAGATCATGCAGTCCAATCATCCATATATCACCAATATTTACCATTAAACCATGTTCCCCAAAACAACAACTAAAAGCTTCTTGAAGTCCTTCAGAGACAGTGACTCCTCCACTTCCCTAAGCAGCCCATTCCAGCACCTGATCACTCTCTTGGTGAAGAAGTATTTCCCAACAACCAACCTGAATATCCCGGGTGCAACTTGAGGCCATCCCTTCTAGTCCTATTTCTAGTTACATGAGAAAAGAGGCCAATCCCTACCTCATCACAACCTCCCTTGAGATAGTTGTAGAGAGCCTGAGCAACACATGACAGCCCCCATTCATACTTACTAAGCATTCTACCTCAAAAGCAAAGATAGTTCGGTAAACAGAAATTGTACCTGCTACTAGGATAGATGTAGCCTATGGGAGGTAAATTGATTCCTTTTATTGAACATATAACGTAAAAAATCCTACTAAAACCCTAGATGTCATACAGGACAGGATTTAGCCCCACAGACCTTATTCAGTTTTAGAAATGAAAAGGAGTATCATTCAGACATGATTCAGTTTTTATGAGGTGGTTGGAAGATTTGATCAAGACCTCTTTGAAGACACTCGAGTCAATTGCAAAGAGGAAAGAAACATACATGTGTGTACACCAAGCCCAAATCTCCATTCTTCATTCTTTCTGGCCCACAGTTCTTCATGTCTTTGCCAGGGCATTGGACATCCCAAGGGAAACACAGATCCTATTCAATTAAATAAAAAATAATTACAAAAACCCCACAACCTCAACACATAATAATCAACTACAAATGTTTGGGATAGCAAAACAATCCAAAATGTGCCTATCTAATTTATTTTCTGTGTTTTAAAAAATGTGCTGAACGTTTGCAGTTGATTTGCAACATAATGACTTCATTTACTGTATAGTTTTAATTTGTTTGTCTTATAGTTAACAATTGTTACACATTGTTGTCTCCGGTTGCTTATCCCTTTATCCAAATTCAGAATGGACCTTTAAGACCGTTTCACTTCTTTAAGATGCAGTTTATTATGATAGCTGCAATGGATATGCTCTGCTAATGTTTGTCTTTTTAAAGGAGAAATCAAGATTTGGCAAAATATATGAGATAATTCCTGCCTTTGTTTAAACAGATCTAACCCTCAAAGCATATTTCTATTACAAGTACACACATTTACACATTTTTTGTTCAACCTCAGTGTAATTGTATGGAGGAGTGCAGCCCTTCAGTTAGATAATGAATGTAACACATGATAGAACACTGTAGTACAATGTTTTTTCTGGCATGAGTTTGAGATGACTGCACTCATTAAGAGCAAGCTATTATTAAAGAACGCACTCCCAGATTAAGTTGAAGAAACCAAAATAAGCAATCTAATTCATTCCTATGGAGATACTAAACTTATTTTAAAAGTTAGCAATTTTATAATATAGGTGCATATTCTTTATATATAAAACAAAGGATATGTAGGATATTCATATGATAGATATTTGCACTTAGGAGAGGATATATTTATGTGTAATATAAAGGTAATAGGAAGCTTCATGGACCTGGTCTTGTTTTATGAACAATTGTCACGTGTTAAATATCACTGGTACATTATCATTTTGACCCTGAACTTTATGCACTCTGTGGCATCTCTCACATGACTGGTTCTGTTTTGCAGAATATGGTGCGTTTGAAACATCTGGAGACAGACTTACTTTTTAAGATGTAACACTTTCAGCGTCATTGATTAGAACCCACTGCAATCACAACTGACTGCAAAAGTTAACCCAATGTGTGATGTAAAACTATGCTATTCATTGATAAAAGAGAAGCCAGAAAATACTCAAGGGCTATGTTCATACTATCTTAAAAAGAAGAGTTTCAAAAATAAGCCAAACCATGATTTCTGCAACCTTTTTGCCAGCAAGACATCTGCTCTCCAACTGCACACAATTCATGACAGTTCAGACCCTGCTAGGAAGGACCCTAGTCAAACTATCTACCACAACTTGACTCAAAATATCATAGGATTTTTGACAGAAGATGTGGGGAGTCAATCATGGCCAGCTACAGGTTGGGATTTGCAGAGGTCTCAATTAAAAAAGTGAGTTTCAGTGCAGCAACTTAGAACAAAACCAGTGTCTGAAAACAATGGGACTCAATCACAGACTTGGGCTCACACTTTTAAACTATGTGAGCTGCTCCAAAAGCAATGCCTCCTATTTTATTATGTTGGCCCATAACGTCAAAGGCAGATATTGATAGTATGGCAGTAGAGGTTGAACCTTCCCACCAATATTCTATTACACTTTGTTGCCATGTGACAGGTGGCAGCAGAGGGGCAGTCTGAAAAATGGTGTCTGACATGGGAGTGCAGACGAGGCAAAGGAGCACAACTGAATTCCTCCAGGCTGAAAAAAATTGTAATCACTGACATTCATGGACGTGTACTGAATATTTGTGGAGATCAAACAGTAGATGTGAGCACAGTGGGGCAACGAACGCTGTGCTTCAGTGGTGGAAACAGTGATGTGAAAGGCAAGCAACATTCTAGACAGCCAATGCTATGCTGTCATACCATGAAATGAAAAGTATCTCTATCAATTAATCCATGTAAATCAGGGGATTATGGCCAGAGAACTGTTTATGGAGCAAATTATTGGCTTCAATGCCTTGGAAAGGATTGCGGCAATGTTGGAATATTTCCATATTTCACCAAGAAACATCAGAAGGTACAGTAGTCATCCCACATAAATTTGATCAGTACCTCTGCCCTCCATCCTTTGAAGCCTTTATTGCCTTTGCAGATTAAAAATATTTGCTGCAAGTCATCATGTTCTGGGGTGCAGGGGAGGAACTGCTCATCCATTCCTCAAAGCTGGGAGGGAAAAAAAATATATAACTATATATATATGTACACACATACATATATACATATATACTATTAAGTAAGCAGTCCTTTCTTATGTGTATCTTTACTCTACAGTTGTTTCTATGGGGAATTTCTGCTCCACTCTGAGGATCAGAGAAGATCTAAAGGAAGTTTTAAAAGCAGTTTCTTATTTGAAAACACCAACAGCAACAAATACACCCCCAGGTCTGTCTCCCTGTGATGTCAGTAGAGAGAGTTATCTTCTGTGTTTCAGTGATGTACCAAGATTTGTTGTCAATCTTGCCTCAAATTCCATCCCTGGCACCAAACAAATATTGTTCTGTTATCATAAAACATCTGAAAATCCTGAATCTTGTTTTTCAGCACCCAGAGTCTTGAATGTCAGCCTGCAAAGAAATGTAGAGTTCATCATCTGATAGTTTAATTGGCAGAGTTTTCTTTCTTCCATATATTCAAGTGTATACATCTACATTTAACTACACATTCCAAGCAGGTTTCTGGCCAAGAGATACTATACTTGCTTTAACAGTCTTTGTGAAAACACATGGGCTCGGTGAACAGGCCCAGTGAAACAATGGGAAGAACTAAAGGGAAATAAGAAATATTTTTGCTAGGTAGGAAAATGTAAACATAAAGTGTAGAAAACCCAGAACTAGGGTAGGGGAGGAAAGGAGGGGAAAAAAAATAATGAAAAAAAGAAACCACAACAAGTAGTGTTCTGCACTGATCCCAAGTGCCTTAGATCTACCCAAGGAAATAGCTGGTCTACAGAATTCTCCATTCCCCCAGTGAATCACAGATCATTGAGACATTTAAAATAAATCTTGTATATTACCATGAACTTTTTATTTCTTTGTACTTTCTAATTCCTGAAGATAAGGAAAGTACTTCTGCTTTTAAAAACATCAGTTAAATGTCACAGTTTTTGACATCACTGATGATGTTTGAACATAATATAAGGTTTCTGAGCTTCATAGGTGATATCTTTATGTTGCTTTCACACTGCTGTCAAGAAACAGCACCAACAGAATAAAGAACTTGGAGGAAAAAAAAANGGGACTCAATCACAGACTTGGGCTCACACTTTTAAACTATGTGAGCTGCTCCAAAAGCAATGCCTCCTATTTTATTATGTTGGCCCATAACGTCAAAGGCAGATATTGATAGTATGGCAGTAGAGGTTGAACCTTCCCACCAATATTCTATTACACTTTGTTGCCATGTGACAGGTGGCAGCAGAGGGGCAGTCTGAAAAATGGTGTCTGACATGGGAGTGCAGACGAGGCAAAGGAGCACAACTGAATTCCTCCAGGCTGAAAAAAATTGTAATCACTGACATTCATGGACGTGTACTGAATATTTATGGAGATCAAACAGTAGATGTGAGCACAGTGGGGCAACGAACGCTGTGCTTCAGTGGTGGAGACAGTGA
Organism: Odontophorus gujanensis; assembly: GCA_013399175.1. NCBI lineage: Eukaryota > Metazoa > Chordata > Aves > Galliformes > Odontophoridae > Odontophorus > Odontophorus gujanensis. The sequence goes on from VXAB01000298.1 coordinate 176,379, forward strand.
TGTGAAAGGCAAGCAACATTCTAGACAGCCAATGCTATGCTGTCATACCATGAAATGAAAAGTATCTCTATCAATTAATCCATGTAAATCAGGGGATTATGGCCAGAGAACTGTTTATGGAGCAAATTATTGGCTTCAATGCCTTGGAAAGGATTGCGGCAATGTTGGAATATTTCCATATTTCACCAAGAAACATCAGAAGGTACAGTAGTCATCCCACATAAATTTGATCAGTACCTCTGCCCTCCATCCTTTGAAGCCTTTATTGCCTTTGCAGATTAAAAATATTTGCTGCAATTCATCATGTTCTGGGGTGCAGGGGAGGAACTGCTCATCCATTCCTCAAAGCTGGGAGGGAAAAAAAATATATAACTATATATATATGTACACACATACATATATACATATATACTATTAAGTAAGCAGTCCTTTCTTATGTGTATCTTTACTCTACAGTTGTTTCTATGGGGAATTTCTGCTCCACTCTGAGGATCAGAGAAGATCTAAAGGAAGTTTTAAAAGCAGTTTCTTATTTGAAAACACCAACAGCAACAAATACACCCCCAGGTCTGTCTCCCTGTGATGTCAGTAGAGAGAGTTATCTTCTGTGTTTCAGTGATGTACCAAGATTTGTTGTCAATCTTGCCTCAAATTCCATCCCTGGCACCAAACAAATATTGTTCTGTTATCATAAAACATCTGAAAATCCTGAATCTTGTTTTTCAGCACCCAGAGTCTTGAATGTCAGCCTGCAAAGAAATGTAGAGTTCATCATCTGATAGTTTAATTGGCAGAGTTTTCTTTCTTCCATATATTCAAGTGTATACATCTACATTTAACTACACATTCCAAGCAGGTTTCTGGCCAAGAGATACTATACTTGCTTTAACAGTCTTTGTGAAAACACATGGGCTCGGTGAACAGGCCCAGTGAAACAATGGGAAGAACTAAAGGGAAATAAGAAATATTTTTGCTAGGTAGGAAAATGTAAACATAAAGTGTAGAAAACCCAGAACTAGGGTAGGGGAGGAAAGGAGGGGAAAAAAAATAATGAAAAAAAGAAACCACAACAAGTAGTGTTCTGCACTGATCCCAAGTGCCTTAGATCTACCCAAGGAAATAGCTGGTCTACAGAATTCTCCATTCCCCCAGTGAATCACAGATCATTGAGACATTTAAAATAAATCTTGTATATTACCATGAACTTTTTATTTCTTTGTACTTTCTAATTCCTGAAGATAAGGAAAGTACTTCTGCTTTTAAAAACATCAGTTAAATGTCACAGTTTTTGACATCACTGATGATGTTTGAACATAATATAAGGTTTCTGAGCTTCATAGGTGATATCTTTATGTTGCTTTCACACTGCTGTCAAGAAACAGCACCAACAGAATAAAGAACTTGGAGGAAAAAAAAAGAAAACAAAAATGAAGAACTCCATTCTGGAGTTTTTGGAGTTGCAAGCATGATTAATGGTTTCTAAAAGTCTTCCGAGTAATAGCTATTAAATGATGTCACATAAATTCATTTATACTCTTAGTAGGTAAGTGTTTCCAAAAGATTCCTGTTCAGTGTTCCTTCTTTCTAGGACAGAAAAGTTCACAGATTAAAGAATATTAGCTCTAGAATACTTAAATCGCAAATGTGAAATGGAAATAAGTACCAGTTTTGCAAAAAGACCTTGATCTCTGTAGAAGAGAGATGTATTTTAGTTCTAATAACTCTTACAGCTGGAAATAAACTGCACACAGTGATATACTATAAACCTCTATGACTTACATGCTAATTCCTTTCTATTTATTTCAACCCCAGCTCACTGTTTTTGCTGAAGGAACAGGTTCCCAGCAGTGGTGTGTGCCAATTTGTTACCCAAATAAGACAAGAAATTTGTTACCTTCCCTGTCAGCTGGGTTCGTACTATGGGTGCTCAGATGAAGCCTCATGATCAGCAAGTCTGATTTCCTCCATGGATGGGCCATAGCCATTCCTTCAGATTGTTTATAAAGTGTGGTTGACTTATGAAGAACATTTGAGCATTGAGCTGTGGAGTCAGGTGACAAGACACTTCACTGTACCAGCATGCTCCCACATGCAGCATCTCAGCCACAGGACAAAAGGCATAGCCATGGGGCCATGACAACATCTGTGTTGCAAGGACACATATATTACTATACGCATTACTCATACCAGGAAAAAAACAAAGCCCTCTTAGTCCTCAACATCTGTTCTCTTATAATTCTGCCTTAAAGAGCTTTACAACAATTAAATACAAGTATCTGCTAGATAATAAATGAATAAACAAAAATCACAACAAATGGGAGTACCACAAAATACCAGTGATGTGTCTAAATACTCACTGAAATGAGTTATTTCCTAGTGTCCATTTGGCAATAAATTTATGGGAAAACTGGAGTATGTAACAGAATTGTGAATGTTTTGATGTACAAAATTGCATGTAGATTTACTGTCCAGATCAGTACTTTCCAAAGCCACCTGAAATATAAGGCCCACAGCAGTGTTCTTATTAGCAGTTCAGTGTCATGCTGAAGGGGCAGGAAAACTTTTAAGATATCTGCAAATGGATTTTCTTCTGCAGTAGAAAAAGTAAGATGAAACAGGGAAAAGTTAAAACATCCAGATATGGGAAATGCTGTTTAGTTGGCATTTTTTTATTTTGTCACAGGAATTCTTATTTTGCCTTTCCCCTGAAATGTAAACTTCTAAAGTATTTCAAGAATTTCTTGACTGTATTTAAATACAAGTGAGGGAGCCAGATGCCTGAAGGAAAATGTTAAGTATTTAAATCTGTTTTATATTCCCTGCTCTGAGAGTCATTCTCACGTCATGGTTCTTGCAAGGTACAGTAAAAGGAAAAGATAACTGTCCAGAGTCAAGTAACACATTGAAAAGTTTCAAAGCTTGAACATCATTGTCTTGGAAATGTAACAGCAAGCATATTTTTAAGCATAACCAGTTTTCCTGGCCTGAAAAAAGTACAAGATAGGAAATAAAACAATTTTCAAGCACAAAAAGACAAAAGCCATATAATGAATTGCATCGACTTTTAACATGTATTTATTTTATCAGTATTAACAGAAGAAAGAACTGATTTCATATGTAAGTAGTTTCATAACTGTGACTTTAAGATGAAAATCAACTGTAGAGAAAGCAAACAAGCTTTTGGACATTAAATGCTTGTAGGAAAATGACAAGGAAAAAATTTGCAAAGTTGCATTCATTCCATCTTTTTGAAGAGAGTATTGTAAACCAAACAGGGAAAGCAGGCGTAAGGAGAGAGCTGTATGAGGTAAGCAGGGAAGAGAAAGCTCTGAAAAGCTCTAACACAACACTGTTAAAATAACAGGTTTTACCCCCAACCATGGGTTAAATTGAAGACCAGTTACCATTTAACTCACTTTACCATCACATAACTCTCTGAAATGCATTTAACTGAACAACGTTTGTTCAATCTCTGTTTCTCTATTTCACATCTTCCCTCATCAATCCATACTTAATGCATTCTACACTGGTGACATTGGATAATGCATTCTGTTGCATCACTGGAGTAAAGATGTAGTCCTACAATAGAACATGGCTCAACAGAAAGCAATCAGCTTTCCTGTCTATGATTGCCACAACTCATTTTTATTATACAATGAAAAATCAGACTAAATATAGTCAGCATTAACTGAACCAAAACTTCCAGTGCAGGTTTTTAAACCATGAAGAATCAGATGGGAAAGCTCTTCCAAATAAATGGGAGAGTTCTCACTTTCACTCACCTGACATATCCCGTTTTTGAAAAGAACAGTAACAGCAGTAGTCAGTATTCTAAATGTGATGCTCCTCTCAGGAAATTCTGAAACACATGGAGTCATACTACATGGAGTCTCTTAGTATTGCTTTTTACTCTTGGTAAGTGCTATAGTTTTAAAACGATATTGGGAGCAGTTACATTGTTAACACAGGTTGTACTAAGTCTTCAGCATGAACTTGCACATTTTTATAATAAATAACTGAGGAAAAGAAATAAAAAACTGTAAGAACTCCTGCCCTTACTACCTCAAGGCACCAGTATCAACACTGGCTTTATAGGCAGGTACACCAAACCTCATAGCATCACTTCTTAGTTTGTCTCAGTATACATTCTTGCTGCTGATTTGGACACCAGAACCTGCACAGATTCAATATGTTTGCTTCAAACATACCAGAAATACATGCTTTGTAGGGAGCAAGTTTATGTTAGTCTGAGATCTTCTGATGTTCTAAGACATATCACACGAACTGCCACTTGGCTATTGCTAAACCCTAACATGAGCATACATTTAATTTTGTGTGAGTTCTACCTTAACCATAAATTAAATGAGAATGGACAACAGAATTGCATGACTATCTTTAAATGGAAATTTGCTGTGAGATAAACAGTAGCATTTAAAAAATGCTTTCACAATTGTCTTATTAGTATTCTGAGCTATGTACCACAAACTCCAAGTACTGAAGTGTACATCAGTAAAGTCAATGAAAGTACGATTTCCAGACCAAAAACCCAATCTGAGTGGTTAATTGTGAGGTAAAGGAATGAGGCAGTGAAAGGTGCCTTGGATAAGCAAAATTGTTAGTCTCAACAAATATCCAAAATCCAAAATGTTATAACTCAGCTGTTCTGCCTAGATTTTCAACTATTTCAGCATGATACTCTTCCATATATCCATACAAAAATAGATTTAATTTTGCTCCAGATTTAAATGGGATCAAACTCATTGGGACTTGAACTAGATACAAAATAGATGCTTTTTATCTAACTTTTACTTTGTTGTACTTGTTCATTTCTTTCATGAGGAAAAAAAAATACAGCATATATTCAGTATGTACATTGTAGAAGATTTTTGCTTCTGAATTGAATGTGCCTTGGACCATTAACAGAAAGAAAATCTCTAATTTAAAACCAAATAATGTACTAAAACACAATATTATCCTAAAAAACCCACCTAAACCATTTATGTTTTCATAATCACCATGCCCACAAGGATCTGATTAACATAGTCACTGTTTAACCTGTCTTGAAAGCTCTGTGCTTCTACCCAACTAGTTGTCCCACAGTTGATCTCATTTAACAAGCAACGCCTCAGAAAAGATGAGAGAGATACATGCTCAAAATAAATTTGACAGATAATCAATGACACTGAGAGGAAAAGTTGAGGGATTGTGTCCTGTTGAAGTCAGTAATATTAGCTTCCAATTAGATCATTCGAAGTTGACAAGCAGCAAATCTGCTGCTTTTACTCTTGAAAGGAAGGGAAAATCATATGGTAGTTGAAAGTTGCGTATTTTCCCTGATAATTTTGTCATTAAAGATGACCTCGTCATCCACAGCATTTTGTGCAAGAACCATGTAAGACGACTAACCTTCAGTACTGTCAGACATAAGATGCTACTAAATTTGTTTTATTTTGCTTATTTTTCTGTTACACGACACTAGTAGCAGGTTTCATTTTGAAAGATTTAATGTATTCGAATTCTTAAACTAATAAAATCCTTTACTGCTAATGAACAGGGTGACAATCACAAAGTAGGGGCAAATATATGCTACCTCAGAGGCTAAATATTCAAGACTGAAACCACTTTATATTGTTTACAGATTGCAAAATCCCTGCAAACTTTGGCCTAAATTAACTATATTTCCATTAGCTTGTGTTCCAAATTAAATTTAGCATAGGAAGCATGAGATTCCACTCACAGTTTTAAATGTTTCAGGAAACTTGAGGAGATTAAACTGAGACTGATAGTTAAAATTCTTTAGTACTATTCACTTAACCATAGGAAGCTGAACGTTCTGCATGTGGAGATCAGTGGAGATCAGACGTGTACTATATAGAATGCATTATATTTTCCATCAAGTGAGTTTGTCTGCATGTGTTTATCTTTCTGTGTATATTTATCTTCAAAGTATTTTCACATATCCAAAGATATATAGTGTTGTACACACTTATATTACATGGAAACTGGGCTTGTATGCTACAGCTAGCTCAATGTACAGATCAAATTAACTGCTAGTTCATTAAAATTCCTGCAAATATGTACCTGGAACAAATTAATTTTTACAGTTCATATCTTTCAACATGGACAATTAAAAGAACTTACATACTGCAAATCACAGAATCACAGAATTGTAGAAACACCAAGGTTGGAAAGACCTCCCAGATCCAGTCCAACCATCCACCATACCACCATTATTTCCCCACTAAACCATGCCCTCATTACAACATCCAAGCATTTTTTCAACACCTATAGGGGCAATAACTCTACCATCTCCCAGGGAGTGGTTGAGAGAACTTGAGAAGCTTGAGGACAAGTACTCTTTCCTCACTGTCAAAATCATTAGTTAGATAGCAGAATATATTGAAAAAAATCTTACTGCTTTGACTTCTCACCCTGGATCCTGTTTCTCCTTGTTCAGTTTTCATCAATATTTTCCAACTCTTTATATCCTACTTTCTTATATCCCTACTCTATTCTCTATTCCCAGTTCTTAGCTCCAGCTCTGCCTTCTTGGTGTCTGCTGATGGCAAAAATCACTTTTAACATCTGTATGATGATATTTGGAGGAACAGACATTCCTGGCATAAACTTCCTCTACTTTTACAAAGTCTTCATTATACTTACCTCAAAGATCAACAGTTCTCCTTGCAGACCTTAGTACAGACATAGCACATGCAGTCCATTTCAATAAACAGGATGGATATTTATTGTATTAAAGGTGTTTTATAAAGTTCCAGTTCTAGATATGATGGGGCTTACTGTTTTTCCACTGGCCTTTTGAAACTGCAGCTATGTTTTTCCTTTGACGCAAATATTTATACTTTCTCAAACCCAAGATTAAATACCTTTTTTGGTCAGTGTTAGTAATGTTTGATGGCACCAAGGGTGTCCTCTGAAAAGCACACGCTGCCTTTAAAACAAGTCTGTCTTATAAACCATCTGAGTCATCAACAGGATCTGCAAGCATTTCTTCCCTTGAAGATACAATTTAACCAGCATGACTCCCCAACAAGGAGAAACAAAAAATATTTTTCAAGTAAATCCCATTTTTGATTCCACAGTGGCTGGAAATTATTGATATAAAAACAGAAGAGAGCAGCCAGATGCAGTGCAGAGGACTGTGCCTTTGGGAGGCTCTGGCAAGAACAAGCAAAACCACTGGTTGCATTAGGCCCTTGGGCTGGGCCCTCTCCAAGCACACCTTGCTGATCCTCCTGAGAGACTGCTGATCCATGCAGCCACCCCACCTTCAGGAAGCCTTTCCAGATAGGAATGTAGGTTTTTACCCTTACAAAGTCAAGTTAGCAGAGCCTGTCAAATAAACAAATCTGCCTGCAGCCTCATGGTGCCAGCACTACATTAAATGTTAGACATAACAACATTTTTCTTCTAGACAGCGAAATGCACTGTCCCTCACCAGTGCTCAGCAGAACTGGCTGGGTTCCCCACAGTGCTCCCACCCAGGTCGAGCTCCCAGCACACAGAGAAGGTACACACAGTGCAGAGAGGTGGGAGGGAGCAGAGCCATGGGCAGCTTCTTCACCCCAGCACACTTCCCACACACCTCCTGTAGCAGTGCTGGCCCCTGGCTGGGTTCAGCAGCTGAGTTTGCCAGGGCACTCACCTCGGTGAGCTTTGGTCACAGAGATACCCATCTCTTAGGCCTTTCCTTGTGCTCAGACCACAGGAAAATGAGCAGAGCGGAAAGGCTCTTCTTGATTCTGTGGACTGCAGCCATTCTCGGGGCTGGAGTAAATTAATGTCAGTTAGCAGAACCTGCAAACCTTTAGTCTTACTTTCTACCTTGCAGCAATGATGTTTTAGACAGAATTTCTCCGGTTATGATCTGCACATTCCTCTCTTTCTGGGTATCAATGAGCTCACTGCTGGTATTAAGCACATAGTATGTTGCTTTAAAGTACAGAACAATAGTTATTATGATAATAATCTCTAAGAAGAGGCATGCTCTTCTCCCTGGTTTATTCAGACAAACGAATTTCTCTTCAGTGTCAGAAATTATGCTTCCACCAATCTCTCAGAGACGAGTCAAAGAATTTTTTTTCTACAAGAATAATAGGAATTTTCCAGCTCAGTTTTCACTTGAGTGTTATCTCCCTTAGCCAAATTGCAGTTTGGCTGGAATATATGCCACCTATATGGAGTGGGAGACAGAGCAAATAATGCTGACTCAGTTGACTCAAGACCCTTGGCCCTTCCCACCAACATCTTGTCTCAGAGGCCTCTGGTCTTCCCCCACACCTGCCCTCCTCTCCCTCACTCCCAGTGGCAATCGCGCCAGCTCAGTTCCCTTCTCACAAATGTGGACGAGCTAATGAGCATTTTGTTGGCTCAGAAAAGCAAGCTTCAGCTGCACTCAGAGTCACCTAGCTCAAGACTCTACAACCTTCTGCTCAGTCAAACACAGGTAGTAATTTGTTCAGCTGGTTTTGTGAAAGTGAGATGCCTCTAAAACTGCCAGCCCTTCTGTTCCCTGCAACACTCCAGCTGACCTTCTTTGCTAACTTTTTGTTCCAGGTTATTGTTTTAAATTCTGGAATGAAAAGTTAGTCAATCAGATCTTGTTTCCCCATCACTTGTGGGTTTTTTTGTACTTTGAGCTCTGCACAGAATGCTGGAGGGACATGTTGTGTTCACGTATTTTGTGTCCTTTCTGTAATTTTCTGAAAGGAGCCCCTTGGCATGTGAAAAGGAAAAGACAAAGGAAAATGTCATATTGTTTGGAAAAAAATGCATTTATTAAGTGAACAATTTATCCTTTTTTCCCCTCTGAGTAAAGGTTACTTTTTTGGCCAAATATCATATAATGCAAAAAATAAGCATAGAAGCTAACTAACCTGCTTCAGAAATAACACAGTACTATACATAAACAGTACTGCTACTAGCCCTGCTTTCTAGGTTGCTCAATGTTTTACTGCTCTTATGAGTCCCTGCTCTCACAAGGGCAAGTGATAGACCATTTCAATCCTTTCCATCTGTGATGTGCTTTAGACTTTCCAGACAAAATCAGCAGCTTGCTGGTTTTTTTTACCACTACTCTGGGTCTCAGATATTCCTAATTTATCCATGGAATACAAATATCTCAGCAAACACTGATGACCACAGAATTTAGATCTCTATTGTCTTTATGGCCAATCCTTTTCAATAAGGCGCACCGATGATCTCCATTCTGAACAAGGGTAAATTTTCAGTACATAAGATATGTGCAGATTCTTGTGATACTTCATCCCTCCATCCATTCCTCTGCAGTTCTCATAACAAATAAGATGGCAGTTTCTGCTACTACAAAAGTAGTAAGTTTTCAGTCAAACTGACTGTCAGTAGGTTTGGGATCACTTTGCTCAACTTTGCTACTTGGAAATTTTATGAAGTAGAAACCAGATAGTTATTTTGAAAAAGTTAAAATGATGTTTAATTTTCAGTCTTGTTTTTCCATGATTAACTGCTTCAGTTGCTCCTAACTGCAAGCATGCCTATGAGCCTATATCTCATGTCTGCCATGTCAAATGCACTATAATCTGCAAAAACCATATGATATGTGCAATCCAAGATAGTAAGATTAGCTTTGTTTAATGAAACAAAATAGTTTGGAACTACTACACACATTTTTCCAGCTATGCAATAAAGCTATGCACACTTTTTTCAAGAGAACAGACTTTTTAATAAGTTAATATGAGCAGTTTGACTCAACTTGGCCTGCATTCTCAGTATCTGTGACAAGGCTTTACAGCTTTCTCAGTGTCACTGTTCACTGAAGTCAGCAGAAAATACCTCTGGACCTCAGATTTTTTTTTCCCTGAGTGACCTCCATCCTTCCTTCTGTTTTTTTCTGCAACACATTATAAATCACTAAGTGGGCCTGGAAAAATTTCACCCTTCAATTGATAATACAGGCGGAAAAATGCTGCCCAAGCTACCTATGTTCCCATCTTCAACATTTTGTCTGTTGGATGTCGTCCGAGCTGTAGCTATGGCACTTCACCTCCTTGCCCTCCTTCTGGGGATAGACAGGAATTTATAATCAGACTGGCATAAATACAATCTAGATCTGTTCTTAGCTTCTTTGAGTTTCTATTGAATGGTTGAGAGAATACAGTTACATCTACCAACTCTTCCAAGATTCTTTCAAAAAGCCAAAATCTTGTACTGAATACATTTACATTCAGAATAACATTTTCCACTGTCTTATATTTCAACTAGATATATTCTTTTCTTGGGAAATTATGTCAGGAGTTAATTACCAAAAACCTGGTATTCCTTCTTTGGGTGTTTTTTTCTGGATATTAGTTCAAAACCAAAATCATATAATTTTACCTTCTTTTGTCCCGTTCATTTTAACTGTGAAATAACTCTGTCAACTTTAATTTAGTCACTACATAAGTTACATGATGGAACATCAGTACTCCAGATACCTCTGCAGAAAAATTTCATCGTTATCTTTAAAAAGTAAAAACATCCAGGCATTAGAAATAACCACTATCAGAAATAAACAGTCCTTTGTCAGTATGCTTTTTGTTTATGTGCACATGCAGCTTTCTGACATCTTAAATGTTCTCCAGATACTCAACTGTATTTTGTTTTATTTTAGGTAAGAAGAATGCTGTTTTTCAGCAAGTCAGTGCACAGTGCTTCTATTTACAAAGAAAATCTCAAAAAATGTAGCTTACGGTCTGAATTTACAGGACACCGGAAATAACAAGTCAAGGTGTTAAAAGATTTTATTTCTTTCTACCTATGCTCCAATGATAGTAAGAAAATATTAAATGTCAGTAATTCAACTGTTTATCAAAGCATGTAAGAAATGCAGGAATAGTTCATACAGAAAGAGCTACTTACTGTATTTGAATGATTGCTTCTTACATGATCTTCAATCATGTATTAATTAAGTGGTTGCCAAGAAGTGCTGCAAAAAGGATCTTTTTTTCCAGAACAAGGACACAAAGCTAAAAACACTAGTCTAGCAAGCTTTGCTTTTCCAAACCTTTTTGCAATTTTGTAATTTTTTATTTAGTTTTCTTTTGTTGATATCTAGAAATGAGTACCTAGAAATTCGCACCTTGAAACAGATTTACTCACAATTCTTGTAAGGAAAGAGGCATTTCTCTTCCTCTGGAGGAGATTTTTGCTTCATTTGAAGATTTCCCTTCTAAGATATTCCTGTATGAATGTTTTTCCTGTGCTATTTTTCACAATTACATTGTATATGGGGTTAATTAAGGTCAGTAATATTAACAAAAAAAAATTCTGCTCAGTCTTGCCAAAATAAGTGGTTTTACAATCTTTGAAAAATTATCTGTGTTGCTGAACCTCAAGCACAAATTGCTACTACTAGAAAGGATGAAAATCAAAACATTTTACCCATTTTACAAATCAGGATGTACCATAATTTGTTGCCTCTTTGCTAGGCATATGCATTCAAGTAATCAAAAGCTATAAGAAAGAAATGGAAACATCAAGCATCTCTTTCCTGACCTAATTAATGGCAGAGCCACTGAAATACAAGAAGCCTGTATGGCAACACTAACAGGGATGGCAGGACACTTCTCCAAGGGCTTCAAGTACCTCAGGAAAAATGAAGCATTGCACCTTCAGAGGTTACCAAATATTTCCAAAGCATTCAGTATAATTAATCAGAAAGGCAAACGTCATATCATTATGTTAAGCCTATGCAAAACTACCAAAGCTTGGTGCCAGCAGAGCCCTTGGGACTAGGAACAGAATTGTATTTTAGTTATAACCAGAATGTGGAATGCACAGAAATGAAAGTAAGGTGAGTGTGAAACTTGGCCAGTCCAATTCACCATTCCATGAAAAAATAAATCCATATAGCTGCCTTATCAATAAAGACAGAACCATTTCTCTCTGGCTGGTCACAGTTGATGGCTACTGCTCATTTGTTGTGTCCAGTTACAAGCAAAAGGTGATACCCCACAGATTTCTTTTCTGCGAAAAGGTGGGGAAGTCTGCTGAACATTTTTAATATCTTATTATTAAAGTTAACTTTGCAGACACAGTGTTTTATATGCTAATGACTGTGTGCCAGATGAATGATTACTGTAAATGTGTCAGTTAAAGAGTCCAGTGACGGCTCCATATGTGCTCTATAAAAAAATTAGTAAAGCTTGCCCTGATCAAAAACAGAGTGGTTGACTCAATATTACAGGAGCTCAGAAATACAAAGACTGGTTAGAGAACTGAAATAGATTTAAGCAGATTACCTAATACTTTCTGCAGTGCACCAATGTGCACGTCCTCTCTGTCCCTGAGCTTACTTTGTAGATCGAATAACTTGAAGATCTCACTGCTGTTTTGTTGCTTTATGACCACCTACCCAAAGGAAATGTCACTGATGGGAAATGCTGGAACGATTGAACAAACTTAGTGAAAAATCACATATCTCTGCAGAGGTGAGAGCTTTCTCAAAGAGCAGTATTACACAGGAGAAAGGTAACTCTCAAAGCAGTGTCCTGTGCACTCAGAGGTAGGTCATTCAGACTTCCCTCTGCACCCCTCTCAAAAAGCAATTTCTGGTGGCAAGTACTTTAGATTAAGAGAATGCATGTATCTTAAGTCTCATTGTATTTCTTCCAATAGAAAACAGAAATTTTACAAAGATGGTATTATGTTTTGGGTCAGCTTTGGGTTAAGTTTTTGAAGTAGAGTATGAGATAACGTTAACTGAAATAGTTTGGTATTAGTTCCAGAGGTAATTCGTTTCCTTCATATCATCAACTTCAAGAGCTTCAATATGTTGTTAATTTCCAGCCACAGAGCATGGCCTTTTTAAGAAATCTGATGATGAAAGAGTTTGTGCATGTTGCTTTTGTTCAACAGCAGATCTGACTTTTATATACTCAAAGACATTTGTACCGTATAATTTATATTCAGAATTTTCAGACTCTGCTTTTCAAACTACAGTGATCACTTGAAGGTTAATACTCTCTCTATCGCCTGCTGAAAATCAATGATTTCTATTCATCTTAGCGTAGAAATGAGACACTACAGACTGACTATATATTCTTTAGCATTGCCATGCATAGTGGGTTTAATTAAAAAAATCTGCAATAGTTGCAAGGCCTACTGAAATGCACAAGGTCTGATCTAAGTTAATTCAAGATAAGCTTCACAGGCATTTAGATTTGATACTGACCAGTCACCATCAACTAGTCAGAACCATCTTCTTTGTATGTATCTTAGCATGAAGCTTCCATCAGTCTTCTGGAAACTATTTGTCTTCTGCCCACTGGAAGCCAGAAGAATAAAAAAATATTTTCCTAATCAAAATAAATGAAGGACTAATTAAAAGCCTCTGTGTCCCTAACTGGTGAGAAAACTCAAGCAAGTATTCTCCTTTCCCGTGCCATGGTAGGGCCTCCTGACAAAATGTCCCAAACAAGCACAGAGCAGTTAGGAATGGCTCTTTTCTGGTCTGTAGCCTGTTTGAACTTAAATTTTTTTTAATCATTTTGTATTCATGCTAAATTAGCTGAAGTAATCAATTCTTAAGCGTCACCATGGTTCACTTCATTCATGGAATAAGGCTATGCAGTGGGAGTAAGAAAGCGCAGTTTACTGCCAGTATGCTCCTAGGCCCACAGTCTAAGTAGGCAAGTAATTTCTCTCTAAGGTATTGTTTTACAATTAGCAAAGTACTGCTTTTAAAGAATAGTTTCATACTTGTGTTCTGTACTTTGTTGGCATATCTTCAAGTATCACGTCTTCCATAACTGTGAAATCAACAGCTGTTACAACTATAGACTCGTGGCTTAGCTTGTTAAGATTTCATGGATCTGCAACATTTTTCCAGTAATATCTGTTCCTGTGTTCGTTGATTATGATTTCTTTTGAGGTACCTCCATATTTTTATGTCCTTCCTTAGTGTCTGGTCTTTCTTTCCATTTATTTACTTAGCTGTGGTGTCTCCTTATTCTGAAAACTGACTTCTTATTTCCTCTCTTTAAGCTGTACTTATGTATTTTAAAGCAAGTACAGTTGGTGTTTAGGTCTCCAGATTTATGAATTGTTGAGTTCTTTCCGATTCTAGCAACAACTACTCTTCCGTTTCTGCTTTCTGAATTCTAGCAAAGACCAGTCCTCTGCTTCTGACTGCTGAAGAAATAACAGCAGCAAAGAACTTGGTTGCTCTGTTCCATGTTTACTTTGTGATTTATTTATGGTGGGGTTTTTGAGTGCGTGTGTGCGTGTTTGTGTAATGCTACAGTAACATGAAAAAGATCAAAAAAAATGATGGTCCCTAAATTAAATAGTGTGTGAGTGATAGTGTCAGAAGTATGACAAGTAATAAGTAATGTCAAAACATGTAGTAGACAACTTGTTAAATGACAGAATCATAAAAGTAGAGCAAAGGCAGTGGATGAAATCTCTATTCTGTTAAAACTATATCATCACATATGAAGCCACCAGTTCCCTTTTAAGGAGATGAGCATCACTAAAGCAATGTGGTAATAAAAACATTAACATGATCCTTAAAATTATTCTAAACAGATACTTTTAGATAAGATATGGAAGTATTAATGCCATTGTACATAGCAGCAGTGAGGTTTTATCTAGACTACTTAGTACTGTTCTGTTTACAATAAAAAAGTAAACAATTTTAACATGTTTAGGTGAGCAGAATAAAAACTGAAGGAATATGTGTGCTGCCTGAAATATAAATTATTATGAGGACAGACATAAAGGAAACAACATTATTTAGCTCTTCAACTGAAAGGGAATGATGGATTATGACTAAATGTGAAGATGAACAGGACAGGCTGTAGGCTAGAAGATGGAAGAGGCTTACAAGCCAGCAGAGCAGCAACCATAGTGGCAGGACAGAAACTAGACTACCATTCGGGGGAAATGGGATAAATATATGATGGTCTTTGTAAAACAAAGCACTGCAACAGCAGATGTAATTTCAGCTCTGATTTAAGTCCTGGGGACAATAGGATCACTTCTGAAAGCTTTCTTCTTCATACATGGAAATTCTGCTCTGATGAGCTCTAAATGATTCCTAGATGGAGGGGTTACGTAACAAACAGTTGTTCCTAACACTGAGCCTAACCCTATGATCAAGTGGGAATGCAAGGCACTCGCTAGATCACAGAAACTGCTTAGTGTTTTGAAGTTTTAGCACCTTCTAAATAAATGATTACTCTTTTACAGTTTGGTCCTAACCTGCTGACATAAAAGGTAGTATTTTCACTGATGTCAGCAACAAAGGAACAGGACAATTTTTCAAAATTGCATACACAATGAATCAAGTGGTTGATTCCCACCACTCATTATTATTTTAAGCCAGATGCAATGTTTCAGTCAAAAAACATTATTTCTTCTTCTGTGATAAATGGCCTGCTTCTAAACTCTGAACGTTCGTGAAAAGCTTTGGTGTCATATCTGGACTGCTGATAGCATTTTGGGGGATTTCCTAAGACCTTAAAAAATGCTTTGATTGAGTCAGTCACATCTACACACAATTTCCTCCTCCATTTGGAAAGGAATTGTGATTATCAAAAAGGGCACCCTCTCACACTTTCTGTCAACAAAGAATTCACTACCCCAGGAAAAATTATATCAATTATTAATGAATGGCAAAGACAGGCAATCGTTAATGTGGGCCATTTTAGTTAATTGCTAAATTACTCCTAATTAATTAAGTTACTCCTACCTGAAGTATTGCATAACACCAGTAATGAAATTTAACAGGTGTACAAAGGCCTGAACTTCAAAAGACTGGTAACGTAGAACATCCTTGAAGCTGAGAAGCCTTGTGCTGAGAATTTTGGTTCAGGTCTATCTCTGCTAGTAAAAAAGGGTGCTGAGCATCAGGATCTGGCAGGAATAGGCTTAGCAGCAGCAAATCTGCTTGTGCACTGGTGCTATATCTATGCAACTCAGAGAGCTCTACTTTTCATTACAAGTGGTAAGGATTTTCCCAGAATAGTGTGGGGCAAAAGCGAGGAGGTTGACAGTTACTAACAGAGAATCATAGACAATATTTCTATCTTGCTGCTATCTATCTGGCTTGAGGCAAGCATCAATATTTCAAGAAAACCTACCTGTGTAATGATTAATAAGGTTATACTAAACACCCCAGAGGCAGAATTGGTTTTGAAAAATGATAAACCATTTCCATAACAATATCTGTAAAATCCTGAAGTTTTTGAGTAGTATAAAGTTCTGTATATTTATTCAAAGGAATAAAGATCATCTTCATGCAAAAACAGTAATTTATAATAAGGCCAAGGGGGACGGAATATCTGAAAGACATAGAAAATATTTTTTTAACCTATTAATCATTTAAATTATTTTTAAGCACTTTTGAAGTAGAACAACATTTTCCAAACCTATGTTTTCCAGCAGTTTCTATTAATTCAGAAATTCAGTCTTTTTTTTCTTTTTTTTTTTTTTTCTGGAATTACATGTATTTTATTCTTGGAACTTTTAAATATCTCCAAGCGTTTGTGATACAAATGGATGGAGGATGGAACACTCAAGGTAAAATCACAAGTTGATCTCATCTGAGAGTGTTACTGACTTTGTTCTCTTCAGCACAGACTGCTGTGGTTTAACCTGGCAGGTGGCTCAGTCCCACACAGTCATTCACTCCCTCTCCCCATTCCTAGTGAGATGGGGGAGAGAATAAAAACAAAAGTAAAAGAGTAGGGTTGAGATAAAACTATTTACAAAGACAGAGAAAAGGAAGAGGGAAAAGCAGGATAATCGCTATGACAAATATATATATGAATGTATATAACAAGTAATGCACAAGCAATCCATCAATGGATGTCCAGCTAGCCCTCAAGCAGTGAAAAGAAGTTTGATGTACTTCCATGTTTTTCAAAACTTTCCTTCCATGTGATATCATATGGTATGGAATATCTTTCCACCAGTTTAAGTCAGCTGTACTAATTGTATCCCCAGACCCTCACCAAGAAAACTGAAACTGTGTTATCAATGTTGCTTTTCTCCTAAAACCAAAATCATAGCATCATACCAGACACTATGAAGAAAATCAACTTTGTCCCAGCTGAAACTAAGGCACAAACTTAGGATATTAGAACTATGTGGCACAGAAACTATAATGTGTTATAAGGCAATATGTTCACAGGCATGTGGGCACAGTCTGAATAAGACACACAAAATGTATGAGAATTCATATTTGAGGCAAAATATTTTCTTCCAGTCTTTGGAATGCTTAACCTTCTTCCTTCTATCCATTCCTCACCTCTCCTCTGCCCTTCCCTCTCTTCTCTTCCCCTAGGCTGGTGGACTTTAATAACATCCTGATCTACTTCCTTTTGCAGAATGAGACCTCTTTCAAAATTAGTTAGATCCTCAAACATTCTCCCACATCTATCTTCTTCAATAAGCTACAGCCCAAACAGCTTCACAGTTTTCTACCTTTCAAAGGGTTTCTTCATTCTCCTTGGTCTACCCTTCAACACCTCCACCTTCAGATTTCCAGCTCTTCAGGTTTTGGAGCCCTGAGATGTCAACATACTTGTAGTTTCTTTTCTATTGTTTCTTTACAGCTGTGTCTACTTTAAACTTATGCAGCAAATCTCAGTCATGTGCTATGTCTGGATATTACAACATCCATAGAAAACTAGCTTCAGTGGAGTTTTAACCCCCATAATAAAAGCAAAAGAACAGACAGAATTATGGGTTACAAGCCCAAAAGACATCATTATACCACCCGCATAACCCACACCTTACCAGCTTCACTCAGTAACTCATGAAATCACCCACTAATTGATGGTTTAGCAAGAGTGCAACTTCTAGAAGGCTTGGGGCTGCCTTTCACAACTCCAGTTTGCCTCTCCCACAGAGACTTTCATTCTAATCAACACAGAGCAATGAAGAAAATTGGCTCATTTGAAGTATACATAGACACATTGGTCTCATAAAGGAGAACACATCAAAATGCTTTTTAACAAATATAATAGCACAACTGCATTTCTAAATGGAAAAAAAAAAAAGAAAAAACAACACATTCTTTTCTTGCCTGTAACAATTTTGGACTTACCATTTTTACTTCTCTGAGACTTACCTCATAATTTATTGAAAAGAGAATTCATTCCAGTAATGAATTAAAGTATTTATAAGCACACTGGGATCCTTTAGGCTGAAAGATATTTCCATAAATATAACACATACACTCCTAACAAGACAAACTACTTGGATATATCCAACTATGTGCAGACAGATTGAGATGCAAAACAAACAAATTTAGTAAGCTTCTGTAAGCTAAAAATCAGCCCTTCTCTTCTAAACGTAGTTTAAATTGTCGTTTTTTCAGTAAAAGGCAGATTACCTTCTGATTTTGTCAAGAACAAGAATGGCTGTTTTCCAGGGAAGTGGTTGTCCTAACTGACTCATTCATTTCATCTAAGTAAACTGTTCTGTTCTAAATTTTCACTTTTTTTTCTCCATTTCCACAAAGACTCAGAGTTTGGCTTTAGGTTGATAGGACTGAGCTCATGACAGCATATGCCTAAGCAATTTGCCTGTGCTAAGGGTTTTACAGCTCACCAGAACTGAGCTCAGTGTTAAAAGAAAGGTCTTTGGGGACAGGTAGCCTCTAGAAAGTAGCTTAATCTTCCTAGTAGCATAGAAGTTAAGGAAGTACTGTTAAGGAACAAAACTTGATGAGTTACAGGACTGTTTTCCACTATATAAATGAAAGACAATAATTCATGTTAAAGATAAAACTGTGAGTAATAGTTCTGCTAAAAGTCCAAATGTAAGTGAGAAAAAGAAATGGTCAGTTTTGGAAAGAAAAAACTGAGGGAAACCTCTCTTGAAATGCTTTTAATAAAAAGGAGAAAGCTTTAAACTAGTACCTCTCTGCACGTTATCCCATTCACTATATGGGCCCAGCAATGGAAACTTCTCCAACAGCATTTTCCAGAACAGTCTCCATGCCTGCATAGACAGGGCTGGCAACATACAAGAAAACATGTTTACAGAGACATGTTTAAACAAAATGTTGGAATTAAAAACTTGTTCCCTGTAATAGTCTATTCCTATTCCTGTGTCTCCTAAAATATTTGATCAAGTAAGGTTCTTCTACTGATTAAGCTTGCATGACAGCTGAAATTATATAATCATGAGAAATCCACAAGATTCAAATATACCTATTTGCAGGTTAAAAAAAAAGAAGAAGAAGAAGAAGAAGAAGAAGGAAAGAAAGACAAAGAGACACAAAACTGAAGATGAAAAACAGAGAACCAGAGTAGAGAAAGAATTTTTCTATTTCAGGCTCAGCTCAGCCCCAAAAAACTCACCACAGGAACTTTGCTTTTCTGCTTCCTACAAGCTTTGCATGGGAGCAATTAGCTTAGAGCATGTGACTGCACAGCACATTTCAAATAGCACAAAATATGGAAGCTGAGAATTAGCTTGCTGTTGAGATAACATATGTCAAAATCTCGTGGTTAATTTCTCGTCATTTTTTCCCTGTCTGAGAAGGTGTGCTGCAAGAAGTTACGTTCAGATACAGCATTTTTATTAATGTAAGTTTTCAGAACCACACACAGAATAGACAAAGTAGCAAAATGTACTCTTTTGGTAGTAAACCAGACAAATTCAGGGTACAGGGTTAATATGAGACAAACTGTAAATGAAATTGTATTCACATAAATCACACAAGAGTAATGCAGGATCGTACTGTTCCAAAGGAAAATGAGAAACATCTCAAGTAGAGAAATATTCTTCAAATTCTACATTGTACATTGTTAGGACATCTGGAGATTCTTTGTTCTTTGCAATTCCCAGTTCTCTCCTAAACATCATTATTAAAGTGTCTAATAAAAACTTCTGGCAAGCTCTAAGTATTTTGTAATAGATTGTGCTATCTTATAAGATAAAATCTTGTTAGGGTGTGAGGGGATGAAAAACAATACGTGGAAAAACATTCAAGTCAGAGGAGTCAATACAAAGCAGAACAAATGTAGGAAAAGTACTCTTTTTGCTCAGTTGTAGCATTCAGACAAGATCCTAGAGGAAATGGCAGGAGCCTCCTTGTGCTGAACAATGCTCCAAAGAATACACTGAGGAAAGAACAATGATGAACTGAGGGAAAGATAAATAGACACTCTGGAAAAAAATTTCCAGACCCTAATTTCTGTATCTCTTATCTGATAAAGATCTGAAATATTAGCATCCATGTCTTTGGAAAAAAATAATAACAACGAATAAATGAATAAAAGCTGCCTATCAGTTTTCCAAATTTGGTAAGTTTTTTAAAATCATCTATATATTTCAGCTGCTATGTTTCACTCACTTGTCCTTTAAACCATTTCAACACCAGCATGACTCTGTTGAAACCAGAAGGGTTACATCATAACAGAGTAGAGAACTAGCCCTACTAGTGTGATTGCAGGTTGCTGGACTGAAGGAAAAACAACTTTGTTTAAGCTTCACATAAGATATTTTAATCACTACATGGACTAAACTAATCCAAGAGACATCAGGCAATATGTTTGGAGGACATCAAGTGAACTACATTTATGGTTTCCTCATCAGGGACATTTCTGAACTAAGACAAAAAATAGCTTGGACATCACAGCTCTCAAAAGACATTTGTAATCCCACAGATGTAATAAGCAAATTAGTAGAAGGGGAAGCCAGGAAGAGACATCAGCTCATCTTATCTGTCCTTTTGCATACCCTGTGCCAAAAAATGTCCTCCAGTCTTTGACAGAAGTAACTTACATGTCTAAAAAGAGATTCCTCATGCTTTGGTTAAAGTGTGTTTTCCCAGATGATAACCAGATCTGAGGATTTTGATAGATAATCGCTATCTCCCTGTGGCTACGTTTCTGTTAAAAAATAATATAAAAGAGATTGAGAGATAGAGAGACTTTCCAGGAACATCAGTGCTGTACAGAGATAAACCTGCAAAGCATGCCAAATCACAGATGACTTGTACGTGTCAGCAATCAAATTAGCAATATGTAAAAAATCTAAAAAATGGCTTCTACCCTTAGCAAGGAATACTTTGCTGAAAGTGGATGGCACCAGGAGGCTTCCAGGACTGCAACTGCAATAATTAGAATCCCAATACAATCCCTGAAGAAATATCTTGTTTTCAAGCTAAATAATTCTCTGCAGCTGCTCAGGTTCCACAACACCAACTTATAACTTGCAGTTCTCAAAATTAAGTAGTTTGGTACATCTGCTGACTGTCATTTGGAGGAACAGCTAGGGCTGAGAGATATTTAAATCTGCACAAGTACCAGCTTAGAACCTTTCCCCAACATTTAAAATCATTGTGTATAAGTTGTATTGCATTACTTGAATCAGCTGTTCCTATAAATCAGCATTTACTACTCTGTTAAACCCATTCTTTCTCTTTGTATCTAAAGATACTAGCTTGTTCCCATTACACAGCGACAACAGATTTTTGTACACAGTAACCGAAGACAGAAAGATTATTTGACTGCTAATATACTTCTAGTGCCCTGCAGATTACACGATGGTTTTCTTTTTTGTCTTTTTTTCCTTTAGGATAAAGACTGTAAAAAATATTTTCCTGTTTGATGGAACTGTTTTCATTTCATAAGCTCAGATGCAGGGAATATGTGATAGACAGGAAATTACCACTCTTCCCACTTGATTGGAACATTCGTTATTACTGAATGCAGGCAAGTCTGTCTCCTTGAGCTTGCACACAACAATAACATATCGTTGCGTAAAGTTGTGTAAATTATTGTGGGAATGGTGACAAGTGGCTTAAAGGAACCCAGATCAGTAAGCTGCTTTAGCAAATCCTACTCTTCAAGTTCTGGTGATAGCCATGTTACTGTGCTCTAGTCGGATTAAGGTATATGAGGGTATATAAAAGCTCAGGTAAGGTTTCGACAAGCTTATGGAAAAAAAAGAAAATATTCTAGGTAATCAGCTTGCACAGCACTTTGTAGGGACTGCGTGACATACCATTTTAAAGTGCCATAAAAGTAATCCAACCTAAAATTTTTAAATAAGATGGTTTAGAAAGAATTGTAACAAAAAAAAAAGTAGCTCAAATTATACTTGTGTTTCACAATTGCCTTATTGACATATATACTCACTTTTGATGCCCCCAATAGGGTGATGTGAGCAGGTCTGACTCTCCTAAAACATCAGATTTACAAGCCAGTCCCTATCTTGTTATTCACTGAGAGAAATCCCACCTGTACAGCCACTGCCAGCATGTCCTGTGAGACAAGGATGGAGTCAGTAGTGGTTTCTTCACTACAAGGCCTAGCCCTTTGTATTTGGTAGGAGGTCTTCAGGATCTTTTCCTGCCCTCTGCTGTTCCACTCAGATGAGGAAATATCTGTAGCTGGACAGGTGAGATTATGAATTCTAGAAGATGGCCATGGGAAAGTATCACTCTCCCTGATTATGCCACCCTGCAGCACAGTTTGAATTCAACTTTCATGTTTTTCTTTTCTTTTTTTTTTTCCCCAGAGAACTGGTAAAATTGGAAATTATGTTACAAAAATTAATAATAACTGTGAAGAAAGTCCTCTTCACCTAAATCTTGAAGAGTCTATTCTGGTTTTGGATGTTGGGCCAGTTTATGAAATTTAAATATTGCAGTTTTTCCGTTTATCAAGAATTATGGAAAAGAAGTGACATACAAGTACCTCTCAAGCTTGAAACTATAGAGCTGAGGTGTATAATTATATTATCACCTGATGATAAACCAACATAATTTTACTAAAAATACTTGATAAAATCTTCATAAATCATAACTGTACCTGCAATTTTCTCTAAAGGTTGTTTTTATCTTTGCCCATTGATTAACCATAGGTGATTGCTGCCTAATTGACTTCAGAGTGAATTCAATATTCCTTAGTTTACAAAACATTCTTGGAAGATTTTGTGGGTCTTCAATTGCAAAGTAAAAATATGAGCATCTGATAAAGAGAAGGGCCTAAGGTCCTTCTCACTGGCTTGGAGAGCAAACGCCTTCATGATAGCTAATAGGAAAAAAACAAGAAAAAGTAAAAAAAGATAATAGAAAAAGATAAAATGCCTTAAAACTTGAAATATTTTTGGAAATTAGGTACTCATAACTTGTGTGTAGATTAACATGCCTGAACTTTCTAGATTTAGAAATTATAAAGATGTTTCTTGTTATCAGACCAGTATATTGGTTTTCTAAGTAAAAATGAGCTCAGATTGCAATCTGAAAAAGAAACAAATTTGCAGAAGGCTGCTAGCCAGTGAATGTGTCTGCAGGTTTCCTGTAATATATGTCACATCTTACACCAAAGGTTAGGAAAGAAAACACTGACAGTTCTTCACATCATGGCATGTGCAGTATCACTTCACAGCAGGAACTAAAGATGAAAATCTCCAGAGTCAAAGTTCATAAGGAGCTCTGAAGAATCTTCCAGGTTTTTTCATGGAAATTGATACAATAGAGCATAGAGATGAAAGAGCAAATATACATTATTTTAAATCATTGCTTCAGTGCTTAAACTCACAAGTACTAGGAGACCCAGCATGGATTTCAAAGCAAATGTACATGAAAAAAAAAGTAATTTTTCTTTACAGTCATATTTTACACAGTATTGACTTTTTTCACCCTCACAGTTTTCCCTTCCAGCACTATCACAATCTTTTCTTCCAATAATTCTTTAAGAAAAGAAAAAACAAAAAAAAAAGGCTTATAACATGACATTTCTGTTTGTCTTTGTGGTGTCTTCATTTATTGTTTCCTAGCTATGTGCAGAATTCAGATATAATTCAGTTTAGAACTCGGTGTGGCAACATGCCATGCTCTCAGTTTAAAATATATATATATATAACAGCGTTGCAACAATAATAATTAATGCAAGGTTTCCTATTTCAGATGTGTGTTATGAAAAAGACTGAAAAGTTCTAATCACACCTAAGGCCTAAGGTTTAGAGAAAGAAGGACTTTGAAAGCTCCTTCTGTGAGGATAAGACTATGAGAGCTCTGTGGTGTTCTGACAGCCACATAAACAAAAATAATACATTATTCTGCATTGTTGAGAGAAAATCCTTAATCTTTCATATGCTTTCCTGCTCCTTACAGTCCGAATAAAAGCCGGTGGAGTCTGGGAGCTGCTTGCACCATTTCTCACACTTCTAGACAAACAGACTTATGATACATGCAGAATTCTCCAAACTCACAATACGCACTTTACAGTTGAACAGATTACTGTTACACTGGGGTTTGTGAACTCTTGTTCACGTCTGCAGACAAAGATTTCATGGAGAACCATGGGGAAAAATGTAACTACGGTTCAATTTGATTTCAGGGAGCACTTTATTGATACTTTTTGGATAACCCACTTCATCTGTTAGATCACTATGAATACTTCCAAGATCTTGATGTTTTTCATATGGATGGTAAGTAGTATGAACGTGAATATTATGGACCTTTGTATTACACAGAGACATACAGCCCTTACAAATAAATACACAAACTAGGTTGTTGGGTTGCTTTTTGTGTTTGGCGGATTTTTTTTTTCCCAAATTTTATTTCTGTTTTTCTGTTATCAAAAATTGAACAAATAGCGTCATTTCACCTTATGTTAACACAATCCAGTCTTTTGTTTAGTTACCAGCTCAACCTCTTTACTACAGTTCCTTGGAATTTACAGATCTTTCCATTCACAAGTAAACTTTTAAAATGTTGTAAAAAAATAAATTAAAAAAAAAACCCTTTAAGTAATTAGGAATTGAATGCCAAAGCAAAACTTCTTTGGAAACACACTGAAGACAGAGACTATGATTTTATCACATTTTCCCTCTGGGATTCTGCGACCCTGAATGCCAGAAACAGTAGTATCAGGAAACATCAACTCTACAAAGGGGAACACATAGAGAAGTTCTTTCCAATTCTACTTTTATACAAGCTGAGTACCGATATGGGGAATTTTTATTCATCCACGGGTCTCAACAGAGAAATGTTTTTTTGTATTCTAATTGAATGCTGGGTGTATTTCCATTACCATGTTCTGTTTCAAATATTTGCAAAACAGTTGCCCCCAGATGGAGGCATATCGTGTTGTGGCAGACTGTAGTACTGCACAATGTTTAGCAAATGCATCTACCTAGTAAACTCCATACAGGACTGTATAAGAAACTGTGGGTTAAAAGTAGAATGCATGCTTCACTTCTAAGAGCAGCAGAGACTGTGACATTTGGGGTAACAGGAAACTAGATAGAAAGGAAAATGGAAGAAGGAAAAAAAGTAAGAAACATATACAGGCACAATCAAGATATTTATCTTCATTATTATTGCATACTACAATGTTTCAAATTTCTTAAAACCTTTCTGCTGAAAGCCTCTGAAACATTAGCAGCCTTTTAGGAATTAATGAAGGTGAAAGGCAAGGCCGCTGGAAGGAAAATTGAGTTGTACAACAATTATGGGATTTAATCAAAGGTCCAGTATTGAATTGGTGACGTGGAAATAAAAGCATGAAGTTTCCATTCCAACACCTTCACCTCACTGCTATTCTTCACATAAAAGTTTTGATACTTTTCATGGACATTCTGGCAGAAACTGAGGAACCTGAATAGAGAAAAGCAGTACCACTTGCAAGGCTTTTTTTTGTTTTGTTTTGTTTTGTTTTGCTTTGTTTTGTTTTGTTTTTTTAATGTATTCTCTACCTTGCTAAAACCACCTTTGTTTCCCCAGGAAATTAATTTTAGAAATATATGTATATATATATATAAACTTAGGCACAGCTGCACATAGGCATAGATCTGTTTTTACATTCAACATCAGTTAAATTGTCTTCTATCTCCCTTAAGTACATCTCACTGGCCACTTCCCCACTAATGATCCCTTTTACTGTCCTGAGCCGAATATAAGAAAAAAAAGAAAACTGGTCACATGAACTGAGGCTATTAGTGATATCATGTAACACGAGCACTGTTGCAGCCCTATTTAACACACGAAAAAACAAGGTCTGTTCAGAGGTAGTGCTGAGCAATCCAACCACATTTGCCATTTCTGCTGACGGGGAGCACTGCACCACAGAGTTACCCCATGAGTCTGACTGTGAGCAAGCGAAGCTGCATTCATCACAGCAGATTGTTCTAGCTGACAGGAAGAGGATCAGTGTCAAGGGTTGGGAATAGAAATCGCAAAATGCACCACATATCTTGGAGGTTCACATAATCATTAAAAATTTTTCAGGATTTAGTGAGCCAGATCGGTTCCTTAATTGGCTGTGGTTTGTCTGTCACCATTTTCACATGTGCCATGACTACTCCGCAAAAAGCTACCCATTAGAAAAGCTAACCCCTTTATTAAGGGGCAAGCCTACACCACATATTATAAAAGAACATGGAACAAACAAGAGTCTATTTTCAGCTTTTAAATGAAGTCTAAATGGCCTCTTGTAATTTTCATGTTAAACACAAGGCATTGTCCTTTGTATGTTGCCAGGGCAATCTCCAGATACTTCCCGCAGCATATCAAAGACCTTTGTTGCACATACTAATGTGTATCTCAATTCACAACCACACAAAAAGAAGATTAATTATCTTCAAAATTGATGCATGGTGGCTGATTTAAATGACCAGTGCTTACTGGGTCCCCATTAGAAGATACACCATTATGACAGATAATATTGTGTGCCTTTAACACACCCAGGACTTCGGTTGAATATAATTTTCTGTGTGCTCCTACAGCAATAAACTGCCAAACTGTAATGACAGACTAACTGGCACATGTGTTAGGTGTCTCACAAGCACAGCTGCATTCACCCACTGGTAATATGTGTCAGCAGATTGCATATTCTCAGCATTATGTGGCTTACTGCTATTTAAATAGGTATCATATGTGTAGATACAATACTTAACTGCCTTCACAAAGCGTTTGGGGGATCTCTGGGAGGAAAGGTTGTGTGACTTCAGCACTACTCTCCACTAACAAAAGGCCCATTGCACAGCCACCTGTGATTGCAGGGGCCAGATTCTGCAACTCAAAGCATTGCTGGGACTTCTGCACACTTCTTATAAAACATAATCTCTATTTTTAGCTCCTCCAGAGAATCTAGGGTTCCTGTTACTAAAGGTAATTTGAAACAGTCGTGGATGGTTTAGCCATAGTTACATATTTTCAGTATATGCAGTTAATGCTTTAAAATTACACTACAGAAATCAGCCCTGGTTAGGTAGCCAAACTCTGATCCTCACTGATAATTTAAATAACTTTAGTGAAGTAATGAATTTACATTTGTCCCAGCAAATGAGATCAGCATCAGCCCCTTTAACAGAGCAGATCCCCACGTGGTGTTATTGTCATAGCTCTGTAATTACTAATGTTTGTTAATGTTCTGGTTGCCTGCAGTTTTAGTCATACTACTAAAGCGTTGACAACTCTTTTCCATCCAAATAATTTGGCTGATCAAGACAAACTATTGATCCACAAACATTCATCTTTACTACTTCTTAGGAAGTGATGCTTATTTACTGCTGAGTGTAAATCAGTGACGTATCCCTATCAATGACATCGCCACTGATGTCAGACACCACTGACTTTAAACAATGACATCAGTGACAACAGCCACTGAACAGGATGTGTGTGGTGTGTCACACAGCAGCAAAAACAGCTGTGTGTAAACATACTTCTTTACCTCATCCCTTCTCTCACTCAGATTTTTATGTTGTAATGATAGAGATTCACACATCTGGGAATATTTACTGTGGCTTGTCATCCTTGTAAGCTTACTGACAAGGTGTTCTGCTTCAAAAAAAAAACATATTTATTTTGGTTACTTGGATCACTGCCTGGACAGGAAACGATGAAACAGTTGTCAGAGAGTTAGATGAGTAATAGAATAAATTTGAAGGGTGATTTGAGCTGCTAAGAAGATGACACTTGAGAGGTCAGAGGCACAACACACTTTCCACTTTCTTTCCTTCTGAACTCAGATCTTGAAGCTCTGAGTGTGATGCAGCCTTGTCGAGCTGGTGGGGCTAGTGCAGCTATTGTTTAGATCTCTTCAGCCATGGTGGAGGTCCTCAGCAGCACCAGCTGAAAAAGTAATTTTTAAAGTAAGATCAAAAATCAAAAGCAAGTAGATACATTACAGCTAGCTAAACTGTTTCATGCACTGTTGTGCTGTTACAGACTCAGATCTACCCAAGGGGATGAGAAGCTATTAGCTGCCCAGTCTGTCCCCAGCAGCATAGCTTTCACTTTCACAGCAGTGGAGCTTCCCCCTCCCTCTCATTTACAGAGGAGCTCCAGTTGGGGCTGTCCTAGTGCTAAGTGGATGTCGAATCACTATTTATGTTACAGAGATAATGATAGGGTTTCACAGTCCAGAGGAGGAACTTTTGCTTCCAGTACTTGTACGTGTTCAGTACATGATGGAGGCACACCTCTTGCTCCAAAGTATTCAGCATAGGCTGGCAGGACAGAAGAAAGGAATGTGTGGGACAATATTGCTGTCTCTCCTCATGAACTGTGGAGGAGATGCAACCAGAGCTGAATTCACAAGGGAAGGTTAAGTGAGGATTGAGAGCCACTGAAGTCTCAATCCCTGGGCACTTTGATCACAAAACCATCTTGGAAGAGAAGTTTGCAAAATTGACAGCTGTTTAGTAAGGAGTAGTGGCTCTGGGTTCTCAAGTTGATGAATCATGTGTGACACTTGCAGAAACAGGCACAAATACCTCTGCTGCAGGGTGATGGGGCCACTTCCAGGCCCACCACCCTGACAAGTCAAGGTGCCAAAACCCAAAGAGTAATAGAGGCGGCAGTGCAACAAGAGGGGCATTCCAAATGTATATGCTGCCATGTGGGGTCATAGCAGCTGCCATCCTATGAGTGTGCTGGGGAAGTGGTAGCTGCAGTCATGGGACTGCTGTGACAATATTGCCACAGCAATAAAATGTAAGTAGCAAAAGATTCAGCTACTTTGCTTTTATTACTGTACACTGCAAGTTACCTGTAGACAACTATTTGTAAACATTCAAGGGATGTTCTAACTCACAATGAAAGCTCTTTGCTTCAGAAAGTAAGAAGTAAGCAGAGTGCGTTTCCATTTACTTGTCTAGAAGTGAGTCTAATGCACAGAGCCTAGAAAATATCAGGATTAATCTACAACCCAGATAACTCTTAATTTTCTACTGAAGGAAGTTGCTGCCACCTTCAGGCGAAATTGAGGACTGGAAGAACACCGGCAGAAATACAATATATTCTGAGGAAGTGGAAGTCCGAGTAAAAGCTGAGAAGTAGTAAGTCTCAGCATACTGTATCAGTAT
This sequence comes from Odontophorus gujanensis, assembly GCA_013399175.1. NCBI lineage: Eukaryota > Metazoa > Chordata > Aves > Galliformes > Odontophoridae > Odontophorus > Odontophorus gujanensis. Next base: position 205,695 of record VXAB01000298.1, read on the forward strand.
TACTTAGTTACAAGTTTTTATGATAAAACATTTATCTTTAATATGTCAGAATAAATGATGGACAAGCTTCCTTTAGAGCTTAACAACTACTGTTTTATTTTCCTATTTTGAATAACGCTTTTTTTTTTTTTCCTTATAAAGGAAGGTTTACAAAATGATTTAAAATAATCACATGTAGGTTCTGTGTCCTGCTGCTCACCAGTGAGAAGTCTTTCTCCTAACACGAAAACCAATAGAAATGAGATTGGGAATTGTAAGTAACTAAACTTTAGTTGTTAAGATCACGCTTGAGCTAAAATATGGAGCTGAGCAGTTTTTCTTGTTCATTACAAAGACAGCATAGATTTGTTAATGGCTGTGACTTGAATGAGTAAAATCAATTAGAAGAAAAACATGAAGTAAATTTTCTCTGAAAAAAACCATAGAAAAATGACTGTTTCTTCTTTTCACCCTTACTTCAGAAAAACTCCACAGGTTCTTCTGGTATTTCTACAGATTTTAGGGATCTAGTGGAAACTCAGAGCTATTAAAGTTCAACAAAGGAAGATGCCAGGTTCTGCATCTGGGGTGGAGCAATGCTGGACTCAGGCACAGACTGGGGCACACATGGGTCAGCAGGGAAGGACCTGGGGGTGCAGGTGGCAGCAGTTCAGCAGGAGCCAGCAGTGTGCCTGGCAGCCAAGGGGCAAACCATATGTTGGGGTGCATTAAACACAGCACAGCCAGGTGGTCAAAAGAGGTGATTCTCCCACTGCATTTAGCACCGGTGCAGCCTCACTTTGAATACTGTGTGCAACTCTAAGCTCCACATTATAAAAAGTTTTGCAAAGTCCTTGAAAACATCTGGAGGACAGCAACAAAACTGGAAACAGGGCTGGAAGGCATGTACTGTGAGGAGAGACAGAACACTTAGGCTGCTCAGTCTGGAGAAGAAGAGGCTGAAAAGTGACCTCACTGCTCCCTTCAGCTCCTGGAAGAGGGGAAGCAGAGGGCTCTGCTCCTGGTCACTGATGGCAGGGCAGGAATGACACAAAACGCACCATGGAGGGTCAGAAGGGCACTGGGAAACATTTCCTTATCACAAGGGTGGTCAAACACTAGAATAGGCTTCCTAGAGAGGTGGCTGATACCCCATCTTTGTCAGTGTTTGGGAGGCATTTGGGCAATGCCCTCAATAACATGATGTAACTTCTCGTTAGCCCTGAAGAGATCAGGCAGTTGTACTGGATGATCTTTGAAGATCCCTTTGAACCAGATTATTCAATTCTGTGCATGAGGAAGCCATTGTCTCAGTTTTGAGGTTGGAGTGCCCCCCTCTGCCGGCCTCTTGACAGCGTGCCTCCAATGGAGTCAGCATCTCAGCACCTCACCAGCCAAAGCATTACAGAGCCATCTGTAAGATGGGCTTCTGAAAAGTAGAGAGGGCATGCAGTAAACTTACTGAAGCCTTAGACTACTGTTGCTTTAATTGTTTGCACAGGGCTGGCCTTTGTCTATTCACTCTGTGCAGGATAGTCCAGAGAACTCTCAGTTATTCTTCAGGACAGTGGAAAGTTTGTCATATCACGGATATGACTGTCACCCTCTGCAAATGAGTCAAAAACAATAAGCAATCAAGGTTGTTCTAATGTTGTAGATCAAGCAAGCCTTGCTGAAAGCCACAGGTGATCAGCACCTCAGAGTCCACAAGATGGTACTAAAAGCACTGTCCAGAAAGGATCTGCTGCATAAATCCCAATGTTGCTCCTGGCAGGCTTCAGAGAATTGTACCTAGCTGTAAGATCAAAGCACAGGGAGCGATCTGTGCCTTCCAAAGAAACGCAGCCAAGCATCTATACTGGGTTTCTTCCTGAAAATCAGGACCATGTCTGCAGCCCCGCACGCAAGACTTTCCAAAGAACTTTTTATGCAGACACAAGTACTTTTATAAAATACATAATTTTTGTGTTAGCAGGATTTTTTTAATGATTACTTTAACTTGTTCTCAGTCTTCAGTTATGCTGAAAGAAGTTAGCAGAGCAAAGATCAGGCTGCATGAAAGTCTCCCCCAGTCTTTTTATGTGCAGGAATACATCAAAGGGCTTCAAGGGGTTTAATAATGGAACTATGACAGCCCAAGGAATAAACAGAATTCGAGTGGACAGTTGCACAGGACTAAGAGCTTAATCTAGGGTGCCTGCAACTTGCTGGAAGGAGCCAATATTAAAGTAATTATGTATTTAAAACAATTACTATTTATTCTTCAAAGGGTCATACTCAAGTGAAGTAACCCACTTTAAATTATTTCTGGTAATTGCATTGCATCCCCAAATTATATGTCTACATTCTCTTTGAACTAGGCTTTCCAAAAAAGCCCTTGTATTTTTGCTTAAGGACTAACCTCCCTCTTGAATACTTCCTCTCTAACTTATAATTTCCTGCAATTGTAATATAGGGTGTTAAGCTTGAGTAAATATCTGTAATTTTACTTTTTCTATTTAAAAAAGAAGTACACTTAATAAAGAACAATTACATATCACTGAAGCATAGAATAGTTTGGACTGGAAGTTATCAACTTACCATTGACTTTTGGTAATCTGGGAAATTCTGTGAAAGTATCAGCACATTCCTACTAAAATTGTAGTAATTCACCAACATGTAATTGCACATAGCAAAATGAACACAAATTAAAGAGGAATCACTGTTTTCTTTCTTAAACATCTTTTGTATTCATTTCTCTCTCACCTCTACATGCAAAACCTGATTTAAAGTAATTCCTCATGTCCATAATTTCTACTGAGATATGATCACATCATTCTTGTGTAACAGAACCTAAGGAAGAAACTCCACCACCTATATCTTCTCCTCAATGAGCCAGGACAATAATGTAAATTATAATTTTACTTCTATTTAACAAAGTTAATGATAGTTTGTGGGGAGATTTCCAGAGCTACACTTAAGAATATATCTTCCTCATACCCACATGCAAAGGTTAATTTCAGCAGCAGAACAAACTCAGTGCAGACTCTACTCATGGAACAGGATCATTTGGGGCATCTGATCCATGCCAAGATCTAGCTTACAGCCGCCCACATTTGCAAACAGTACCGACCCTTAACAAGCTGACAGCTGGCTCATGAGCTGCAGTCTCACTAGCAGTTTCATATTTGCACCAAATGCAGAGCTGGTTCTAGAGGAAATGGTTTGGCTTTGTGCAGATATGACACTCATTCCAGCCTTTCCAGCCTTCCTTGAGTCTACTGGGTCTGTTCATTCTATCTGAAGAGTAACTCTTTTCACTCTTCTGCCTTTTTACACTTTCCATTCTCTTTGGTTCTATTTTGGGTCTGTGTCTAGGCTAGATTTATCTTATGTAGCTATGCACAAATTTAGTCAGATGCCTGTTCTAGCTATATCTATTACGACATCAAAGAAAGGAAGATCAGCATCTTTCTGAAAGGAAAGTTACTTCTACCTCAGACCCTATCTGAGGGGAGGGAGATCTGCCCACTGAAAAGCATCTTTATACAACACAGAAAAGCTCTGAAGCAAGATTAAAGAGACTTATTTCTGTAACATTTTCATTTTTTTTTCGAAAGCAGAGACATGGTTCCTCTGACTATAGGCAGGTCACGGATGAGTTGCTTAGGCTAGTTCTCTGAACCTAATTCAGCTTCCTAAACATTGGCATCAAGTGAGATTTGAGTTGCAACACAGTATTTAACACATGCTATGACTTTAGCAGATGTGACACAGGACATAGAAGAAATCCATTTCTTTCTGGTGTGGCAGCCAGAAGCCACACTGGATATCTCATAGCAACCCAAATTATGTAGGTGCTTGCACCTAAGCAATTGAATGCATTCTCTACTGTTTACAAATTTAGAGTTATTTATGACTATTCCTATGCTTACCTTCTAAGAGCATACCTTTACTATTTAAACAGTGTGTGATTTTCATTTTTTGAGTAACTAGAGCAGGTGAACTGGCCTACAGTAAAAGCACAGTAAGAAGTAGGCACTTCGATTTTACTGTGGGTGAGCTTCCTTATGAAAAGTGTGTCATGGACACCAGAATCATTGGGTTTTGCTTGTTGTAATCTCTGGATGAATAACATGTTCTTTTTACCCTGGGTGAACATCTGGAAATGAGATTTGAGTATTTATTGAGCATCTTATCAGCTCATTGTGTGTTAGTTCTTGGTCTATTACAGAGTTTAATGAACTTGAACATAAAGCATAAATACACAAAGACCTGATATAGCACATAGGACTCTTCAGTAGATGTTATGCCCAGATTATAACTCATTTCTTTAAGTAATTTCCTAATTTCAGATGCTTCTAGATCACTTCATTTCCTATGTTCCTTAAAAATTTCTTCATAAGTGTTCTGGGTGCCATCTCATTTTCTTCTAGTATTTTTTTAAATTAAGGGAAGTTCAAGCAATCCATTACAATATTTCATAGTACTATTAGCCGTGTGATGCCTGGGGGCCTTTTTCACAAGTAAGGAAATAAAATATCATTACATTTTCTCAACAGTCTTCTATCCTGATTCACTATTCTCCTTGAAAGCACTCAGTGTCATAGAATGGTTTGGGTTGGAAGGGACCCCAAGGATCACCAAGTTCCAACCCCCCTGCCACAGGTAGGGCCACCAACCTCCAGAGCTGGTAGTAGACCAGACAATCTATACTGCCTGAGGAATTATGCATGGGGCAGACTGCTCTTCCAATTCACCTTTTAAAGCAGGCACCTTCTCTTGGTCACCTCTTTTTCTCTCCTGAAAGTATCACATCTTCCAGGACTCTCCTGGATCAAACATTTCTATCTAGCCAATTACTGCTTGCTCCAGCAAGGGTGGATGGCTATCAGCACCCCCTCCACAACCAAGGTTACTCCTGAGCATCCTGGTGGCCAGCTCCAGGCATCCAGGGATACCACTGGGTGATGCTGGTGGACACATCTTCCTTCCTGAGGTCACTGTTGATCCTAGAACACTGCTGCTCTTCCACAGCTTCAGGCTAGCTGGCTGCATCTCTTCAGTTCTCTGTAATTCAAATTTCTCCCTACAACTTTTTGAGATGATCTTCCCTGTGCAGTTTATAACTCTTTTTTTTTTTTTTTTCCCCACTCTGCCTTCTGCCGTCAGGAAAAGGACACAAGAAAATAAATATTTTTCACTTGATTTTTCTTTCAGTAATATTGTTTTTTATTAGCACCACTTTTTTCCATTAGTCAGATAGTGCCCATTAAAAAAAAAAACAAACTCAGTTTTTTTCACTTCACAGTGAGGAAGAATTTTGTGCAGAGTTCAGAGCCAATCTGTTGTGTAGAAAAGGTGTGAAGCATCTGCCTGGGTAACAACAGCATCTAGGCCTCATGGGCTCCCTAATCTGCCCAGGGCACAAGAATCCATTTAAGACCCCAGAACTACCTGTCCCTGACACTGCTGTGACACAGTAGGGCTGGTCTCCAGTCATGGTCCCACCAGTGGGCCTGGCCACACCTTCTTCTTTGGGGTGGAAGTGAGACATAAGAGGAGTCAGTGGGCACAGAACAGCCTGCAGGTGAAGGCACCTGAAATGCCTTCCAAGTGAGCAAAATAAGCAGGACTGCTGCTTCTCCTTCGGCACCATACCACATTGTATTAACCCCATACTTTCCAGCTTTTGGTTGACTCACCAAGATCTGAGAGGAATTTTTTTCCTACTGTTTAACTACTGTTAATACCATGTTCTGGACAGTCGGAGTCCAACAGTGTGCTACTTAAGAAGACAACATTGGTCTACCTAAGAAAAGGATGGTGTAGCTCAGTGTTCCACATCTGATACAGGAAAGCAGTCTAAGGAACAAAGTAATTGTACAAAGATACTTAAACTTACAGCTTTCAAAAACATGTACCTCAAGACATCATAAGCCAGAATTTCTGTTCTTCTATTTGCATTCAATAGCTGTAGAATTTTCTACCATGAATTCATCTAGCTGGTATTTCTGGTTCCCACAATATTCTGAGTCCCCAGATTAAACCGTACATTACAAGAAATACATTTCTTTACTCATCCATTGTTATCCTCAGAGTTCACAAAAAGGTAGCTGTTACCTAAGAGCGCAACCGGGGCTCACAGCTAGAATGCAAACTGCCTCCATCTTGGTCTGCATCAAAGAGAGATAGCACTTTTGCCATCTTTGTGAGATGTGGCAGCTAATAGAGCATCCCATTTCTGAGGAACTCTGTTCTTTTTAAAGAAAGAAATACTGAATTTTTAGACTGAAACATCCATTTTATGTTACACCATGAACAAATAGACATGTTACACTATCTTCCTATCAGAGGAAGAACTGTCACAGATGCAGGTAGGAACTGTGACATAACTGCCATTCTCAAAACTTTATCTCTCCAGTAATATCTCATTATGCACATTGCAGAAGGGAGTAAAGGAGGTTTCTAAAATAACATACATTCAGATAACTGTTTATGCAAATACATAAGCAGTTGCATACCAATAAATTCATAAACCGACTGAGAACTTGTAGACAAGGAAGGCCGTAAGAATGAGTAATCTGCAAGAAATCTTTGTGATAAGTTTGCGAGAACTGCTATGTTGACAGCAAATAAATGAACTGAAATCTGTATTGTCCCAAGAAACAAGTAACATGCTGGGCTGATGATTCTCATAACGAAGCTGTGAGTAATGTTAAGATAACAGTTTGAGAATAGTTGTGTTGTATCTTTTATTTTAGGCATAAAAAGATTGTTCTCTTCTAGTATGAAAATGTGAAAATGGTTTGGCACTTTAGAGCACCTGTTTATAATTGAGAAATATCTGTGCTTCTCTCTGACAGTACACACTGGGTATATTCTGCTCTAATTATTACTGTTTTTTATTCATTGATTAAGTACACTTTAGGCTCATTTCCATAATTGTCTATCAAGAAGACATCTGTGTGAGTATCAATACCATGTCAAGTGAGGCTAAAAGTGATTGCAGAGCATATCAACATCTTTTGCAGACAACTGGGAAATAGGCACTGTACTGTCAGCTGAAGAAAATAAGATGGCTTCTGCAGACTTCTCTCCTGTCCAAAGAAAAGCAAAGTCAAAGATGCATACTTATGAGTCTTGGGTTGTACAGTTCAGCATTTCTACTAATATCTTGAACTGCCTCAACATAAAGAATGCATAAGGGTTCAATCAAGCTCATTTCTTATGTAAAATGAGGTTCAGAGCAGTGTCCAAAAAGCTTTGCTCCAAGGTCAGTAAGCAATGCTGCTCAGTTGCCATCATTTGATCCTGCATATTTTTAAAGATTAATATTCTTACTCTGTGAGTCACATAACAAAATCTTCATCTGAGAGTCACAAGATATATATCACAACTTTCGAAGTGGTGAGAAGGGGAGGAGTTCCTAGAATTGCTTGCAAATGGGACAGAGCAATGGTTTCTTAGGGTACCACTCTGAGGTTTGGTTGGGAAGCTGGAAGAGCCATTGCTTCCTCAGAATGTTCACACCATAGTACTTGAGGACTAATTTCCTCCTTCAGCAAAAATTGATTCCTTCAAGAAGCACTTGAAGTTTGTATGAAACATGCTTGGCACTCAGAAAGTACAAGCAGACAACCCCTACTTTAAAGTAAGGGGAAAGACTGGACATCATCTTTCTCAGTGCTTTAGAAATCTTACAAGTTTAACTCTAAACAAGTTGGGACACAGATTCCTTTCTTAAATAATTTTTAAAAATCCAATAATTTCCACTTTCCACTTAAAGCTATTTTTCCACAGAATTATTTTGGGGGAAAGAAAAAAAAAAAGCATTTTATTAGATATGCATTAAGGGACAAAAAATATTCAGTCACTTCATAATCAACTTTTAGACAATGTAATTTTTGTATCTTTATAAGAATTGATATTTGAAAGAAATGCATTGTGATGACTATGAGTGGAATACAGTTGCACTAGTTGTATGAAGTGCCTCGTGAAAAGTACTTTTACCAGGATGTTCCTGTTGTCCACACTGTTTGATCTTTTGCCTGCATTTATAAAAAACGGAGAATTAAAGTTATTTGTGAAAAGAACTTCTTCTTTTTTCTTTGTGTTTGTATGCTCATGTGGTGCCACATTTAGCACAACAGGCAAAACACCATCTCAGGCCAGAGTTAGCTTCTAAGGTTCTTAGCAAAAGTTTAATCCTATCATCTAGAACTGATTTACTTGGAACACCAAACTAGGAACTAAGAGGTGAGACAGGCTTATCAGGGAGCTCCAGGAATCCAGACCTGTGATCCTGCTGTTCTTCACTCAGGGATAACAAATGTTTACTTAAGCAGCTGCCTTCTCACACATTCTGAGACTGCTGTTTACAGCTGTCACACCAGTGAATTTTATTTCCCCAGTTTCTGATGCAGTCAAACTCATTTATGGAACCACAGCATTTTTTCCAGAGCCTGCAATTGTAGGTGATTGACTACATGCCCCTCTTCAGAGCTGACCTTGCCTCCTGTATGCATAGAGGGTAGCGAAAGCAATACCACTCCTCAAATATCAAATTGCTTTTCCTTATCCATCTTTTCCCTGGGGGGACAGGTGAGAAAGAACCCATTCACTCGTGCTGCTTACGAGTCCTTGTATCTTTATGGTCATGAGAAGTACAGTCAAATGTCATCAGTGGAGTTGTGAAAAGAAGTAGCTATCTTGCCTTCTACATGTCACTTAAGCAACTCAGATATATTGGCAACGAAAAGATATGGAAGGTAAATATACTGACATGTAAGTTTTGCACCAGGACATATGCTGACTTGCAGAGAAGGCATATATAAAGAACAAGAATATAAAAGAACAGGAACAGCAATATTTTAGAGATCAAAAAGAGAATGAAGAGAGAAATGAAACATTCTCTTTTCTCCCCAGACCTATCGAGACGAAAGTAGCAAAAAGAGAAAGATTTCTGTTACAACTCAGGGAGTGGAGGAGGAATCTAGAAAGAGCTACGTAGATGTCATACCTTAAGGTCTGCGTACAGGATGCTAGAGACTTCCAGAAAGAATTTGTCAATGTTAATTTTCTCCTCTGAAGCAGAGTTACATCCTGGGGAATACATTCAAATGTATAATGTGTCCATTAAAAAAAAAAAAAAATCTATTATTTTAACCACAATCATAATTGAAAAGCCACAAAATGGGAGGCTAGGGTTTCCCAGGTGCTGTAACGTAGACTGCAAACATAAGACAACACTGTTAACTTCATGCCACAAAGGAGATAATGCACTTCACAACTCTTACAGGAAAAGAAAAAAAAAAATGAAAAAAAAAAAAAAAAAAAAAAACCTGTTTCTATAAAAAAAAATTTTNNAAAAAAAAAGCCTGTTTCTATACAACAAAATATTTTGTTTGTTTGTTTTAAACAGAAAATAATTAAAATATCCATTTGTGGATACTGTCTTGGAGTATTCTGTGACATACTATAATGCCATATTGCTGTACTATACCTCTGAACTCTTGAGCAAACCTATTTACTGGTTGTTTCCTATTTTGGGATCGAAGTAGCCTCAGAGGAAAAAAGAAGCTTCAGACCATTACTTTGAACAGTGGATATTTATTCCTAAACATGTTTCAGAACAACCCACTCAAAGCTGACTGTTCTGTCACAACAAAAACCTTAGGAATAGCACATATCAGACACAGCAGAAGTATCTGAGTGGAAAATCAACAGCCCTAATGGGTTAAATCCCAGCAGAAGGAAGCTTTAAGGATCTGGAGAGGAAGTGGGCCTTCCTGTGATTTCAGGTTAAGCAAGCTGGGATGAAATACTCAAGATCTACCTGGGTGCCCTTGAATGAAATACCCAGATAAACTGCATAAAATGGATGGAACTACTATTTACTGCTTTGCCTGTAAAAATATTCCATATGCCTAGAGAGAAGTTTGTCAGTGACACTACATACCTCCAAGTCACTGTTTCAGAAGTTCTTTCCAGTGGAAAACACAAAGCAGTTTTTATGAACCATAGCTACACTGCAAGCGTATTCCAGTCTCCTATCAGTGACAGCACCTCCAAAGCCACTATGAACAGCAGTGATGTTGAGAAATTGAGTGGCTTATGAATGTGTAATTAAATTCAGTGTCAATAAAAGAGTAACATAGCTGCGCGGCCAGTTGTAACTATTCACTTACGCAATAATGTGGAAATCACAACACCGAGAAGTTTGGCAAAAATCACAAACATGACTTCGTAATGAGAAGTTTGTAGCTGGGTTCTGCCACACATGTAATGAAATAACCAAATGATAGAAAACTGCTAAGTGAAATACAAACTGATTAGAGTTCTGCAAAACTATCTGATTCATAGTAGTTTAGAACTATATTTTGAACTACAGAACAAAATTTAGGGAACATATTAACTGTTTTCTTGTTTGTCTCTGAGAACATACTATAACATTCAGGAGAATGAATACTAACACTACCATGACCAGTATTTACTTTTTCTCTACAGTCAAATATTATGCACAACTGAGTATATTAATTTTAGACTGGTATTATGCTCTTATCTCAGCTGAACAGATCAGAGTTCAGCCCATGAGGGTATTGCTACCAACCAGATAGATAAACACACAGAGCTACTGCAAGCACATTCTAGATGTCCTAGACACTGATCAATGATCCAAAAACCAAGTAATTAAATCATTTAGCTACCTGAAGCTGCAGTCATACAGCAGTCTGAGAGAGCAGACTTATCACTGTGAGAGGCATCAGCAAGGAAACAGCTACAGGTTGTAACTCTGGATCCCTTTCGACACATGGATTAGAACACTTCACTCAGAAGCACTGCTTTCACTTAACTTTATCTTACGCACTCAGAATTTGAGTAATACGCACAGCAATTTGTGTCCTTTGCAAGAAGCATGCACTCCATGATTGCTCTAGCAGTGGGTTTTTTTCTGACAATTAGTCAGACTTTCCTAGTGCATTCTCAGTTTTACTTTCATTTCCTTAAACAAATAAATCAATCACTGACAAGTTAGTAGCTCCTTTTACTCCTTACTGTGCTTTGACTTACTGCATTTTAGTTGCTCTGAGGAAAAGGACCTCAGTCCAGTAAAATTCAGAATTAACCTCCACTGGTTTCTTTCGCTTTCCACAAGCTTTGAGACTGTTGAATTCAGTATGTATTTTAAAAAAAGACACAGGTGACCCAGATGCCTTCTTCCAAGCACTTTTCATGAATGCCGCACACTGAAGTTACAGGGCTGTCAGATGAATGCTCTTAGAAAGTTGTTCTGAATCTGTAACAAAGCACAGCAATGGCTCATTTCCAGCGACTGTCTATCATATTCCATTCTGACAGTTGTTTTCCAGCTACATATACAGCTAGAATCTATAACTTAAACAAGAGGCAAAGAACAAAAAAAGATACTGGAAGATTAATGGTCTTTGGAACTATATCACCACAATCCCAGCTTCAGTCACCATAAACAGAAACACATGAACAAAATCAATATATCATGTTGGCCTAGTGACTGAATATGCTTTCTATAAACTTCAGAAGAATAGCATTAAGCTAACTTAGGCCTCTAAGCACCACCCTGAAAATCAAGCACAGAATATTCAAGAATATTCTCAGAAATACCTCTGATGATGCAGAACTTCTTCCCCAATTATTTATTCCCATAAAGAGTAAATACCATTCACTTGAACAAAGAATCATTGCAAACTTGTTTTTGCTAGCATGAATGCATCAGCGGAGATGTCTGAGAGATGCACATTTGCCCCACTTTCCATACAGCTAGCACTAAAACTCTCCCCTGGTATGCCATCTCTGCACTTGATAACTGGCCATGTGAATGCATGAGGGATAAGTGTAGGTCTCATCCTTCTTTCTCAGAGGCAGATTAAAGTGCCAGCCACCCCCTTCACCACATGCTCAATCATCAGTTCAGGCCATGTCATAACAGTTCCCTTACAGAGAAAAAAAGAAACATAATTAGATTGTATGGGAAATCAGGACAATAGATGGCCTCATTATTCCCAGTTAACATTGCCCAAGAACTCAAGCACAAGGTAAACATACACAAACAAATTTGATCCTGGTGACAGAATGAAATCCTAGTAAAATGTATATTAGTGTCCTGCCTTATACACTTCCCCAAAAGTTTTTAAGATCCACTTGTGATGGAATCTGATGATTCAACAAGAATTAGCAATTTAAAAGAAAGGAGGTTTTCTATGATGCAGCAAAGCTTGCCCCAGTGAAAGTATATCCCTTTTTGTTGTGGTATGGTACTTCAGTTCTGACTGCTACTACTATTACTGTAGAAATAACGAAACTAGTGTGCACATGGGTACCTTACTTTCCTTTCATCTAAGTAAGATTAAGCAAACTGGAATTAAACTAGATGAAATTTCCATACAAAATTCTCCATCTTTGCACATGCTATAGCCAAGAATACCTGACAGGTACTCAGGTAGAAACTGCAGCTTGAGATAGCCATGTTGAATTTACACACAGCGGCTCACAGTGCCAGTATAGCACGAATATCACATAAAAAGAAACAACATTCGATTTTCTTTCTTGTTGGATTTAATTCTCAAAGACTTTCAATGTTTCTGCTGTGTTTGATCTAAAGTTTAAAGATTTCCAGCAGTGATAACTTCTAATACGTTGCCCATATGCAATATAGAGGTTGGACTGTATGCAACAAAGAGGTATCTGTAGGTTTTACTGACTGCCCTTCTTGAGAAATGCTAGAAGGGATCCATATATTGTTTTCAGACTTAGCTGCCCAGTATATCATGAACATTCTCCTTGCCCCAGTGCATCTCAGATTGTTGCCTGCTGAATCTCTCCTAGGACATAGACTGCTGTGGGAGACATCGCTGGAGAAGATCTGCTCCAGTTCTTCACCCTTGATAGCTAACTGAAAAATGAAGAGGGAAACCAGTGTTTTCAAGAGAGCGCATGCCTTCTTCACAAAATAAAATTGCAATAGTCTGTAACTGACACACACAAAAATAACAACACACACAACAGTTTTCAATAGAGTTACTGCAGTGATTTTTTTTAACATCACTGCTAGTTTTCAACATCCTTGTAGTGATTTTTAATAAAAACAAGATCCTAGGGTAAGATTCAAATTGCATGCAATGGCTCTGGTTTGCCCTTCTCTATAGAGCAGTTAATTGCCTCAAAGCACCAGAAGAAAAACCATTGGCCAGTATGCTACAAAAAGGTGTTATGAGAAAATCAAGCTAGTGAAAAGACTTAAAAAAAAAAAAATCCTGACAGCATTTTCTGTGTCAAAACTTATGGAAAAGTCACAGTTACATATTGTTTGTAGGAGCTGTATAGTGCTGTTTTCCTGGGAAAAAAATATCGTAATTTTTATAATGATGTTTTTATCCTGAAGAATCAATGAGTAAAGGAAAGAAGGAATGAAAGTAATTAAACTGGCACTGGAAATATTTATAGTTTTCTTTCTATTACTCAATTTATGCTCTCAAATTCATATAAGTAAAGACTAGAAATCAGTAGACTCATTCCTATAACACTGAGGGTATTTTCTTCTGTGTATGAAATGATCATAGCTTAAAATCTGTTAGCTTTTTTCCTCTGTAGGCATAGCTTATCCCACTTGTAAAGAAACAGTCCTGAGTTTCTTGCATGTGGACAAAGAAGGCTTCTTGTATCAGACCTCTAAGATGACAAATTTCCAGCAATTAATGAATTATTCTGAGTTATACAAGGGGAAGGAGAAGAAGAGCATACAGTTCCCTTCAGACTTTTATATTTGGAGTCAGATTTCTTTTTTTTTTTTTTTAGCTTACTTGCTATAACTTATATGTAAATTCTTTATCATCTCACATCTATCTCACAGAGAATTTACTACGACAATCAAAGGATACCAAGTAAGCACACTGACTCGGATTTCATATCCTGAAAAAGAGGAGATGGAAACACAGATATGATAGGCCATGGTTTTCTTTTGTTCCAAGTACCTTTGAGCAAGTTATAAAAGAAAATGCTGTCTTGGAAAAGTCTAAGCAATCTCCTGGTTTGAGAACACTGTAGAATCATAGAATGGCCTGGTATGGAAGGGACCTCAAAGATATCTAGTTCCAGTCCCCCTGAAACAGACGGGGTTGTCACCCACTAGATCATACAGTAGATCAGACTGCCCAGGGTCTTACCCAAACAGGCCTTGACTGTAATTTCGTATGTACTTAGCCACTGAGCTTTGTGTTACAGAGACTCCTGAGCTAGTGGAAACGGCAACGTTAATAATGTTTTTTGACAGTTTGTCTCTGTTTAATGCCTTAGATTAAAAGAAAAGAAAAACAACATACCACAAACAAAAGCTGAAAAGAAACCAGCCCAAATTCCAGCATGTGGCTCCATAATCGGACCCACATGTTTCTCTTGCAGGGCTGGAACCTTTCTCTTTTCCCTTCAGCCATCCGCCACTAACCAGCTCTCTGAGGCGCAATCTGGACCATCCATGCAGTTCTGCTCCAATTTCCTCAGGTTTCCCAGTCCATCACCTCATCCTGCTAGTCTCATTCTCTCCAGCTCTAACCCTTGCTCAAGTCACTTCGTTCCAAAAAATGGGTCTTTTCCCAGTCCCTCTCATTAGCTAAATGTCTGCTTGTCTGAATGTCAACTTACAGACATCATCTTCCATGTTCAGATATCTATCCCAAACCTTCAAACACAGCATCTTCACATACTATGTCCTGGCCTCTGTCTTACTTGCCCTTTCTCCTCTGGTTCCCAGCCTGAGTCAGTTTTGTTCTTGTTAATGAGGCTTTTGTCTAGTATCGATTTTACCTCTTCTTTCTCTCTTTCCTACATAAAATTTTTCCCTTTTGCATTTAAATCAGGCAATTTTCTTCTGCAGATTTCCTCATTAGGTCAATGTAGCCACAGTTTCCCCTCCTTGCCATATGAACTAGCTGGGAGAATACTTTTTTCCCCCCAAATCAAATTTATAATGAAGAAATAATTATGCAATATAATTAAGAACAGTAGTGCAAGATGTTTATGCCCTAACAGTGAGCCCCTGGGTAAGCTATTGCTTTTTGCTCCTTTTGTTGCTGTTTTGGGTCTCAAACAGCCTTTATTCTTGTTTTGCATGTGACACTAACCATGTGTCTTCTTGGGCCACTGCTCAAGAGGCTTATGCTTTCTGCTTTTGTAAAATTTCCTCAAGTTCTCCTGCTGGTACTGACTGGTAACAGACAAGGCTTTGGCAATGGATTTGGAGACCACATGTATCTTGGAAGGCTTGAAACTGGTTTCCTCCGGGACTTTCACCATGTTCCAGCCTCTGCTCATCCTGTTACGTCAACTCCTCTTCATCCCTTCTGTGCAGACTAAAGGCTTTGATCTTTCTCATGATGCTGGAAGCAGCAAGACTCCAAGTACAAAAAGCAGAAGCCACATGAGAGCAAGACTCAATACAGGTCTGGGTTCACCTCATCAAGCTCATGTTTTCTTCCTGTGATACCTTCTCACCTCCCAGCAGAGGACAAGATGCAGTATAGTTAATGACCACATAAATTTAGAGATTTCAGAGTGCGTATATGTGAACATAAGCAGAGATTTTGACATCATTAAATGCATTTTCTCAAATCATATTCCCAATAGTAGCCAAAAGACTTTGATGTGTTTTTCTACACATGCATATGCAGCAGCAGTCCTGCAATGACATACAGTTTAACAAAATTTTGCAAGTTGTAGAGTCTCATCTGATGAGCAATTATCGACTTTAGTAGTTGCATCTATAGTAAAAAGCTACTGAGAATCATCACCGTAGACAAAGGTAAAGTGGAGCTTCATAAGATAGCAAAGGTAGAGACTTCTTGGATTGTCCAGCAGGCCATTCAGACATTACACCTTCCTATCATGAGATATTTATGTTTATTTTTTCCACCAGTCACACACCGAAAAGAGACCAAACTTCCCTGCTTTCTCTGCAGGTCTTCCCATTCAGGGAAAGGATGAGGGAGGCTGATAGGAAGAAGCAGTGATACACATGTAGGTCTAAGGCTGCAGCTGGGACTGGATGAATGCACGTCATCCCTTTTCCTGTCCTGGGGAGTTTCCCAGAATAGAAAGATGCTCTATGACTCCAGGACGGACTTTTCAGCTAAACGAGCATCTAAAGTTGGCTCTGCTTAGAGGAGTGACACATACCACTGACTGCCAAAACTCCCAAAGAGGACTTTCTCTTCACTGTAGAGACAATTCACTATCCAAATGTTTTTAAGGAAAAAAAAAGATTAAAAAAAAAAAAAAACATTTTCTGGGGTGAGAGGAGTGTTTAATGAGTATTCTTAGTGATCAAATCTTCACCATTAATCTCTCTCACTTTGGTTTTAATCTAATAAAAACTAAATTGATAATTAATCTTCATATTATCATATGGTTCATAATTGCTAAAGGTCATGAACTACGTACAGCTCAAATACTTCACTGCAAGGGAAAATATAATCAGAGATATTTCACAATGAGTTCTTTCTTTTTTTTTTCACTCTTACTCCAGGTTATTAGAAAATAGGAAACAGTTAAGAGGAACATAGAAGCAGCTGCCAGGACATTCTGTTCTCTTGCCCTTTATAATCTTTTTCCTGTAATGCTAGTGTGATAATTGATATTGGTTTTTTTCATAATTATGCTTGCAAATCTTTATATAATGATGAGATTAATCTGGTCTGCATTAAAAACAAAAAACAAACAAACAAACAAAAAAAACCCACAATAACAAAAACTAAACCCTGTATTTTATAAGTTACAAGGTATAGAGTCTTCTTTGTCACCAGTGATTTTACAGATTTATGTTCTTGGGTCATAGGCCAACTAAAAACACTAAAAAAGTAAAGTCCTATCCAGAGAAGATGAATGACACATAATAAGATGAACAAGTAAAATACATTAATTGACACAGCCACAGAAACAATGAATTACCATTTCCAGCCTGGAACTATGGAGTTGCTGAGTGTATATATGTCAGTGTTTTACAGGCTGGTTCGGCCCAGTTCCGTGATAATTGGTGAGGGGAACCCACGGACCTGCGCCCCAGGAAAGGGGAAGAGAGAAAGGGAAAAAGGAAAAGGAAAAGGGAGATGGGTCTATGATGTGGAACACCAATACCAAAAATCATAAAACCATGATAATATACATGCAGGTATACAATTGCAGTACTACAAGAATGTGCTCAAATTCTGTCCCACATCACATTTGAAAAGTAAGTCATGCAAAGAAAACCTGTAATTATTTCCACAATTTTCTACAGGATTAACAACTTGCCTAAGTGAATTCTCTCTAAATTATTTAATAGATTCCAGTAATTATAAAATATTAAGAGAACACAACAAAGATATAAAACCAAAGTTAATGTTGAATGCCTTTACTTTTTCACTTATGCATTGTGTTCTATCTTTAATTACAAGAACATACAGTCATAGATCTGTGTTGCATTCTTTTACAATTAACCACACATGGATAATCTATTTCAGTATGCATATTCAGTATGCTTTGTATATGCCATGCTAGACCACAAAAGCTATTTATATGAAATGTAAGTATAAATTGCATTTATGCAATATGCTATAAATTAAGGATAACAATAAGAAAAGTAGTAAATATCTGCTAGCATAAAAGACCAAAAAAATATTCAGCCAAGAGTTGTAGATGGGAAATTATACGCTTTTATTTAAGGTTTGCGTGTAATTTAGTTAAACTGATACAAGAAGCCATGAAAAAGCTCACTTCAATTTACATAAAGCTTATCTGTCTTTGGCTTATATCAATTAGGAATGTGCTGAAGCCTAAAAAGAGTTTGAACTTATGTGAAAAAAAGTTTAGCCTTTACCTTGTTCACTCCTTTATTTCAGAAAGTATGATTTACATGATGAGCTTTATAGCCAACCTCCTTATTTTACAAAATAATGTTTAAGTTTTTGCTTTATAGTGTGGTATATACTTGAATACATGTATACAGGAAAATACATGAATACATATATACAGATATATACAGGGGGAAAAAAAAGAAAAAAGCATGCATTTTCTAATTACTGTTCAGTAAATACAGAGTGAAGAATGCAAAAAGGCACATGAGAAGCATAGATCCTAAAAAGTTAATTTGAATTAAAAATTGCAGTACAGCTGACAACACAATTTATTTCTTTTAACATGGGTACAAGCTATAACATCACTTGTTAGATCTCTAATAATACCAGATGACTGCAAAGTACTATATACTCTGTAATCCACTGTCATTTTCAGCTACCTCAGATTTTAAAGCTGTGTATTGAAATAACAAATTTTGAAATACAATCTTTAGAAATGTACTGAATAAAGTACTCACAAAAATCCATCACAAGGTTGGCACTAGAATTTTCAAAGTATCTCTTTCTAGATACTTTCTAGATTATTTGAACTATATTTAACATAATTTGTACTATGGGACTTGGTGTTCTAGATGGACCAGAAGCTATAGGCTACAATTCCTTTTATTTTTACTTTGATAGTAGTGGCGAGAGTGTAGACATTTCCCATTGCATTATGAACAAACTTTGACTGGTGCTGTTTTTAGAGAACACAATCTCAAAAATGTTCATGGCACGAGCAATCAGCCTGTGCTGCTGATTTCAGCCTTGGTGCCACCCACAGAGCTTCTCAGGCTGTTACATTACTAAGAGAGTAGGAATAACTGAGAAGGTTGCACAGATGAACATCTGCCAGATCCAAAGCCAACCACAGACTCTGATAAGAATTCAGTCCACATTTTATTGTTTGCATTGTATTTTCCTTCTGCTGAACTCCTGAGGAATAATTGTGTTTGTATTTGTACTAATAATGTGATTATGTGTTGTTTTTGCCCGTTTCATATGATGTTGAAGGAGCTAATGGCATCCCCTAGGCATTAAAAAAACAGCAAGCAAATCTCAAACCAATGTGGCTACTTCTTCTCTGGGAATAAATATATCCAATAGAGAAGGATAGAAAAATGAAAAAAGCCTATTGCAACCAGTGGAAATAACTTCATGTTATGCATGTGGGGTCTGGTCAAGAGAGCTTTGGACAGTGGAAAGATTCTGATTTTTCCTACTTATATATATATATATATATAAAGCTAGTTTAGATGTTTATTTAGATAATATAACAGCAATGTTTTTAAAAATGGAAATTCTCTAATTTCACTAGCTATATCTCCAAAGCCTAACTGTTTATTATGGATTCTCATCTGAGAAAGCACTGTATAAAAATCAATACTCTTCCTCAGCTGGGGAGTCTTAAGATCAAATCCAAATCTGCATTAAATAATATTGACTCAATTTTCCCTTTTCTTTCCCATATCAGGTAAATTTAAATCTATATTTTATAATAAAGGATAATATAAGTGCCAATTAAAAGGATTTTCTTTGGCTTGCCTTCACATCAAGGCAATACTGCATAACTGAACAGCTTCACAATTGAGGGGTTTGAGGTTTTTTTAAATTAACAGCTATTCTATTTTTTTATTTTTTCAAGTGAACGGAAATTGACCTTCATTGTCTCTTTAGTCAGTCCAGCTCAGAATCAAAGAGCAAGTTAATTATAACCATTTAAAACTTAACAGTTGAAGCCTTTTGATGTAATATCACATTCATTTCTAATTAACTGTACATATGTCTTGCTGATTTATCCAATAACTCTTGAGATCTGTCAGCATGAAACATTAATAAAAGCACGAACACTTCAGTATGAAGATTAGACAATCTTTATATGAGAAGGAACAGAAGGGGACAGGGAACAAAATTGACTATAGGACAAAATCTCTGTCTAACTGCATTCCCTAATGTTCTTTAATACACAGTTTCTACTGTGTAGAGGCTCATTGTCCCGAGAGTCAGCAAAGGCTTTTTTAGTTTTACAGGTAAGAACAAAATATAAGCAGTTTTATGTTTCAGATTTTCCAATGACTTACTGTATAATGTTCCAATTTTGTCAAGCATAAACATTTTCCTTCTGTGACTGTTTATGTCCCTTGTTCTAGAACCTAGTCATCAAAAGCAGTGGAAACCACCCCAGTGTGCCACTAGAACAAACAGAAGTCAAGGAGATTTTGTCCCCACACATAGACATTGCACAGATAACCCTGTTCCCATGAAACTCTTCCCTCCAGTGACCAGATTCACTGGGCATAGAGTTTGAGTTGGACTGCTGGCTTTGCAATAAGAACACAGCAAGGTGCTAGCAGAATTTGGGATCATAATTTTATTTCTCTGGCAATGAAGCTTCACTGATTCTTAGTTCATAGAATGTATCATTACCATCATTATTCCTGCTTAACACCCCTATTCTCACAGATAATTCATTTCACAGAAACACTTTAAAACATAGTCCTAAATGTAATCTGCTTTCCATATGGCTCTGAAAAATGGAAATGACATAAACAGCAAGGCTCAGAAAAAGAATCAAAGTCTGCGTGTGTGTGCTTTCTTCAGAGCTGTTTCTATCAACCAGCAGATAGGTTTGTGATGTATTTTGGAGTTTTTTGTTGTTGTTTTTTGTTTGTTTTTAAATCTGGTGTGGAAAGGAGAGGAGCTGGTTGATTCTCCACTCTTGTTTCTTCAGCTTTCTACTTCGTATCAGATTAAGTGATCAGCAAAGTGAGCTTTTTCCTCAGAACTCTGCGCAGTAGACACACCTGCCTATGGCAGAAGAATATAAGATGGAGTGCAATCACTCTGTTCACAGTAGGGAAAATCCAGTAAAGGTTTCTTTGCCAACAGGGCTAACCATAAATCAGGGTGAGAATGATCACCACGGAGGGGAATGTAGAAACCAAAAACAAATGGCTGGAAAAGCCCTTTGGAGGAGTGAATGAAAATCTGAGGAAGGACGTTGGAAAAACTAAACCATCAAAAGCAGGGGGAGAAGAAACTGTGTGGGTTTGTTTGTTTCTTTTGGTTGATTTTTGCTGTTGTTTTTCTTTTTCTTTTTCAATTATAATTTAAATGTTATTTGGATATTACTTGTGAAAAGGGTTTACAAAACATAGCCCTGAAGAAGATGCTGGAAAACTGAAAAAAAGTTGTGAATCTGGATTATTTCAAGGGATATATTTTATTATGGGCTATATTGTTACTTTGGGAAGGAATAAATTGAGTTACTTACTGGATAATTAGAGGAGTCAAGAAAAAAGGACTTTCTGTATTTCATTTATCAATAATTCATTGTACTCAGTAGATAGGTACAGCATTTTGTTTTCACTTCACTAGATGTTTTACCCACTGAAAATTGTAACCAGTATGCTTACTCTTGCCAAAGTCTGAGAAGAATCAGACAGAAGGACTTCTGTTGCATAATTCTGTATCCAGTTAGACTTAAAATAAAAGCATATAATTGACCACAGAAATTAGTTTTGTCCTCATAAAATCTTTCCAAAAAATACTGAAAGGAAATTATGTTGCAGAGAATACACTGTATTCAAATGTTTTTGTTTAGCTTCTCATCACAGCCAGCTAGCTGTCATGAAAATACTTTCATATTTACAACGTTTCTCAGCATGAATGATCCCAAAAAAGTTTTTGGTGTGGTTTTTATTTTTTATTTTTTTTCATATGGGAAAATATTCAGTACTAAAATGCAGCTCCTCTGGATAGAAGTAGGCAGACAGTTGAACAGATGGGATTTGAAAAGGCCATGCAACTATAATATAACGTAAATTATGGCAAGTGTTTATAAAACAAAGCTATGTACTATAAAAGAGTGACCAGAAAAAAAAACTGGTATCCATAAGCTGTTTCTATTTTTAGGGTCTCTACTGACTGTGCTGTGCACACTTAAGCGAAACTTAATAGATATTCACCTGAGAAACTAGAAGGTTTTGGTCTATAGTTCTGGGACATATGAAACTAAATTTATCAACCTTTAAGATCTCATTGCTTTTGGCCTAACCAGATGTAAGTTGAACTTGGGAAAAATTCAAATGTAATTCTCCAACTTGTACTACTTGTAGTGCAAGAAATTGCTATAATTTAGCAGCATATTGGCCATTTCCTCTGTGAAGCTGTACTAGGTATCTGGCAAATGCGTGGCATAATTTAGCTTTCACGGATCTAAGTAAGTACACTAAATGACTCAGTCTGCAGCACTTCGAGGTTTTTTCCACTCTTTCAGCTCCAGCAACAGCAGCCAAAATACTTATTCTTCATGTATGCCTTCATAGACACAACTACTTTAATTTTGTTCTTGCTTCCAGTGGATTTAATTTGCCACTGGAAGTGGTCTTCTCAACATGAGTAGGAAAGCAGTTCCTATGATTTACAATATTCAAATATAGCCCAGTCATAAAGGACTGGCATCAGTCAACTGTCAAATGTGATGGCCAGTTTACTGGGGAAGTAAAAGCTCAAAAACTAAACTAAAAATTAAAACCTTATAAACACTGGGTGAAATCTCATTCAGGGCATCACAACCAAAACCAAGCAGAGGTCATCAGCTTTCAAGATCAGGAACTTTCTGCACAAAAATAAGTTATGTGCAGAACTTCAGCAACTACACATTATGAAAACCCGAAAGATCATGATGACATAACTGAACATTCAAAACAAAAGAAACTTGTATTAGAAAGAAGTTATCCAGAAAGTTTCTATATCTAATGAATGTGAAATCTCCAGTCTATGCAAAAAGATATATGGGATGCTCTTTTAAAAATCCTAGTCTTTCAAACCAATAAAAGACAATGCTGGAAAACGAA
The DNA here is from genome assembly GCA_013399175.1 of Odontophorus gujanensis. NCBI lineage: Eukaryota > Metazoa > Chordata > Aves > Galliformes > Odontophoridae > Odontophorus > Odontophorus gujanensis. The sequence goes on from VXAB01000298.1 coordinate 228,412, forward strand.
GTCTGGGGTCCAAACATCTGCTATTGAACCATGTCATATAATTCTTCTCAGAAATGCAATCTGAAGCAGTGTGGTTTGTGGTCTCTGTTACTTGCACTACCAGGTTATTATAGAGCATCAGGCTAATACAGTTGGAGGCCTGTTTCTCAGTTCCTTCTTAGGATAAGTGTAGTTGTGGCATATCAACACTTACTTGTTTCTCCAGGAACTTCATCACTTATCTTACGCATTTTTCTCCCTTCTTAATATTTACTGCCATGGTGTCTCTATGGGCAACACAAACATCCTCTCTCATCCTTTCTCTTATTTTCTGAGCAAAGTGATGCTAACTTTTTGTCTTTGAACAAAAGTACAATATGGATCATGATGTCTTCTAGAAGACAAAAATAAATATAACACTTCAAAACTGAGTGGAAAACCAAGTAAGTCAGATAAGTCCATTAGAGTATTGGGTGTAGGTGACAAGGTGTTTCTACTGATGTGGCCACAGCACTGGTCTCTGTGAGATGAGGCCAGGGCCTGACTGTCTGGCAAGAACTGGCCTCTCTCTGGTCCCCCAGATGGATCCAATGGACCCACCAAAAGATGCAGCTGAGCCCAGCAGCCAAGCTGGTGATACTTCTGGGAAGATATATTTAGGACAGGACAGAAATCACTGGAGAAGGAAGACAGAACACAGAAACAGATGGAGAACCAGAAGATGAGGAGAGAATTGCAGCAAACAGCAACTGGAGCTCCTGGGTCAGAAGAAAAGGATATGGGCACTCCAGAGCAGACGAGATACTCTAGAAGGAAGTGCAGCCTGCAGGAGATCCACACCTGAATGCAGGAAAAATGTGAGAAGGAAGGAGTGGCAGAGAGAAACTGCTCTGTCTTGACTGTAAATGCCTCATGTGCTGCTTGCTGCCTCATTGAAATGATAAACCGAGAGAAGGAGTGGAGTCTTGGTAGAAGGAGTGAAACTGGGCCTGGGAATGGACAGGTGTTTTAAGTCAACACTTAAATTAGTACTCAAAATATTTATATTAATTGGTAAAGAATTGCTCTGACTTTATGTTATCTCTCAATCTCCTCATTCTCTCATTCCTGTGATTTTCTTCCCTCTGTGCTGCTGTTCAAGCAGCTGTGGGTGCTTGACTGTGTGCTGAGGTCAACCCACCACATATAATCAAGATGCATTGCTGAGGTAAAACAAATTTCTCAGACTCTCTCTCAGAAAATCCACTTTAACTTCTAAACATTTCAGCTTCAGATACTTGCTTATACCTGCCTGTAAAGAGCCTGAAGAGAGCAGAAAAGTAAATGCAGGGGATCCCCGGCAACACGGATTCATTAAAGTCTCTGTTTTGGTCACTGAACACTATATGCCTATCAAGAGAGACTCCTTACCTGAAAGCTTATTAATAGCAGTGGAAACAAATGAAAGGTCAGAAAACAGAAGAATGTGGAAGTAATATTTCTTATACAAAATTGTAAGCAGAAAATGTCAAGGCCAGCAATACTCCTCAGGAATGATTCCTGATGAAGTGTGTATCAGATCAAAGACACCACAGATCAAAAAGATCTGGTAGATAAGACAAGAAAAAGCAAAGCTTGCAAACCCTCAGAATAAGAAAGGGAAGAAAAAGGTGTGTGGTGGGAGCCTCTAAATAATGTTCATGTAAGTTAGATGTTTTCTTTCAGATTTGCTTGGCCTAATACAGCTCATACTAAGATGTAGGAGAGCAGGCTGCTGCTATTTTATTGAATCTCTGAGAACTCTTGAAGGAATGGGGAGGCATTGCAAGCTTAGAAAATAAAAAATAGTGCCTAAAGGGTGGAGCCAACTTAACTTTAATTCTGTTTCAGAAATCAAGCAATAATTGATAATAATTCAGTATCTAGAGGAAAGAAGAGGAATATGTAACGAACACACTGTTTCAACCCATTCTAATATCCTCCTGGGGCAATTTAATATCTGACTTTAGCAAAACTTATGTTTCCTACTTGTTGCTACTAAACATAATCTAGATGAAATATCCATAGGATGGAAGACCAAAGGCAGATAGCCATATCTCTATTTTCTAGTGAGACACTGGAAGAATGGAAAGATGTAGTGACTGAAATTCTGTAAGGCTCTTCCAGGGATGCAGTAGATTCAGTATTTACATCAACCACTTGAGTGGTGGAGTATGGAGCACACTTACTACAAATAGCAGTAACACAAAGCTGGAAGGGACTGAAGTAATGTTAGAGAACAAAATAACAATTAAAGTGATCAAATGAAAATATATATATATTCTTTATAAAGAATCACAGGCTAAACATAAGTTAACAACATCATGATGTTGCAATAATAAAAAAAAAAAACATAAACTTCTAATTAGGATCACAAATTGCAAGATTTATAAAGGACTCCTTCTGTGCTGTCCAACATCAATAAGATCCCTGGTATAAAGTGCAGCTCTCAACCATAATTCAAGAAAGATGCAGAACAACCAGGCAGTGTGGAGCGAGAACAATGAGAGAGTTAGAAAAGACCCTTGGCTAGGGAATACAGACAAAATTAGAAGAGAAACTGAAACAAACAGGAAAGGATTATTTTATTCTCCAGTGTCATTTTAGATGCTCTAATGAATACCATTTGGCTTCATGGATGCTATTGCCTTTCCAGGATAACATCCTTTAGAATTGTTCCACACCTGCCAAGCCTTCAGAGAGGGCACAGGGCATCTAAAATATCACTTGATGTGAGTGACATAAGGCTCCTTTGACAACAGTATCCTATGTGAGAGATGATGTCTGATGTAGATTATGCCATACGCAAGAGACCTCAAGGTTAAGTTACTACTGGGCAGAATGCTTTCTCCCTATGCTCCACTCACTTTTGGAAATGACTCATTTCATCAAAAAGTCCTATGACTGAAATAAATTAGATTACTTGAGCTCTAGAAATGTTTATTTCCTTCTATTCTACACAAAGAGAGAGTGACTAAGGCAAGTGTGTATTTTATATATCTAAAATTATACAAGATGAATTTTCCTCTGTTGTACAAATATTATCTCCCAGGTCACTCAGTATTTTCACTCCAACACAAATAATGGTCTTGATGTAAGAAGTACAGATTGAAGTTCTGTGAACAATGCTAAAAATTTCAGCCCATAAATCCCCTGTTTATTCTTATAACCTACACCTATCTTCCGGTACAGTATTTCAAGAAACTTCTTGAACTCTGATAAGAATCACCATTACACAATACAGTAGTAGTAAATAATGAAAATAGCATGCCTGCTGTGAAGGTAATATAATTCATCAAAACCAAAGAAAGGAAAACTTTACCTGGTTATTCATTCAACAAAGAAGCCAACAACAGCACTTTAATATGGCTGTGCGTGGTATTTTATCTCTATATTGTGTTTTAAGTCTCACTGTGAAAAAACATTCAACAAGATCACATTTCAGTAAAAAGCAAAATGTTCTCTGTCTCTGAAAGTGGAGAAATTCATCCACAGTAATTGGCCATCCACCTAGCAGCAAATAATTTGAAGTATTTCCAATTGACACCTTTCAGCTTCATCTTTGTTTTGAGGGAGGGAGAAGAATATAAAAAAGAAAGCAAACCATTGTTTCTCCGCAGAAATTTGGTTTCAGCTCCCTCATATCTCTTGTTTGTTTTGTTTCAGATACTGTACACAAGGAAAAACGGTGAGATCATTGCTTTGACTTATTTCTCATCTTCTTGTAATTCAAGGAAATAAAACTAGTGCACCCAGTAAACACAAACTTCTGCTGGCAAGGACTTCTTCAAAGACATAAGTTCCTAAAGTAGTCTATACTCAAATCTAATTATCTGTGATCCTCATTTGTGTTAGCAGGTCCTGGGTGATAAAATAATCACCTTTACTTTCAGGAGACTTTCTCTACTATTTAGTGGCAAAGTGTTTCTGGAATGTACTGCACTACAACTTGCACTGGGTGAAGAAGCAGTGTATATCCGCAAGCTATAAATAGCTTTATCCTCTACCCTTTGGTTCCTTGAGTCTTTAACAGAGTTACTTATGGAGAAAATAAATAGCTATTTATGTTTCCACAGCTTCAGTTTCTGGCATGTTAAATGGTAAAGTTTATAATAATTTTTATGATACTTTCAGCATAAATACAAGGAGGCGAGACAAGCAGAGAAGTTCAGTGAAACGGAATGGATTATGCAAGCAAACTCCTTACAATTGTGCATTAAAAAATGCAGGATCTTCTAGTTTTTTAGAACTTAACTTGCATTTTGCATTTCCACTCTACATGAGCTGATTCAACACCATCCATTATGCAATGTGGTATTCAAAGATAAGTTGTGACTAAACCAGAAAATAGCTGAAATATTCACACTAGTGTTTACAAAGTTTATGTCATGTTATGGAAAAATTCACATACTGCACATACTTGTTTCTGTCCTTTACTTATATCTCTTGGATATCTATGGATCTGAGCACAGTCTCAAACTAGGTACTATTTTCAATATTCTGACTGCACAAAGCTCAGTGTGAAACTGTATAATACGCAATGGTAATTTAAATAAAACTAATTTAACTCCTGTGGATTCTCTCACACCCACCTGCTCATGTCTCCAAGGAGTCTGGCCAGGGTCACATTGGTGGCAAGGAGGACATGAGACACAGGCTATTGAGTATTCATCACATCACTTGTCATAGACTGGTGATCACATTCTGTTGTGCTTTTTTTACTCTTTAGGGCTTGACAGGAACAGAAACATTTTCTTTCCCACTGTATAATACCTCTGTAAATTGTCATGTAACAGCTGATTTTCTCATTGTTCTTCTGACTCCTTTGCTGCATGTAGCTTGCCCTTTATCTTAGTTTGTCCTTTGTTTACCTGGTCCAGATGTCCTGACAAGATGGAAGTAAATGTGCTGTGATCTTTACCAGCTGGTAATCTGGGAGACATCAATACAGGAAATGCTTTTATCCCTTTTTCTTCCTTTTTTTTTTTTTTCTGCTGTTTTAGTTCTCTGGTGCTTTTAAATCTAGACTCTTATACTAGTCTTAACATGTCAATAGAAACTTCTACATTCTTAATACTGTAAATCAGTAGGAAATGGTAATAAGTAATCTCATCATACCCCTCCCTATATATGCAACAACAACAACAAAAAAAACTGCAGACCAAAACCCTTTCCTCACTTGAATGTATAAGTCAAAGAATACACAACAGTCATATAGATATGTATATACAGAGAGAGAGAATGCCAGGGTCAAAATAAAGAGTTAAAATTCAGATCCATTTTATATATGGATACTCTTCTGACATCAAATAGAAGGCATAGAAGTGTTTATTCTGAAATTTTCAACACAATCAGTCACTGAATAGTAATTCCTAATCCAGGATTTAAAAAAAAAAAAAAAAAAATTTTTTCTTAACAGCTACTGCCATTAATTGTAATGAAACCAGATGTTAGATGAACTCCATCACTAGCTTGATACAACAAAGCAGCATAAGGCAACCATACATATCCAACAAACTCAGGATACATTAGCTAATTTTAATATTCCTAATTCTCTGCTACAGAAAATGAGATGAGCATAGTCTTGAGCACTGCATTTTCATCCTGTGGTTGATAATTTATTGCATCTCAGACTGGTCAAGTGGATTAGGAGGAGTTTCTTTTTTCCCACACATCAGATCAATAGCTATTTTCAAAGACAACAGATCAATGATGGACAAATATTCTACTATGAAGTAAGAATCTTATGAGGCTTTGTCCTGTACTTTATTCATCCCTTCTGAAATAAGCATTTGTTTGGCCCCTATAGCTCACTTAAAATGCTTGTAACATTTTAGTGCCTAAAAAATTTCACAGCCTGTGATTTAAGTGAAAGAATTGGGGTTTTTTTTGAAGTACAACTACTTTTCAAGCAGTGATGTATTTGAGATAATTATGAAACCTATCTCATAAGGCCAAAACAGCCCATACTGAATTTCAGTGGTCTTTCATTTTCTTAGATTCTCTGGAGAATCCCAGCCTAGAGTATACCAAGAACTTTTTCTTTCTTTACATATCAGTTTATTTTCTGTAAAGGATTAAGCATGTCAAAAATTATTTTTGCAAGTTTGATTATATTACTAAATATCTATGATAAAGAAATAAATTGTAAGGTAAAACATTTTATCAAGTAATCTCAGTATGGGAGGGGAGGGGAAGGGAGGCAAGGCAAGGAGGAATTATACTCAACTATAGTAGGCATTCAACTACAGAATAGGAGTTTACAAACAGGCTGTTTGCAGTGAGTGCAACCATGTATATAAAAAGGAGCAAAGTAGATTCAGCTGAGACATTAAGGAGATGGGAAAAAAAAAGTCATAAAAGAATGAAACACTGAAATAAGTTGCCAGGGGAATCTGTGCATTTCTTATCATCAAAAGTCCATCAGGTATGACACAGATGCATGCCACACATCTTGAGGAAAACTCATCTTGATGAATGGAGATGGTCTGTATGCTCTCATGACATTTCATGTCTCCTCCTTTCTACTAAAATTCTTGAAGGGAACTAGAGAGAGTGCTACATATGGGATCAGTGGAGAGGAAAAGTGGCAATACTGAGAAAGTAAGGGAAACAGTCTGCTGAGTTATGGCATCTTTTATCATAAAAATCTTTTGAGGGGCATGATACAAGTATGCATATCCCAGTAGAAAGGAGAAAGAGGATTGTTATAGAGACAAAACAATTTCCATTAAGGATGAAGGAGAAAAAGTCTAATCAAGCCCAGCATGACCCTAAGCTGCTGTCTCCACCATAATGTGAAGTCCAAGATAAAAGGATCCAAATGCTGAAAAAGCCTCAAGGATCCGAACATCCATGATCATGGCATAGCTTACAATACTTGCTGTAGCTATATATACTCTTGATCACTTAAATGATGAAAATTGTAGTGTCCATCCATATGCATCAGGAATGCTCTGAAACAAGGTTTCCCTTTGTAGAATACTATGAGCAAAATAGGAAATCAAAGGAGCAGAGGAAACACGAGCGTTAAGAAGCTTTTGTATTTTTAATCTAATATTTAAACTTTAAAATCTGTCCTAGTACTAAAACATGAATCAGGAATAGGTACATGGTCTTCAAACACACACTCTTTGTACTCCTCATTCAACATATAGATGAGTATCTCTGGTTACTTGAAATGACAGCTGGCATTCATGTGGAAGGAAGGAGTTTCTTTTTTCACTGTTACCTCATTGTATACACAAAAACGTTGTTCTTAGATATGATGTGACTTGACATAGAGTGAGGTAACAGTAAAAAAATTTTTTAAAGGTTTCTTTCAGCTTGGGTGATTCCTGTCAATTTACAAAACCACCACAGACCAAAATGTTTTATGAATAATTAGCAGGTTAATTACCCATAAGCAGTGAGTAATTTGTATTACCTATGTGGTTAGCTCACCATACTGAAACACATGCTGATTGCATGTCTGTGTTGTCTTACAAATTAAAGAATCAACCCCGCAAGGCACTGTCTGTCCTCAAGTCCTACTGTTGCTCTAACAATGCACAACATCTAATCCAAAAGATATTCCTCAGGGATGACAAGTGTTTGATGTATTTCAGATTGGATCACCTAGGGCAATGTACTTTAGAAAATAAAACAGTCAAATGAGGCAAAGGAAAAAAAAAGTAACGGAAACACATCAGAGTAAAATTAAATATTTCTTGTTATGGTTATAATATTTTCCTTTGTTGTCTATTGAGCATTCATGAAATGACAAGAATCATCTGTCTGAATTGGGACAAACATTACTGTAGGAGTGGTCATTGCTGCTGACAGTATGTATGTCTTCTTGACCTATCCCTAGTGAAACTTGGAGAAATTCTCATTTCATCCAGAGAAATATTCCCAGAGCCCCCCTCAGCTCTCTTTAATATGTGTCTGTAGTTTCTAGTCATACAAAGACTTCCATATGCAATCTGTAGATCAGTGAAGTCTGCTACCCTTTATTAAATAGACCCTTCTGACTAAACTTGAAGAAATCTGTGGAGCTGTTATCATTAGTCATAGTGGAACCAAGTTTATCCCCTGCTATCAGTGTACTTTCAAGTTCCAGTAGCACCCATGAGGGAGAGACCAGTGTTTACGCTGATCTAACACAGATATATCACAGCACTACACAAAGATGTATGCCAGGAAGAGGATAGGTTCTTAGCCTGTCCCTGTTGCCCTCAATCCCAAGATACAGAAGACAAAGTGCCTCTTGAGTTGCTAGATGGAATGAGCTTAAGGTCCATTCTTACCACACAGCTGCCTCCTCTCTCTGCAGGTTACACAGCCCACCTCTCAACCCATAAACGAGACACTGCTTGGAATATATTTCTTTTAAATTTAATAAAGCATTAAGGTGAGCTACAGGACAACATATCTCTGGGGTTTGTTTCAATTGAAAACTATAATTGTATAATCATAGTATCATTTATGTTCAAAAAGGCCTTGAAGACCACCAAGTCCAATCATCAAAATGACCCACTAAGTCCCATCACTAAGACACATCCCTTAATGCTACATTCACACATTAATTAAATGCATCCAAGGATGTGGAATCCACCACATCCTGGCGCAGACTGTTCCAGAGTTTGATCATCCTCTCCATGAAATAATTCTTCCTAATATCCAGCCTAAATTTCCCTTGGTGCAACTTCAGTCTGCTTCCTCATGTTCTATCACTTACTGCTTAAGAAAAAGAGACCAACATCCTCCTCACTACAATCTCCTTTCAGGTAGATGTAGAGAAGGATGAGGACTCCCTTCACTTTCCTCAGTCACTTTTCATCATTTGTTTCCTAGTCCTTTCACTAGCTTTATTTCTCTTCTCTAAACACAGTCAAGCAACCAACTAGAATCAATTGTAGTGAGGGTCCCAAAACTGAACACAATAATAAAGATGTGGTCTCACCATAGATTCACAGATTCATAGATGCATTAGGTTGGAAAGGACCTACAAGATCATCTAGTCCAACCATCCTCCTATCACCATCCCTACCCACTAAACTACTAAATCAAATCCCTTAGCACCTCATCTAAACGCTTCTTGAACAGCGCTAGGGATGGTGCCTCAACCACCTCCCTAGGCAGGCCATTCCAGTGCCTGACCACTCTTTCAGAGAAAAAGTTTCTCCTCAAATCTAATCTAAATCTTCCTTGGCGCAACTTGTGGCCATTCCCTCTCGTCCTGTCACTAGTAATCTGGGAGAAGAGGCTGACCCCCTCCGCACCACAATCCCCCTTCAGGAAGTGGTAGAGTGCAATAAGGTCTCCTCTGAGCCTCCTTTTCTCCAGACTAAACAATCCCAGCTCCCTCAGCCGCTCCTCATAAGACTTGTGCTCCAGACCCCTCACCAGTTTTGTTGCCCTTCTCTGAACACGCTCCAGGGCCTCAATGTCCTTCTTGTATTGAGGGGCCCAAAACTGAACACAGTACTCGAGGTGTGGCCGCACCAGAGCTGAGTACAGGGGGATGATCACCTCCCTGCTCCTGCTGGCTACACTATTTCTAATACAGGCCAGGATGCCGTTGGCCTTCTTGGCCACCTGGGCACACTGCCGGCTCATGTTAAGCCGAGCATCAACCAACACCCCCAGGTCCTTTTCTTCTATACAGTCTGCAAGCCATTCTGCTCCAAACCTATAGCATTGCATGGGGTTATTGTGCCCAGTGCCACATACAAGGGAACAATTACTTCTCTAGTCCTGCTGGCCACATTACTTCTGATGCAGACCAGATGCAAAAATTACCAGTCAGCAACAATGACTCAGAAGTGATTTTCCACTTTTCGGTATCCAAAAGCTATTAGCAAGCATCAGAATGCTGAGCAACCTAGGCTGCCAAGTCAGTCTGTATGAATGTGGCAGGAGGCAGCGAAAGTATCCTGAACTACAATCCAAAGGAAACATGGCTTGGTGAATAATCATATTTCATATTAAAGAATATATATTGTTTACAATAGACATAAAATAATTCCATCTCCTCCTATTTTTTGTGAACTGTGCATAAAGATCTTTCAGTAGAAAGTTTGAGTTTCCTTTTTCACAACACGAACAAACAAACAAACAAAAAAACTCAGTTAAAATCTTAAAAAAGCATTCTTTTGTGAAGTCCTAGAGAACTGTCAGTAGGCAGGGATAAGACTCTAGTGCTATGGATCCTACATGAAAATGACCATATGCTGCACATTGGCAAACTAAAAATTGCAAGCTGTAGTATTTCATAAACATAAACTCAGTGATTAGATTAGTGGTTATGTAAGACAGTGCCCCAAACGCTAGCAAACTAATATCCAACTTACCACAATTTTTCTATTCAACATTTGATTAAAGACAATTTTTCAACCCCATTTCTGAAATGATTATCTTCTGTGGTTGTGAATAAGACCTTTAAATACTATTTGAACATGGATTTACAGGTAATTCGTTTACCAGAAACTGTGAATTCTTCCTAGCTGCAAATCATCAGTATGGGGTCTGTTGAATAAATATGACTCCCTCTCCTCAAAAGCTGTGCACAAAATGTTTTCGCTGTTCGGTAAAGTTTGGTAAAACTGCGATTTTGACCATCGGAATAACGTTAGCACCACCTAGAGGCACACATTAAAGCGACACTTATCCACACCAGTCATTTGAAAGTGTCTAGTTCATACCTTTAGTTCCAGCAGGTTCCCTTTAGTCCTTTAGTCTATGGTTTTGAGGGTTAATTCGAGTATAAGTTATACTCCAACGCCTTTCACCAACAGGAAATTTTAGTGCAAAATAAAAATGTTCTTTTTGCTTATATGTAGCCTCAAAATGGACAAAATCTCCTCAGCAATCAAAGAACAGACCAGCAGCACCACTTATTATTGTTTTACTATTTAAAAGAAATGAACTCCTATTAAAACTGTAATCATTGTGACTTTGAACATAGATGGCCATATATGTGAAGTGATATCATTCTCATTCCCTTGAGTATGTAACCAGCATCAGGACCTCTTTGAGGCTTAGAAATATTCTGCCTCTGCCTTCTTGGCCTAAATCATGCCAATCACGACTCCTAGTCATACAGTATTTGTCCAGGTCCTTCATTTCCTACAGATGAGTTCTAATTTTACAGAGAAGTTTTGCAGCTAATGCCCCAATGCGTGACCTTGTATTTCACATTATTATTTTCCTAACTTCTATCACTCCATCATCAAGACTTTCTAGTACAATTATTCAACTCTTCATCCTCTTGAAAAAATTTTGAAGCTTGTCAGAAGTGTCACTGACACACGACTAAAAGGTTTACCTTGTCTCTTCTGAATAGTTCCCTACCTTTCTGACAATGAACTCTTTTGAAGATAATACCTTAAACCCTTGTCTATTACATTTTATGTCAGCCAATAAAAAATTCGTAGTTACTATATTCAGCTTTCCTGTAGTGTCCTAAATGCTTATTAAAAACTTTATAATGAAATATATTATTATTCTTAGAGACCCTTCAGTGAAGAACTATGTTAACTTCCATACTTCAGCTTTCCCTAGGAGCAACTGTGCCCCTCTGATATAAATATAATTTGTTCTTCGACTCAGACTGGGAATGACATCCAGCCTTCATGACTAGCCACTTCACAAAATTTATTTTTTTTTAATAATATTAGGTACTTAAGATACACCTAACCAGATAAGACTTAAAGCACTCAGCAGATGCCTAACTTGATACAATAAATCTTTTTTTTTTTTTCTACAAATACAACTCAAACCTAACTCAGTTCTTTTCTTCTTCCTTTAAAATCTTCATCTCAGTGTTATACAATCTTTCTGACTTTTTCTCACAGCATAATTTTTTGTGTCACAATTCAAGGCATTACTACCGCTCTTCCATCATTCTATTTCAAGCCCAGGTTTGTATCTAACTGCAATTATTTCTAGCCTTTTGCATTAGGAGGAAGATACATCTCCTATCTGTTCTAATCTCAGCCAACATTCTCACTTGGATTAGGTATAAATTCTTTCTACACATGTATGACTGCTGGCAGTGTAATTTTCTTTTTCCTTGCTTTTTTCATCAGATACTTACAAGCAAGTAGCTTAAGTCTACTGTGTATTCCTTTGATGGTTTAATGCTTCCACATTTTCATAGCCCTGCTTTGCACACTGTTATGTCCTTTTGTTGTGGGACCCAAACCTGCATGCAGTGCTGGAGGTGCACAGTGAGGACAGCACACCCCCCCCTCCCCCCAGGCAGCAGCAGTGCTGGGCCTGGTGCACCCCAAGATATGGCTGGAGCTTTGGGCTGCCAGGGCACACTGCTGGCTCACGTTCATCTTGCTGTCAACCAGAACCCCCATATCCTCAGGGATAAAGCTCAAGGATTATATGTCCTGATTGCTAGATGCAGGTGAGTTATTCTGCCACACGGAAATGTGTACAGTATGAAAACCGTGGCAGCACATACGATTCAGCATATACAGCTCTCTACACTGGGTAGCCCTTTTCCTAGCGCATAAGGTGTGACACCATTGCTAACAAATGTTTAATCCTCAACACACCTATGATAAGTTACTATTAACTTCACCACACAGCAGCAGGTAAAAAGGCACGAGCCAGGCAGGCAGCACGCAGGAACTGACAGAAAACAGGTAGGGGCTAAATGTATATAGCAAGGCTGTGATCCCCCCCAGGCACAGGAGGTGGACAGGAAGAACACAACATCAATCAAAAAGAATTGCCAGCAGGAGGAAAGGATCAGAAGAATTGGAATACTAAGAGCAACTGAGCAACCGCATTCACCTGCGCGCCTACATCATCTTAACTAAGGGCACGAGGTTCCCCTTGCCGGTACTTCCGCCCCGGTTCACTATGTCCGCTTCCTCCCTCCCTCTTTGGGATGGGAAGTATTCGTTAGCGCTTCGCTGCGTCCATGCGGCGGGAGCCGCTGTGGGGCGCTCTCCGCCGGGTGGAGCGGAGTAGAGCAGGCGCGGCGCGGAGCTGTGGTTAGCGCGGGGCTGTGACCGGGCGGAGCTGGGGGAACCCCGGAGCGAAGTGCTGGTCGCAGTGAGTGACCGGGGCAGTCTGGGGGAAGGAGGAGAGAGCATCCCGAGTGACATCTGCCGGAGGGCACGGGGGAAAATGTTAGGGCTTCGCCCCGCTGCTCTGCTCCGAGTGCAGCTGCTATCTCTGCTTGCCTGGGGAGACAGCTGAGCTGTGCGGGTGATCCTTTTCCTATATGAGGGTCTGAAGAGTGGTCACGCTGGGGCAGATGGAAATACTAGGGATGAAATGTGACAACTGATAAGAGATTCTGCCTTTCTCATTCTGATTTTTTTTTATTTTTTTTTTGTCTTTCAGAACTTAAGGTCAGCGGTATTATGGTGGTGGGTTGTTCACGGATAACAGCTGATCACGGGTCACAGCTGGTCCTGTGCCTTTGAGAAGTCTGTGCAAGGCGTGTGTTTACTTCGGTGTCATCTGGAGTGGGGTAGGGCCGTTCAAGTCAGTTGCAGCACAGCTTGACTGCGCCCTACGTTGAGTAGGAGTTGAAGGGGAAATTAGTGGTTGGAGGAAGAGTAGGAATTAACAGAGGAGCTGCTTGTAAGAAGGCAACAGTGACTTCTGAGTGATCTGTTAAATGTGTGCTTTGGGTCACTTGAGACTTGAAGAGGCACTGTATGCTTGTGAGACACAGTCCTTGTAGCACGTAGGACTTGAGCACTGTGATAAATGGGCAGCCTCCACTGAGGGTCTGTTTGATTTTTGAGACTTTAGATTCCTCACATTATTAGTTTCTAAATCTTGCATGCTGACAGGTGTCATCTGGCAGTCGCTGAAAGGAGAGGACTGTGTGTGTTTTGTTTGGTAACTTTCAGAATTGTCACTAAGTAAGTCAGGCTGGTTAACTGTGGCCTATGTTCTTTATCATCACCCCTTACTCCTTCCTTTCTTCCACCCTTCCCACTGATGGAGTCTTTTTTACCAACAGGAGATGGAATGCTGCCTTTGAGTTACTCTGATACCAAAAACCACACCATGTGATGACAAAAGTATGGTATAGGTTTGAATAATACTAAGTGTTCAATTAAATCAAGTGAAATTAGACATTTCACTTCTAGAAGAGTTGTGAGAAAATAATTTGTCACTCATTTCTAAGATATTATGGTTCTGAAATTCTGTTAAGTCATTAAAAGATTTTAAGCTTTTTGCATGTTATTTTTGTGGATTATTCCGTAACTGGAGTATGTTACGGTTCCTCAGTGCATCCTTTTAAATAGGATGTCTGTTATAAATTAGTGGTGCTTACAAGTTCTTGTCTGATGTGGTGTTGTGGTAGTTTCAATACAGCATGTAAATATGGAAATAATATGACAAGTATTGAGCGTTATAATCCATAACAGATCCACAGGATAAATGTGAATTCCCTCTTTAAAGAGAGCATGGAAAGTTGCCTGAGTGTCCTTTTAGTATTGGCATATATCTGAATCTTGTGCATCTGAATCTTCTGTCTATGACTTTTTCACTAACGTGTGTCGATTGTTGGTTTTGGCTTATTAGATATTGTTGGTGGTGTTTTGTTCTTTTTTCTGTGTTTTTTTTTTCTTTTTCTTTTGTCTTTGGTGCAGGGGAGATATGACCCTGTTGGAGCGTGTCCAGGGGAAGGCTCCAAAAGTGATCTGAGAGATGGAACACCTCCCCTACAAGGACAGGCTGAGAGCTTGGGCTGTTCAGCCTGGAAAGAAGGCTCTGGGAACACCTGATAGTGGCCTTTCATTATCTTGGAGAGGAGGGGAAGTTATAAGAAAGAAGGGGAGTGGACCCTGCAACAGTATCTGTTGCAACAGGACAAAGGGAAATGGTTTAAACTCTAAGATAGGAGACTTAGACTGGGTATAAGGAAGAAGTATTTTACAGCAAGGATAACGAGTCACTGGAACAGGTTACCCAGAGAGATGGTAGAAGCTCTGTCTTTAGAGACATTCAAGGTCAGGCTGGTCCAGGCTCTGAGCTATAGGTGTCCCTTTTCAGTGCAGGGGAGTTAGATTAGATGACCTTTATGGGTCCATTTCAACTCAAATGATTCTATGATTCTTTATCTACTTTCTAGCTCATTAACGTGATACAGAGCATTTCTGAATCTGCTTTATCAATTCTCTGAATTTGTTTTACTTCTCTTTTTATCCTGGTGTTCCCCGTCCTAAAGATTGTAAGTTTATTTCATAAGCACTCATCATAGTTTCCTTCCACTTTAGTTTTTCTAGAAACCTTCCCTTTGCTCATTAGAGTGCAATTTAGAAGCATCTGCATGAATATGTGAGCTGCTACTTAAACCAGCAGAGCTTGTTTTCTGATGGATGCATTCAAAGTGGTGCCATAGTGGCATTCTGTTTGTTTTTTTTCCTGTAACATTCTAAAAATTCATTGGCAAATAGAAATTCATTGGCCTTTAGAAATGATTATAAAAATTCTAACTGCAAAAATATTCTGCACTTTCTGAAAAAAAGAAGGTACTGTGTAGGAGTGTGGAAAAAGAATGTAGATTTATGTTTACGTTACCATAATCAGACAAGCTTATATTTGGCAAAGTACAATTGTCATGTATTCCACTTTCAATTTCTGTGACGTTTTCCTCCTCTTATTTTCTTTTATTATCAAATAATATCCTGTAACTTTTCTTTGCTGTGAACCTGCTGTCCTTCTTAGTTTCTTAGTTGTGGATTTAGTTTTTCTTGACCAGAGAAAGAGTTTGTGTTGGATTACTTCAACTTATGCTAGAGAATTTACATATTAGAGACTTTGTGTTTCTTGTAGTTTTTCAGTGGATATCAAGATGAATAGCTCAGTTGACTCGCAGTTGATCTGGGCAGCAGCTAACTTACAGAGACTGTAAATACAGCCTTAAGTTTTTTGTTTTTGAGGTTGATGCTTTTGAAGGTGTGGTGAAGGCTTCTTGTTTGTTTATTTAAGTGCCTTTAGAGTTTTGTCCAAACTTGAGAACTGCAGTTACCATTTATACTTCAGAGAATTACTATGGACTATCAAATTCCAAAGGGGAGGTCTTCTTCCCTTTCACCTCTTCCCACTGCCAGTCCCATTTGGGATCAACTTCAGTTTGTGGTTTTTGTTTGGTTTTGGTCCTTGTGTGGTTTTGGTGTTTTGCGTTGTTTTTTTTTTTCTTCCAGAAGGTTGCAAGAACTGTGGTCATGTCCAGTTCTAACAGACAAATATATTGTCCTGGCTAATGCAAGTCTTGACTGCATCTTTTTTTCTGTTTGTCCTTCTTATTGACACAAAGAAATGCTACACTTCTTGGTTTTTTTTTCATTTTAGATCATATTGCAAAACTTCATGAAAATAAAGAACTCAGCAAAGCAAGAACAATATGGTTTTTGCCAAATGTTAATACCACTCCTTTATGAAAGGAGAATTGCTGTCAAAAAGGAAAGTAATTTAATCTTGCATGTTCAGGTAATATCCTTGCTTTGATCATTGCTTTTAACTATTATACTTCCATGTGGTCTTAGGAAAGCTTAGAGAGATGAATGGATGTGCTCTAGTCTTTCTGACTAGTCTCAGTCATGTTTCCATTTACTACTATTACTGTTAGGTTATTCCGGTTACAGTTGTGTATGCTCATGTATCTGTATCCTGAAGTATTTGGAAGGGAGAACAGGAAAACTTTTCAAGGTGAGAAACCTAATGTAATACCAGTTTAAAAATGCCTGATGTTTGTTGAAGAGCTATATTTGATGTGCAGCTGTGTTATGAGCATAACATCTTAAGCAGAGGATAAATCCTCTATTGTGAAATAAAGCTGGGAAGCTTGAAATGCCCAACTTGTGTGACTTCATGCTTTTCTGAGGAAAATTGTGGCAATGAAAGCCAAGAAACTAGTTGAAAAGTGGTATCTTGCTGAGACCCTTTCAGAGCATTTGAATACTTCCTTAAAGAGCCACTAAAGCTAATTCAGGGAGCTGAGAAGGTGACTAGTTTGCACTTGCATAATTTCTTTCTCAAAGTGAAGTACCACCTCTTTCCGTCTATTCAGGATGGCTTGTTACTTAGCTTATGTTGGCTCTTGTCTCTAAGAGAAACACAACTCCTGTAATAGAGGAACGTTTTTAATAAATACTGCTAAGAAATTTGTTTTCCCAGTTTCCTGGAAAATTCTTCCTGTTTCTGCTGCTCTCTTGCTTAGCATTGCATGTCAGATTTAAACAGGTAGGATACCACTCCCTCTATCTAAGTAATTCCCTGAATGTGCTGTCATGTAACCCTGTATCTAAGAGCTTTCTGCTTGTTAGGCATAGTTGGTTTTTGTTTTGTTGTTGTTGTTTTGTTGTTGTAAAGATCATCTGCTAATGACATTTCAATGAAAGGCTGCAACAGATTTGAGAGACGTGTTATATTGAAGAGTGACCACTATATGTGTCTCATACTAAACCAGTATCCTGAACTTCACTATCATCTCTTCCCAGGGACTGCATATGGTATAATAGTACATATTGGGCAAGGCTTGTGAGGAGAGGTAATCATCTTTTATTAGACTGGCTTATAATGGGACAGGGTGCCAGGCAAGCTTTAGGTCACACAGTGACCTCAAGGGTTTATGTGCTTAGATGTGCATCAGATCTTATTTCCAGCTACATTAGTCTAATAAAAGCTATTATATCTCCATGGAAACACTGCCTGATTTGCAGTTTTGGTAATAGAAAGCTGCAGCAACATGGCAACCATCATCATAGCTGACCAACATGCTATATACTGTGTATGTTTTCCAGTCCCCACTGTGCTGTGTGCACTTCTTTCAGCTCTAGGGTTTTTATATTCAAGATGTGATTAATTCTGCTCTAATCAACATGGTCTTTCTGTTAAGCAGATTTTGAAACCAGGTTTAGTTTGTCTGGCTTGAAATGAAGACTTTCACTTTGGAATGCCTTTGCATTTCAACATTGCTTTCATATGTGTTTTAATAAGTGAAACCCAGTTTAATAACTCTAGGAGCCTTAAAGATCATTCATGCTTTGTATACAAGCATGTACAGTGTATCTGAATGTTCATCACATTTTGTTTCGCTTTAACATAATTGTTTTCACAAGCAGATGAATGCTTCATGGGATAACCTTTATTGCTGTCCTTTGCTTACCAAGTGTAGGATACTATGAACTTGCTGATGATACCTATTTTATGCAGGATCTATTTTCTATTTGAGATAAGTAACTAAAGTGAAAAGCAGTTTAACTGGTGTGTTAGATTGTATCAATAATGATTTCTTAGCTTTCTGTATTCTATCTCCTTTGATCTTCTTTGTCTTCATGAAAATACGTTTTACTTCATGATAAAGGAAGCTTCAAATAATTATTTGAAGACTTTAGCATTAATTACATAACTTTCTTTTTCCTGCCAGTGCTGAGCAGTACTGAGAGCTACTGAAATGTTTTCTTTGAGCTTTCAGTGGAAAGTTCCTTTTCAGTTCATTTGCAAGAAAGCTCTTGATACTAAGCATAAGCAAGTAAGGCAGCAATTAACCATAGCTAATGAGTGATGCCAATATAAAATTGTATAGTTTAAAGACATGCCATTATGTCCACTTCTCCGTGACAGAGGTACGGGAGTATACTGGTGCCAGCATGCAAATATAAACTGTAGGGACATCTAAGAAATGTAGTGGCTTAAGTGAATAAGGAACATCAGTTCTTGCGCGGAATTCTTTGCTTATATCCTTATGCAGCCATTCTATAATTCTAGGAAAAGTCTTAGTTTGGAAGGGACCTTAAAGATCATCTTATTCCAACCTCCCCATCCATGTCATGGGCAGGGCTCCCACCCACCACATCAGGATGGCCTTGAACATTTCCAGGGATGGGGTATCCACAGTTACTCTGGCAGCTGTAGCTCGCCACCCTCTGAGTAAAAATAAAAAATGAAACCCTTTCCTAGCTATAATCCAAACCTACCCTCTTTTATTTTAAAACTGTTACCCCTTGTCCTGTCGTGACACTCTCTAGTAAAAAGTTCTTCACTGTCTTTCCCAGAAGTCCCTTTTAGATACTGAAAGGCCACAAAGGAGGCATCCCTGGAGCTCCTCTTCTCCAGGCTGAACAGGCACAGCTCCCTTAACGTTTGCTTTGTAGGAGAGGTGCTCCAGCCTTCTCCTCATCTTTGTGGACTCCTGAACTTGGTCCAACAGCTCCATGTCCTTCTGCTGCGGGACCCACAGCTGAACACACTATTCCCAATGGGGTCTCCAAAGGGTGGAATGGAATGTTTCCCTAACTCTACTGGCCACACATTGGTGGTTTGTTTTGTTTTTTTGTAGGTAGCTGAAGGTACAATTGGCTTTCTGAGCTACAACCACTCACTGGCAGCTGGCTCACGTCTAGCTTTTTTTGTCTACTAGTACACCTATGATTATTCAATATTAGCAGTTGGTGGGTAAAAGCCAATTAGTAGATCTTTTATTTATTTTCTATACTGTTAGTTTACAGTTCTGTTGACAAATTGTGGGCCTACAGAAGAAAAAAGATAAAATAGATGGTAAAACTTGACTTTCTAAAAACAGCTGACTCAGATGCTTTTCCTATGCTGATCAGTAATTCAAGTCTCTTCATCAGATACAGTCCAGAAGACACATCTTCTCTTGATACTGAATTAAAGTATTTTCATATTTAGATAATTGTACTCCCTTTGCAAAGTACACAAATGAAGAGAGAGATAATGATTACTTAAAGAAAAGGCCTTTTGGTTATGTATCATAGCTTTGCACTGTAGTTACGTGGTTTAAATTTGTTCCTACTATGCATGTACTGAAACAATACATTTTGTGTCTTAAACAATAAATTTTGTACTATGTGCGGTCTGTCTGAATCAGTTTCAAGCCTTCTTCTGAATGGAACTCCTGGAAAACTGATGTAGCATTTGTCGTATTAACAGTTTTAAGCTTGGTTTTTTGTTTTTATTTTTTTTCAGATATGATGCTTTCCTTGCTCCCTACCTACTACCCTGTTCGTTATGCCCAAGGCCTAGAGCACGCTGTGAGGTGCAGAGACTTCACTGGGACTGACAACAATCAAAGTTTCACCTCCAGTACTCAGACATTTAGTTCAACAAAATCAATTTTAAGTTGTATGCCCATGAGCCAATTATCTTACCCCGTATAAGCCTAAAAGCACCTTGGAGAGTTCTTGCAAGCTGCTGGCTGCATGCCAAATTCTTGCTTTGAGTAGGGGATACCTGTCAAGGTGCACAGAGATTCACCTGGGATGTGGTGACACCTTGCCAACAGATCCTTGGTAAGTGATTTAAAATGGCTGGTTTTAAACTCTCATAATGCTTTTCATGTTTCTTTATCTGTTCTTCATAGTCTGTTACTACAAACCCCAAGAACTACTTATATAGATTAGTTGTAATAGTTCTAGCTTTTAAAAGATCACATGATTTAATCTTTGGGGAAAATTCTGCTGACAGAGTTAGTGAAACTGGAGAGATGGAGGTGTTCATCTCTCTCAAGAAGACACTCCTGTTACTGCTGTCTTTACTTTTTGTTACAAGACTGTCACTCAATAATACTGGAAAAAATACATAAACTTGTGTATAATTTTCTTTACATATAAATTTAATATAGAGAGTTTATATATATATATAATATGTGTGTATATATATATATAAACTCTAGATGGTTAGTCCAGAAGGACTGGCTCGATTTGAATTTAGGAAAAATGGGTGTTGCAGGAAAAAATAAAATGGGTGAGAAGGGTATAACAGCTGTAAACTTAAAATTCTACCAAATAACATATCCTGTCTAATGAACTTTATGATTTACCCAGGTGTGTACAAGGAAAGGGAAGTAGACAGCAAAGTCAGGAGTTCTATTGTGAAAAGCCTTGCACTGTAAGGAAAATTAGGTCACTATTGTTACTCTCTTCTTCCTAAAATGGAAGTTTTATGTAGATGCTGATTTCTTCTTGTGTACATGTAGGTTTTTTGTTTGTTTTTTATCATAAGACGTTAAAGGCAGATGTTTAGAAAGCCCAAGTATCACTTTTCAGTAGAAAACCAAAGATGCTACAAGCTATGGTTCACTGGAAGAGCTATAGGCACTGGTTGTCTTTTTGAGTTTTAAGACTCACGCCATTTATTGTAATGCTATGATGATACAAAGCCAATTTTGCAGATGCTTTAAACGATTTCTTCTAAGCCTCAGGTAGCATGGGAAACTGTAATCCAACATAGTCTGCTCAAGAACTGCTTGCAGAGAACCTCTTAAACCATTATCTCTTATTAATAGCTCTTCCTTAGAGTAATTGGTGTTGTGGAACATATACTTGCTCAGTCTTGGCTGGAGCTACAGTCAGTCTACACTTGAGTTCACAGTTTATATATAGATGTTAGATGGTATATTAATGAGCACAGTAGTTGGTTTCTACTTCTCAGCACATCCCAAGGGAGTTTGTTCTTTATATACTTAATTTTTTTCATTTTCCCTTGAGTTCTGTCTCAGTAATAGTTTACCTCAGTAATCACCACCACTTTTCATAGTCTTAAAATAACACTGATACAGATAATGAAACTCCTGTAGTGTGTCTTTTATTACCAGTGTAAGATTTAAATAGTCTTGCACACTAACAGTAAAGAATGTATGCGGCTGACAAGTTGGTAACTTTTGATACCTTGCTGTATGAGATCTGCATAGTATTAATGCAGTTTTTGGGTAGCCAACATTTTAAAACAAACTAAAAAAAAATGCCTAATTGGATCGTGTCTGTTCTGTTGTCTTTTTGAGATCAAACTGACTGGAAAAAGGTGAGTTTTTCATTACATTTTCAAGTTGTCTTATTTGACAGTAACTCTTAACATCTACATAAGGTTACTTTAAATTAATGTTCATATGAAATCTGTTTATTTCTACACATTCATCTTAATATCATAAGAATAATTGTTCGTTTACTGTGTGCTGTAGTTTAACTTGACAGGCAGCTTAGCATCATACAGCTGTTTGCTCACTCTGCTCCTAGTGGAATAGGCAAGTGAATTGAAGGTGGGGGGAAACCAAAGTAGAACTCGTGGGTTGAGATGGAAATTACTTACTAGACAGAAGAGAAAGAGAAAAATAATAGTCATGATAAATATGACATACAATTATATATATATAATTACTAATATAGATCTCATTACTTTATGTATATTTAGAAAACAAATGATATACAATGCAATTGCTCCCCACCTGTTGACTGATGCTCAGCCTGTCCCTCAGCAACAGCTGTTCCTCCCAGCCGACTCCCTCAGTTTTATAGTTTGACATGATGTCATACCGTGTGGAATGTCCCCTTATCCATTCTGAGTCAGCTGTCCTGGTTCTGTCCCCTCATAGTACTTTTGCACCCCCAGATTCCCTTGCTGGCAGGGCGGTAGAGGAAGCTGAAACATACTTGGATCTGTTCAGCTCTACTCATCAAGAAATAAAAAAAAATTGGCATTATCAGCTTTTTTTTTTCTCCTAAAGCCAAAACATACCAGACACTATGAAGAAGACCAACTCTGAAACCAGCTGAAATCAGGACACTAAAAAAAATTCTGTCACTGGATTGTCCTCCACGTGGAAGGTTTTGAGAACGTGACTGGGCAGAGTGGTGACTTGTCTCCTATTTCCTATTGGAGGTTGGACTAGATGATCATTCAAAGTCTTTTCTAGCCTGGGCTGTTTTAGGATTCTGTAGTTGTGTGGAGTTGAAATGGCATTTCTTGAGACCAGGAACCTTTAAATACTAGAGAAATATTTTAGCAGTCACTCTACATCATTAGCACAATGATGTCAACATATGAAAGTGGTGGACTTAGCTTTTTATTAGGCTACTTAGGAAAATATTAATTTACTGAACTTGAATATTCAAATTGGAATATTCAAAGTCTGCATATCTTGAGTTTAGTTTTTTATATGCGTTATATGGGGTTGTAAGCAAGGATAGAACATATTAAAGAAAATTTTCTTGGGATTGTTACCTGGGATCATTCAGTCGTATTCTGAATTCTTAAGTATTACATCTGTTTTCTGGATCAGTTTGAAAAGCTTTATTCAATGAAAACTCGTAGGACAACTAAGTAGTATTGATTGAAATGAAGTTTAGAGCCTTCAAGGGTGAAATGAGTTTCTGAAAGACTGCAGAAAAAAGTGTGCCTTGATGAAAATGTAGTAGGAAAAAATAATGTGGTGGCCTCATAACTATTCATCAGATGATTTCATTCATGTTAATGATGGATATTAAGCTATTCTGCTCAAGCTGTTTTGAGTAAGAAGGTTGGTAGTTTACCTACCAAGGTTCCCAAACAATTACTAAGAAGTTAACAGTTTAGTAACAATCTAACAGTTAGGCAGTTTAATAACAAAGTTGGGTTCAGTGCAGTGGTTATGATCAAAATGTCATGAATCCTTTTTGTTTTGAGTAGGGATTTCCAGAATTCCAGTGTATCAAATTTCTGAATCTGGAAATACTGTATTAGGAGGCCTATTCTTAGTCCTTATTGATTCTGAACTATTTACATGAAGAAACAATTCTCTTAACAGTGATTGAAGTATGAAGTCCTCATACCTTGTAATATCTACATAGAGAAAACAAAGTACAGGAGATCTATCCATTCTGTTGTCCCTTTAATAATGTTTAAGCAAGGACATCTTAGCACTTTGCTGTGTTCTTAGACCTATGTTGCTTGTGGTTTCCAAACTATTGAAGTTACTTGAAAATTACCCGAGGTGAAATTACTTTGCTTTGTGATAACAAAGGATCTTACGAGCAATTACTTTAGTGAAGACCTCCCTTTTTTTTCTTTTTTACTGCTTCTGTTGTACAGCTTGAGAGGGAATGCGTGGCTGTATTGTAGTGTTAATGCAGACATTAAAATAGGTCTTTCAGCACAGTCTGATATTACAGCTGCAGTGCAAGGCCATGAATTTAAGTCACGGTCTGTGAACAAACTGAAATTTGTTTTACCAGTTGTATTTCAATTTTTCTGGCATGTCTAATAACTTTGTTCACAAGAATAACAATTTAACTGGGCATATTATCCTAACATTTGCGTAAAATGAAAGACTAAATTGTTAGACATAAACAAATGTATTTTTACAGTGAATACATGACTGACAGGTAGCTGACAAGTCAACTTTTTTTAGTAGATCTGAACTTTTACCATTGCTAGTGTTGTTGGAACACATCTAAATAATACTATTTGCTGTTGCAGCATATGGTGTGTTAATGCTTTCTTTTTATTTTTAGTATCCCTGAACCATGTGTTCCTCCCTACAGCATGAGCTGGCTTTCCTTGTTCACATTCCTTGCAGTCCATCTGTCTATAAATGTTTTTGAGAATACACACAGTGATGATGCAAAGATACTAATGTGTTAAGTCATTAACAGTAAAAATCAACCCAGGAGAATTTGTGATACATTTGGCCCAAACATGTTCTAACACCGCCTCCAAAATCAAGCAACTTCCAGTTTTTAACTAGAACTTCTAGCTTTTCATCTAGAATGACTATTTTTCATATGTTAAAAGCATAGAGGGTAGAAGAAGATGCATGCTTATATGTATATAACTACTTCCTCCTCGTTTTACCATCAGCTTCATCATGGTGACTTCTGGCCAACCTTTACCTATTTTTCCCCAATTTGGCAAATTCCATTGCTTGTAGTGCTGTAATGAGCAACTTTATATCTTAGTGCACTATAACACAAAACAATATATGTGAAACTCAAGAAAGAAGTCCTTGCACCTGGTGGATGCAGAGATGAAAGTATTCTATTGTGACTTCAGTGCTTCTGTGAAGCGAGGTAGTTGAGAGAAACAAGGCTGTTCACAAGTGAAGCTAAGCTACAACGTTTTATTGCTAAACTAATGTTGGTCCTTAAACTAATATACTGTTCCCTATTGGTGAACTAGCCTCTATCGTGGAGAAGCAGCAGCTCAGGGAGAATCTCATCAGTGCCTACACATAGCTGAAGGGAGGGTACAGAGAAGACAAGAGCCAGCAGGCTCTTTTCAGTGGTGCCCAATGCCAGAACATGAGACATTTTCCCTGAGCATCAAGGAGCAGTTCTGTACTGCATGGATGAATGAACACTGATGCAGGTTGCCTGGAGAGGTTGTACAGTCTTCTTCCTAGGACATATTGAAAATCTCTCTGGATGATGTCCTGGACACCCTGTTGTAGGTGGACCTCCTTGAGTGGAGTGGGAGTGACCAGATGACCTTGAGAAGTCCCTTCCGACCTCAGCTATTCTGTGACTCACAAGTTGCATTTTTAGCAGTGGACTCCGCAGGATTACTGAGCATACTTCATAGTAATGATTGCTCTGGGAGAGCCTTACTCCTAAGCTGCAATTAAACAAGAATCTAAGGTCTTGTGATCTGCCAGTGGGGAAAACTGGTGACAGAGCTACGTGTAGTGATTTGTTTTTTCCTTTTATTTCTGTGTCAGTGATCTAACAAATTGCCCTAGCAAACTTTCTCTTTAGAGAAGAGATAAAATAATAAATAGAACTGGCCTGGCATTCAGTGTCTTGTCGGCTCGTGATGGCTCTTGCTGTTTGCAGTATAAGTCCTTTTTCCTAATTGCTGATCCTTCATTTCACATATGTGGCAACAGTTTAATTGAGTATTTATTTTATGTTGTCAGTATGTGGCATGCTTTATTTGATAAATCTTGTGTAAACAGTTGTTCATAGTGATATCTCTGTAGTCTTTGCCAGTTCCAGATTACTATCTGAATAGTAGATGAGCATCCACCCACAATCTTGAATGTAGTAATAATTCTGTAATCTATGTTTTCTAACACTGTGTGATTTTGTTATTTTTTTTTTTATTCCCTCAGGGTAGAAAAGGTTTTGAAGTGAGACTTTTGTGCTGTTAGTCAGCTTTAAACAGCTTTAAACTAAGTGCGCATATTGTTCCCATCAGGTCAGGGGTGAGCAGAAACTAGTGCTAATAAAGAAGAAATAGGCAGAATCAATGCTGTTTCTATCTGGAACTGGGTGAAGGCAGACCAGACAATAAGTCAGAACCCTTCAGCACTCAAATGAGTACTGTATCTAGGCTTGGATCTTCTTAGGCAGGTTGCTCTTATGCATAATGTGTCATTTTGGCTTATCTGTATCTAAGTGTGGTGAATCTGCCTTTTTTTTTTTTTTTTTCCTAAGAGGATGCCTCTTACCTATTTCTGTAAACCCTTCCTCTGTGATGCACTCTTTTCCTCAAATCCTCATGCTTGCCCATAAATCTAATGTTGTCCAGTTCACATGAGTTATCTCAAATGGACACTTGAAGGATTAGGCTCCGATTGAAATTCCACAGATCATATGCTCTAAGTAGTAGAGTGACTTAAAATGTCTTTGTCAGATGTCTCTCCAGCTGTCCTGTTAGTGAACATGAGTCAGAAGCTGGAGTTGTATCACTAATACTCACTGAACCTGGAAGTCTTAGCTGTTAAACTGTTAGGATAATTTATTTGTCAGTTGAAGGTGACAGCAGCCTTTTCAAAGTACTGCCTCATTTTATTCATTTATTTATTTATTTTTAGAAGAGAGAGTCTCTCGGTCCTTTGTTATCTTCTACACAGTGAAAATGATATTTTCTGGAAGAACTGAGCTGACTGTGGGCTGATAATGTTTTTTTTAAAAGTGTTCATGGAAATTCCTGTGCAAATTCCTCAGACTGGTTGTGTGTGAATGCTTTGTATACTTCCTCTGCAGAAACAACAATTCTCTGCCTTCCACCAAATGCCATAACTTATAGCACCTGATACAGGAGGTATCTTTCTGGTTCAGGGATGCTCTGTAATGTTTCATTTAGGAGAGATGAGTGTTTTTGTAAATGTAACAGAACATGTCAATACCTGGGACTTCATGTTAATCCTTGGATTTGTTTGTTTT
This sequence comes from Odontophorus gujanensis, assembly GCA_013399175.1. Lineage (NCBI taxonomy): Eukaryota > Metazoa > Chordata > Aves > Galliformes > Odontophoridae > Odontophorus > Odontophorus gujanensis. The sequence goes on from VXAB01000298.1 coordinate 255,321, forward strand.
CTTCCTTTTGAATTTCTGGCCAGCTTCTTGTTCCATCCCTTGCTGACCTTTCTGTAATAAAGCCAGATGGTACTTGGATGTTCTTTAAGAGATTTCTTCTTTCCTGCTGGAACTTATCTAAGTAACACCCAGGTGTTTGTCACAGTGAAACGGGTCTTTCCCTGAAGATGAAAAGAGATTTAAAGAAATGTCCTTGCTGTCTTCAAGGTTTCCACAGAAAGTTTAGGGTGAAGCACATCTCCATCTGTAGGTAATCAAAGTCTGCATCAGATGTGAAGAATGAGGGGGATCTCCTGGGTCATGGTTTGGGCCACTCCATTAAGACCCAGGGATCCTTATAATTAGCAGAGATGTATACAGCATATATTCAAACTGTGCTCCTATGTTCTGTCCTTGTGTTCCCACAACGTAGGATGACTTTGGTACAGCTGCCCTGAAGATAAGTACAACACCTCTTGTCACAGTGAGGTTAAAAGAGCTGTTTACAGAACTAGTCACCCTGTACAAACTGTATGTCTGATCTTTGTGGCCTTCCCTGCCTTTGCATGTTTGAAAGGAGAGATCTGCACTTAGTGGTCTCCTAGCGACCATGTACACAATACAAGAGTGGTTTTTTTCCCTTTTTCAAGTTACAACATCTTGGTTTAGCCGTAGTTATGAGTTGCTATCGAGTGTCAGGTTATAGATGGAGTTCTTCCTTTTTCCAGTGCAAATCCACAGACGTAATGGCAAGATTTTGCATGCTTAAAACAAAATATCAGTAGATTTAACCCCTTTTAATTTTATGTCTATAGGTACAGAAAAGCAGTGTTCTTCTGTATTTCATTGCTGGTTACCCTGGCTACATTTCAGTACATCTGTGTTTTGTTATGGTTTTAACCACTGCATAGCATTACACAAGGCTATTACACAATGATTTCATTTTGCTTCCACGCTAACTCCTACAGGCTTCAGTAGAAACACATACAAGAGGCAGGTTTTAGTGCTATCTTTACAATGTGTTTAATTGTCCTCTTAAACAATAGAGTTTTTATGATAGTAAGCAGATTTTCAATAGTTTTTGAAGATTTCTGAAGCCAGCAGGATTTCTGTAGCTAGTGGTGAGGAATAGTTACGAAAAGAAACTGGTCTGTGTAATTAAGATAATTAGGCATGAGATCACTCTTTATATTCAGGGTGAGAATAAAGCTGCAATACAAGTTTGCTAAGAAAATGTATCTTGACAAACCAAGCTTTTGAGAAGTTGGGGAAATTAGGAAGCTAAAAGCATAGAAAATATTGGAGTGTCACTGTTCTCAAGAAAGGTGATCTGAGATCTCTTATCTTTCTGGCCTCAAAACAGATGCAACTTCACTATGAAGTATTAGGAGAGAAATTGAGAGTAAAGCAACATGCCAGTGGCATTTTAAGATTGGGCGATTTTGCACTCCACAGACAGACATCTAGATGTTTTCCACAACATCACGTGTTTTTGAACACTAGTGTGGCAGAATTAGCATGTTGAGATTCAACTATGATGCGATGCTTGGTTTTAGAGTTGGAAAAAATCTGAATTGGTCTAGAAGTATGGCTTTCATGACTGAAACTATGCATTCTATTATCACGTAACTACATGTTTACATTTTCTTTCTGGAACGCATTCATTCAACAAAGATTGAGTACTCAGATGTCATAGTAAAAGATGTGAAAATGAAGAGCATTTAATAAGAAGCTGAACTGTTCTTCTGCGTGCTATGTATTTACATTAAAAGATTTCTTATATAACCCAAGGCTGTGCTGGGAAAATGGCCACAGACTGAAGCATAGGAAGTTCCACACAAACGTGTGGGAACTTCTTCACGGTGCAGTAACAGAGCACTGGCACAGGCTGCACGGAGAGGTGGTGGAGTCTCCTTGTATGGAGATGTTCATGTCCCCTTTGGACGCCTACCTGTGCAACCTGGGCTAGGGTATGGCAGGGGATTGGACTCGATGATCTCTGGAGGTCCCTTCCAACCCCTGCAATTCTGTGATTCTGTGTTTTCTAACATTTTATTTCCTGTTGGTACATTTCATTTCTGGCACTTGGCTGTTGATTAGCAAAACACCAAGCACATGGAAAAGGGCTTAGCCTAGTTTTCCTTCTACAGTTTAAATCAGATGAAGAGCAAGAATCATCTTGCTGTTATTGCATTCTGCCTTTCCTCATAAATCCATTGCTGGGAGGAGAGAAACCTGAAGGTATTTGTTCTAACTCATGCTTCCTTAGTTGCTCACTTCCACTCCTACACCTTTCTGTCCATTGGGGTGATGCAACTGCTTTTGCATGAGAATTATTTGAACTGGATTATAGAATTGATCCAAGTTAAATATGTATTCTCCTCCACAAGTTGTTTACAGAACAGATTATTTATAACCCCTTTAATCCAATTTGCCTTGATTTAATAGTTATTACAGCATGCTGCAGGAGGTGGCACATTGAATACAAGGGACTGAATAACATGGCATTGTTGAGGGGGTAGGAAGAGAAAAACACTTATCAATCCTACAGCCATTTGGAGATTGCTAAGTGTTCCCTGTACAATTTTGAGGGAACAGTACCTAGCTGAAGAGGAAAACAGCTGTTTTTGAACAGCAACATGGGGGAAAGTCATTTTTTTCCTAGGTAGGAAGAGAAAAACATATATAATATTTCTGGGACTTCTTCAATAATATAACTATTAAATGTGCAGGTGGAATGTCCTTATGGTTGTGCGTGTGTGTGAGTGGCTTAAAAAAATAAATAAATAAAAATAACACCTTAAAATACAGCTTTAGAGCACAGATTTCTGGTTCCTATTACTTGTCACTAATACAGAACATCAGCTAGCTACATCCTGAGACTTGTTCCTCAGTGCTGAGTGGAGAACATTAATGATCAATGGGAAAATGAAAGAAAGCTTAACTTGTTAATTGTAATGTCCCTAAAGAAGGTGACAGCAGAATACGATTGCAGCTTTCTATACTTTGTGTCTCCCTTGCCTCTAGGTTAACTTCCAGTTGCTGGCTTTGTGGGGGTTTTTTGTGTACTCTCAATATAATAGCAAACTTTTGTGTGGAAGAACATGTAGCCTAGCAAGGAACAACATTGATAGCAATTTCAAAAACAGCTTGATTACATTTTGCTAACTAAACAAAGATGATGACAGTTGACATTGCAGCTGGAGCATAGATAGTATTTCATTTTTGTCTGAACAGCAGTGCGTGGATGCTACAGCAGTAATTTTAACTAAACTGTAAAGGAAAAAGAATCCTATGAAAACTATGAGTCACTGCTTTCTCCAGTATCTCTCACAATACAGAAAAACAAGCCATTTCAGTTACATCTCTGGACATTTATTAACTTTTCTTTTGCCTTAAATTTACAGGAATTTGAAGAACCAATGAACAAGAGTGGATTAGATGCATATACAGAAAATTTCAGTTCTAATTCTTCAGATTCAGGTAAATTGGACTGGAATTAACCACTTCTGTTTGTTTTACTTTCAGTCTTGAAGCTCTCTCAGTCTAAACCAGCTGCAGAGCCATTAGTGGGGTGGGAATGACACACAACACTCCACAACCACAGAGCCGGTAGGTGTTGTCTGTTCAAATAATCTCTCTACCCTTTACGAGGCAGACTAATTTAATATAATTTATTACTTAATTTTATAACTTATTAAGAATGCTTATTTCTACTTTTCAAATACGTGTTTAAAATTGCTTGCTGGCACTTTGAAGAGTTTCTCCTCTGTTTTTTGAGAAGCAACAGAAGCCCTGTTCTTTCTTGAAAGCTTCTAAACTTTCAGGAAGCCTTGAAGATCAAATAATCTGGCCTGAATTTGGAATTTCTTCTTACCTTTAAGAACTGGTTTTGGCTCAGATTTTTTATCTCCTTTTTAAACTTTAAATGCTTAGAGCATTTTTTAAGAGTGGATTTTTTTAAAAAGCTGATTGCACTTAATTGGTTGCTATCTTAGCTTGCTTAAAACACACCATTTTTCAGCATGCAACTTTCACTCATAATAAAATCAAAATAATCTTTTAAGGTGTACTGAGCATTTTTTGTGGAGTCTAGAAGATCTTGTTCAACTGGGAAGAGCCTGAAACAAGTATTTCTTATGCATAAGCAAAGAACAAATGAATACCACCTCTGTGCTATTTTTATAGGAAAACGTTGAAGGGTTAGTAATAAATATGACTGTAGGTCAGAGTTATTCTTTTTAAAATAACAAAAGCTGCTGATCACAAATGGAAACTTAATTTCTTACTTAAAACAGCTATTTAATTGTAAAACTTACTGTCAGTCTTTATTTTAACATAGTCCATTGCATATCCTCTATGCTGAGTGTGCCATCTGCTTTTCCTGCAGGGTATGGGGGGAAGGAAAACATATCACATGGCTATCCAAAAACAAATGAACAGTACTTGAATCAACGGCATGAGGACAGCATAAAACTGAGAAGCTACTCAGTTTGGAAGAGCAACCTCTTAAAAGCTCTCTGAAATTTTGTCTACCTTGTCTACTCTAACCAGTTGCGTCATCAAGACAAAAATTTCAAAGGCTGTCCCAGGTTCAAGGCAGATTAACTCAAAGCCAGGCCGCTTAGGAACCATTTTAAGCAGATCCTAATATGTGCAGAGTTTGGTCTTCTAGGAAAATACACTTTTACTTAAATAGCATAATGCTATGTTTTAAAGGTAGAAGGCTTGGATCAAATTGGGCTCTGAAGTGTTGTGCATAGCATTTCATATTACAGATGTTCAAAGGAGAGTTCACTTGTGTCCTTCAGTACTTGTCCCAGGGACAGTATGCATGCAGGCTCAGTGACTGCTTTGTCTTCTGCCTTCATCATGATCAGCATAGGCAAATAATTAAAATAATTGAATTTGAAACATCACAGTGTGTCTGAGAATTAAGATAGCCAAGAAAGATGTTGGTTTTTTTTTATCATAGCAACAATACAACAAGCTTTGAATGTACTGCAGCCACAAAAAGAAGAGTCTTGCCTTAAAATCTATCACCTTACCTTTGCTCCCACGTCATTTTCAGTTGCTTGTTTTGTATTGTGCTGTTTGTCTTTAGGAAAATCTGTAGGCTAGTCTGTGGGAAGTTGACTTAGAGTTCACTGGTTTAAGAGGAATTTGTACAGGCTACTGCTACAGCCCTGTTTAACTATTCTGTGGGTGCCACTGCAGTGCAGAAAAATCAGTGCTGACAGAAGATAGATGGAGCTCATAATAGTAAAGCATTCCTATATGAGGGTTACTCTTTGTGACGCTGCTTTTAAGAATATATGAAAGTATGCTATAGGGCAAGATTCCATCCCAAAGCCGAGATATCTGTTGCCAAAATTCACTTAAGAGAGAGTAGGGCTGCCCGCTGCTCTACCGTGACGAGGAAGAGACTGATGCTGTTGAGATTTCAAATATACATGACGTGAAAATAAATAGGAAGCTATACGAGTAGATGCCCAGCTTGACAGCATTGGCTTCCCGCCCACCGTGGAAGCAAGGTCCGGCAGCAGCGCGCTTCCCCCGCCCCTGCGGCTCTCCCAGTGCCGCCCCGGAGCAGCAGGCGAGGACCCATTGGCCCCCGCCCCGCGGTAATTTGCATACGGGGCTCGCGCCCGGCCCCGTGCCCAGGGGGGTACGGGTGTGCGGCCGTGCGCGTGCTGTTGTTGCACGTGAGGGCGGCGCACGTGGGCCCGTTATGTAAAACACGGGGAACGGAGGGGCGGGGAGGCACCTGAACGGCGCGCAGGCGCGCGGGCTGCGGGCGGCCGCGCATGCGGGGCAGCTCCGTGCGCAAGCGCGCTGGGCGAGGGGCGGGGCCGCGTGGCGCTGCTTCCCCTCCTCCTGCGCCCCTCCCCCGGTCAGACGGCGGAGGTCCCGAGCGACGATGAAGCAGGAGCCGCAACAGCAGCAGCAGCCGCCGGCCCAGCAGCCGCCCCCCGTCGGCGCGGGGGTGCCGGCCTTTCTCAGCAAGCTGTGGGCGCTGGTGGGCGAGGCGCCCAGCAACCAGCTTATCACCTGGAGCCAGGTGCGGCCGAGCAATCCCCGGCCCGTCGGTCGCCCCGCCCCGGCCGCGTGCCCCGCGGCTGCGGGAGGCCGCTCCCCTCCGGCCGCGGCGGTGCGGGCTGTAGCCGTGGCCTTAGGGACGGCGTCGGTCCTTAGCGGGGCGGGAAATCCGGGCGCGGCCTTCAGCGGGGGGAGCCGCCCCGGCGCGGTTATCCGGGGACCGCGTGCGGCTGGAAGCGGCGGGCGCGGGTGGCAGCCCGGGGCCTGGGCCCTGCCGCCGGCTGTGCAGCCTGCCCGGGCGCGACTGGGGCGGGGAGCTGCTGCGAGGCACGGGAAGGTGGGAGAACGGCCCCGTTCGTCTGGGCCGGGCGGCCACGTGGGGTTGCGGTTGTGGCTGCGCCGGCCGCGGCCACCTGCACGCGGTGCGGCTGCGGGATGCCCCGCGCCTGGCCCGGGGTAGCCTTTGTTCTGTCGACCCGGCTGCGTTCCGCACCTTGGGTGGATGGAGCGGGGCATCGTCTCTGAGGGATGTCCCCGAGTGCCCGTTGTGTTGGGGGGAGGGACGGACGGGATTTGGGCTGCCGCTGCTGTTGCTTTTCAGAGGTCTCTAACCGGTAGTTACCGTCCTGACGTGCGTCTGCTATGGATCGATCCTTTCAGCTTATTAAAAGGAAAACTTGAGAAGGACGCCCTTTCCTTTTGAAGCCCTTGTTCTAAAATGCAGGCTGCTGTGGTGAATAATAAAAAAGCGTTATCAGATTACTGAATTTAGAAGTATCTTCAAGGATTGCAAGGCAGGAAGTAACTGCTTGCTCCCGTGCAGTGGAAGGGGCCAGCAAGTTTAGTGCAGTGGACATCGTTAACTTGTGATGAACGGTTTGTTTTATGAATGACTTCATTTTTTCTGGATCTTAAACAATTTACCAGTAACTTAGCCTAAAAAAAAAAATAAAACACCATCAATCTTTACAGTGAGGGTAGCGGAGCACTGGCACAGGCTGCCCAGGGGGGTTGTGGGGGCTCCTCTGGAGACATTCGAGACCCACCTGGATGCCTACCTGTGCGACCTCGTGTAGGGAACCTGCTTTGGCAGGGGGTTTGGACTCGATGAATCCTAGAGGTCCCTTTCAACCCCTATAATTCTGTGATTCTCACACAGTGCAGGTGTCAAGTGCTGTTGAGATAACAGCTTTCAGCTGATTTCAGCTCTTGCAGTGTTTTACTGGCAGCTGGGTTGCCAGTAGTTTCAGCTTTGTGGAGAAGGGAACAGATTGCTCAGAGTAGTTGTGGATGTCCTACCCTGGAGGTGTTTGAAGCCAGGTTGGATTGGGCCCTGAGCAGCCTTATTCTAGTGGGTGTCAGCCCTGCCTACAGCAGGGGACTGGGACTAGATGGTCGTTAAGATCCCCTTCAACCTGAGCCATTACATGATTGTATGCTACCTACACTCCAGCAGCTTCTGTTTTTGTTTTTTTTTTCTCTTCTGAAAGAGAGGTACCGAGGACAATGTAAAGTGTTGCCTAGCTTAAGAAGGGCCTTTATTTTTTTTTGCCACCTCATGCTTCATGGATGCTTCCCAAATTAATTGCTTGTGTTTATCTCAAGTAAATATGCCAGGGATGCTGTTTGGTACCTTTGTGTTATTTCTACAATTATGGATAAAGACTGAATTTGAGATTCTGCAAGGCAGTTTGTGGAAGGAAGATATACTGATTGTAGTTAATGTTATCAGCCTTCAGCAGCTTCTGTATGGGGGAAGGCATTGGGAGACCTTTGTATATAAATGTTGGCATATTTGAAAAATATGTTGCCTCGGGTGTAACAGTGAAGGAAGAGTACAGTTATTGTGACATTTTATTGTTATCTGTGCAAATCTGTATATTCACATTGTAAGGATAAATGCTGAAGCAAAACAGCTGAATTTTGCCTTCTTGCATATGCATCTTAGAGGAGGCACGGGTTGCAGGAGTAACAAATGAAGTGCGTAGAAGATTGCTACTGACAGCAGCATACAACAGGGCTTGAGAACTGTGTTTAAGTACATAATAATGCTTCACTGCGTTAAAGCTGGATCTTGGCATTTGATTCCAGCATCGGGGCAGCAAGGAACAATTCAAGTATCTCCCTAATTTTCTGCGATAGGTTTGAAATTTTTTCAAGGTGCTCATGAGGTTAGGTGCTGCACGAAAGCTGTCTGTTGGCATTACAAGTCACTGTAGCACCATTTAATTACCTTCTGCTGGCAAGTTAGGTTAACCTAAAATGATCTGTTCTTACCCTTCCTTATATTTCCCGTTTTCCTTACGCTGCCTTTTTCTTAGCAGGAGATAGGCGTATGTTATTGGGAAATTGGGAGGTTTTTTGTTTGTCAGAAGCGAATTCCCAAGTCAGCAATCTTCCCATGATCGCATGGTTGGTTCTTAAAGCTTCTTTCTTGGGGGGCATGCAGCTGCTGGCATCTGGGGGTAGGAAACAACTGGGTCTCCTTGAGCTGAAGGGCTTCTGAAAAGATGGAGCATTAAGTGCTGGCATTTGTCAAAGATGATAGGTGAGGTGAGAGTACTGTGAATAGATTACAGATAAAACCTGTGCCAGTTTGAAGCCTCTAATTCTGATTATACCAATTACTTGTCCTTTAGTTAATGGAGCAAGATTATTGAAGAACAAAGAACAGGCTTCTTTTTGTCTCGGTCTGTGGATGTAATTTGAGGATCAGTTTATTGAGCGAAAGATCAATCCTCCCAGAGTTGGCACACAGGAAGAGGAAATTGTCTTGAGTGCTTTTTTGGTATTTCTGAAATCTGGTGGACAGGCTCAGCTTTTTGACAGCTCCATCTTGTCTGCAAGTCATACCTTTATGCTGGGTAGCAGAAAGGATTTCAGCTGTGGTTGTGTTGGTGTTTTTGTTTTTTTTTTGTTTTTTTTGCTTTGACCTTCCACGGTCTCTTTGAGATATTCTCTCTCACTCTCTCAAAATCTTGGAGCTCGTACATACAGTATTGGTGGTATTTGCTGTAGTGAAACTGGTGCTCATTGGTAAACTTTTCAGTAATTGATTTCTTTAGGAAGTGTGCAAAGAAACGTTGGAAATGTTCTCTTTTAGATGTGGATGGCAGTGCAAATTGTTATTTCTCTGTTGCTTTGCAACTGGGGTTATACACTTTTGTTGTGGAAAACTGCAGGCAAGCAGATCAGTTACCTACTGTGTGCACAAAGGAAACATTCCTATGGGGTGATTAATTCTGCAAACCCAGAGTGTGCTCTACAATAGTCTTAAGTAGCTTTATGTTTCTTGTTTTAGAATGGCCAGAGTTTCTTGGTGTTGGATGAACAGAGATTTGCGAAAGAGATTCTGCCTAAGTACTTCAAGCACAACAACATGGCAAGCTTTGTCAGACAGTTAAACATGTGTAAGTTCTTGGGTCTTTTTTTCCCTGTTTGCTTCTGTCAGAAGTAAAGATCCTGTATGTGTTTAGTTATGTGTTCTGTCCTTTTGAACAGTTCCACTGTATTGTTGTATTTAGAATACTGTCTCATCCTCAAAACTGATTAAAGGATGGTTGGAACAATATAGTTTGAATTCCTTAGTGTGAGTTTTGAGAGATGACTTGGTTTTTTTCTTCCTCATTTTTTCTTTTTTTTAAAGATGGCTTCCGTAAAGTTGTCCATGTTGATTCTGGGATTGTCAAACTGGAGCGAGATGGTCTAGTAGAGTTTCAGCACCCATATTTTAAGCAGGGTCGAGAGGACTTGCTGGAACACATTAAAAGGAAGGTCAGTGAAAATTCAGTATATAAAACAACCATAGTAATTGTAAATGAATAGCAGAGTTTGTGGCAAGTTTTAATTGTGGGACTGTAAGTTCATGTAAGCTTGGAGTTTGGTGCTCTCATATATATTCTGATTTATTTAAAGTTATTTTGGTGGTTTTGACTAGGCTGCTTTATCTAATTCCTGTTATAGTTAAGTTTGACAGGCAGTGGAAGTAAGTTACACAAATGGGTTTATCAAATACGTGTTAAGAATGCAGAACATGCTTTAACTTTACCATCACTAATGTGTCAGTTTGTTTTTAATGTAGTTTGTTTCAAAACATAGCTAATGCAAGAAGTAAGCTTCCCACCCAGGAGAGCAGGAAGTGAACATATAAACATGATCGTTGTGTTGCTATTACATTTCTGAAATTTGCTTTGCTGTTACTGAGATTCAGGTGAATAAAAGTATAGATATCAAACAGGAACACAATAACTACGGTGGGAGATGCTTGTTAGCACTGGGTTAATTTGAAGCAGTTAAGATGTAGAGCGCTGAGTACTATGCCTGAAGAATGTGAACGTACACAAATGCTTATAATCAGTAAGGCTGATGTGGTGTCTGCTGTAAGAAGTCTCTCTGTTTCTGACGTATGTATTTTATGCTTGGTTTATTACTGATTTGAACTCAGTTATTATCAAGTTAAACTTGATCTGCAAAAGAAAATAATAATTAACAATGAGTGAAGGGAAGTGTTGTTTCTGGATTCTTGTCTCTTAAAGGTTTCTTCTTCAAGACCTGAAGAAAACAAGATAAGCCAGGAGGATCTCTCCAAAATAATAAGTAGTGCACAGAAAGTGGAGATTAAACAAGAGACTATTGAATCTCGACTGTCTGCCCTGAAAAGGTAAATGCACTGTCAACAGCTGATCCCTAAAATTCAGTAGTTCTGATAATAGATATTGGAGAATAAATATGGCATAAATGTACGACCTAATTTTGATTTCTTAGTGTCTAGCTTGGACTATTGTTGTAGGAAGATAAATTTCAGTAAAAGACATGCATTAAAATTGAATATTTAAATATGACTAAAAGTAATAGGCAGAACTGGTGTTTGAAGAACCGTCTTTAATTCAGCTTCCTTAATGCTGCTGTGGTGGAATATTCAGCTAAGGTCTCAGCATGTGCCAAACAGGTTTAGTTGCTGTGTTTAGTCTGAGGTAGTTTGTTTTTTGCAAATTACTTAATACTTTCATACTACAATTAATGTTTTTACTTGTTGCTTTATTTTCCTCTCGCTGTCTTCATTCCCTCAGTTCTGAAATTCCAGAACAGTTATTGCTTATGAAAATTTGTTTGGAAATCTAACTTGGAAATTCGTTAGTTGCAACCACAGACGTATAGAATCTAAAATCCAAATATAAATTGAGTATTTTTAGAGTATTATTGTCTGATTACTAATTATGTCTTGTTCTTAACAATATGAGCAGTATGTGTCAGAATTATCTGAGTGTGTGGATGAGTATGTGGATGAAGACAAGGTGTACACTTTTGCACTGTAAGTCACAGTACCTCAGTGGTAACTATCTCTCTTCAAATTGAGAAAATAATTGCTTGCCTCTGTGGCAGAGGTAACTAGTAAGTTCATATTCTGGAAAGTGAATGGTTTCATTCAGTTGACATCTTCAATTTTAATTACTGAAGTTTCAAAGACAAATCTATTTTGACTAGGAAGGGTCTTTATTAGAAACTGGCCAGTCTAGATTAAAAAGGCTCATATTCTCTGTATTGGGTCATGTATGAGTTTGGGTTGGAAGAAACCCCAGGAGGCCATCAGGTTCAAACCAGGCTCAGAGCAGGGCTGACAGGCTGAAATGATCACTGGTTTCTAACGTCTGGACAGTTTGCAAAGGTAGGAATGATAGAATGTTTAGTCTTTATCATCTAAGTTGCTGTTCACTGAGTTGTAAATGATTTCAGTAAAATTGGATCTATATCAGAAGACCCAGTCTTAGGAAGTGTGTTTCTAAAGCTAGTGGGAAGATTGAGAAAGTTCAGAATCACGTTGTTGAATTTGTGATGGAACTGTGTCTTTAAACTGATGGACGTTTTAATCCTCAAACTGCTACTAAGCTGCATCTCACTGCATATCAGCTGTTTATGAAAACTCAGCTTAAGGTTCCCTAAAAGCATGAAACACCGGTGGAGAGATTTTCATCCTTTTTGGCATATGACTTGAAAATTAAACTATGAAAGAGGGAAGGTGGTATGTTGTTTTTCCTTATGTACTTTGATATTATCTACTGTATGCTTTATGCTGTCAGAGACCACGAGGTTCATGGGTGTGATAGCAAGGGTCACTTTACAGCAGGTTTTGTGCTGTCTCAGTTCTGGACTCTTGTGAGAACTGGAAGCAGCCAAGGTTTGTAAAATGGCAGTGTTTCAGGAAAGCTACTATCTCTGCTGTGCTCATCACCTAATGTGCCCCTTTACTGAGGTAAAGTAAAGGCAACCTACAGCTGTGTGTAAGACTTGAGCTTGTTTGTTCTATGAAGGTCTGTGCAAGATGGATGTACAGGTTCAGATGACTTCCCTCTAGCAAGAAGTGTGTGAGGGAGTGCAAATAGACTTAATAAATATGATGAACTGCAGTATTTACACCGTCTTCAATGTGGTCACCACCATTAGCTGTATGTCCCCACTAGTGAAAAACAAGGACATGCATGATGTGCTCATAAAAATACCGGCTGAAGTGACCCACTGTTTCACAGCTGCTATTCTGTTGTAGTTGCTAGGAAGATGTTGCCCACACAGTCCTTCTTTTGTCAGCCTGAAAAGATGGAAGGTACAAGGCACCAAATCCAGACTATATGGTGGGTGTGGTAGGTCAGTGCAGCCAAGGTTGGCAGTGTGCTGCTCCACAGTCTTCAGACTGTTAGGGACCCTGGAGTTACAGTGTTGCAGGAGGTTGCATTCTCTGACCTGACTCTGGAAGTCTGAACCTTCATCTTTTATCAGTGTCTTGATTCATCAGTCAGAGTTGATGGTCCAGGTTCCAGGAAATCTAGAAGGGTTGCCCTTTTTCTATCCCTAAAGAGAGTTCACATAACTACTGGCTGAGATCTGTGTCTTGAGCTTTTTTTTTGATGGTGTATTCACATGTTACCACTTCATGGACAGCCATTTTGACTTCAGCTCGTAATGGTGACACTGCATCTCATCACTGGTAATGATTTGATCCAAGAAATTGTCACCTTCAGCCTCACATAGATTCAGTAGATCCTGACAAACTTTCATACAGTATTCTTGCTGTTCCTGTGAGAGCATTCATGGGACCCAATTGACACAAACTTCAAGATACTCCAGTGTTGCCAACATTGTTTGCAATGCTGAATCGCATGGGTGAGCTGATAGATGGAGATACTCTTCATTACCCAATGTGACAGCTGTGCATGGCCATCCAGAACACAGCTTGTCTTTGATGTCACTGATGGAGCACACCACCCACCACCTCACTGTTCTCACTTCCACTGTTTGGTCTCCATAAACATTCAGCAAATGTCAATGAAGGTCAGCGGGTGCAATTTTTTCCACGTGAAAGAATTCAGTGGCACACCATTGCTTCAGATGCCATTTTGTCAGACTGCCCTTCTGCTACCATCTGTTACACGGCAACAGAATGTAACAGAATGTTGATGGGAAGGGTCAGCATCTACTGCCGTGCCACCAACATCCCCTTTGGCATTGTGGATCAGTGTAATAAAATAGGAGGCATTACTTTCAGAGTAGTTCTCCTTGTGTGAAAAGAAGTAACTTTGTTATGTGAAAGACCACAAAATAACTAATTCTAAGATGCAGAATTTGTAGTAATATATAGTGAGTAATGCATGACTTGGGGAAAAAATGTCTTATGAAAGCTGGAAGTTCTCTTCAGGATGTTTGTCGTGTTTGGTTCTCCATTTTATAGTAATTTGCAAGGATTGCTAAGTGATTTTGTTTTCTTCTTTTTCATGCAATATGTAAAACATTTCAGAGAGCTTAAATAAAATTATTTAACAAAAAGTGTTAAATTATGAATACTTTAAAATTTAGTTTGATTTTTAAATTATCCGTTTCAAACAGGGAGAATGAATCTCTTTGGAGGGAAGTGGCAGAACTGAGAGCAAAACATCTGAAGCAACAGCAAGTTATTCGGAAGGTAGGGCTTCATCCAGACATTATCAGTGAGTGCTTCTGAACTAGGAATGCTCTGTCTTACTGTCCTCGTATTGGCTGGAATTGAGCTGGATTTCTTCGCAGTGTCTGATATGATGCTATATTTTGGCTTTAGGGGAAAAACAATGCTGATAACACAGCAGTGTTTTAGTTGTTGCTGATCAGCCCTGTACAAAGTCAGGAATGTTTCAGCTTCTCCTACGCCCTGCCAGCGAGAGAGACTGGGGGTGAGCAAGGAGCTGTGGGGGAACAGAACCAGGACAGCTGACAGAGACTGTCCTGTACCATACAGTATCATGCAGCACTGTAGAACTGGAGCAGTTGGCTTGGAGGAGCAGCTGCTGATCAGGAACTGGCTGGGTGTTGGTTGGCAGATAGTGAGCAATCACTTTGTGTCACCTATTTTGTAAATACATACGTGTGTATGTAGATGTGTATATATTTTTACCATTACTGTTGTGCCTTTTCTGTGTATATTGGAAGTTATTTCCAATTAAAACTAACCTTGTTTTTCTAATTATATCAGAACAATATGTTATTGAATGGAACCCCCTGATAACGCATTAGCTTAGCTTGACACTCAGATCTGTGACCTACCAAAACTGATGTAAATTCAAAGAGTTTACAGATCTTATTTTTTTTTAAAGCAAATATTTACATTATAGCAATACCGTAAGCAGCAGATAATTGTTTATTTTTTCCAGTTTGTTCAGGTTAGATACATGTATTCAATTTTTAAGCTCAAAATGTACAGGAAGGTAGACTGAAATTTCAAAGGGAAAGGTAATGATGAATACTATCAGCTTTATGGATTTTTTCCTTTTTTTTTTTTTTGAGTTTATCAAAAAAAGCCTTTCAGTAGGCCACAGTATTTATAGATACAGGTTATGTATACTGTCAGTATCCTTACATTGCTTATGAGAATTTTTCTAATAGTAGAATCTACTGATTTTTTTTCTCCCACATACCAGTACAAACAATAAGTGTTCTGCTGTTTATGTGCAGATGTTATTATTGCAGTGCTTTGCTTTGGGAGAAGCAATTATAGAGCAGTGTCACTAACAATAGTATTCGTTTCTTTGTAGATTGTACAATTTATTGTTACCCTGGTGCAGAATAACCAACTAGTGAGCCTAAAACGCAAGAGGTAAGCATATTCTTGAAAGGTTGCTATCCAGTCAATATACTGACATTTTTTTTCTTGAATAAAACATAAGAATTAGTTCCTAGATGGCTTTCTTCCTTTGCTGTGATTTAGGCCTCTACTTCTGAACACTAATGGACCGACAAAGTCGAATGTATTTCAGCAAATTGTGAAAGAACCAGCAGATAATAACCATCATGTAAGTTTTATTTTATGCATACTATTTGTTATGGTGAAGGAAGGAGTGGAGCGGGCCAGACAGATTGTGTCTTTCTTGCTAGGGGTAGAAATACCAAGGGCTTTCAACTTTTAGAAGTTCTGTGCTACCTTTCCTTTAGAGGCAAGTGTTGATAATTACCATTCACTTCTCAATATAAGCACATAAAAGCCACTTATCAATGTATTGAATATAGCGTCATGGGAAAATACTGATAGCAGTTGCTTTTAATAGTAGTGCTGTTAAGGATGTGCATGTTATGTTATTGTTGTCTTGAGTTAGGAGGCACAGTACGTGAAGAATTCACCTGCAGGGCAGCATGTAGCTTTGCAAAGTCATGTCAAGTTCTTGTGCTGTTTGAATGTGTCACTACTGAAACATTTTCTGCTGTACAAGTAATTCTGAGTGGGGAAATTACAGAATGAGCTCTCAAGCTTGGGACTAGAATTAATAGCTTTATAAAGAAGTATAAGTGGCAGGTCACAACTAACAGTAAGTTTTTTAATGTTTGTTACTAGTCGTTTTTGTTGCTTTTGTTGCCTGACATTGCTAGTACTTTATTTGAATACCTTTATTACTTGTCAAACATTTTTTTTGTAACTGCTCTTTTCTAGCTTGCTAATATATTTATATATGCATTATTTCTATATGTATGTATATTTTTATGTCTATTAAACATAGATCTGTGTAAACCCATTGTGGTCCCCGAAGTATAGGAGAACTCTTCTACTTCTTTAGAATTGCAGTATTGAAAGATACAGTGATACCTGTCACAATGCTGAAGCTAATGGTCCTTCTGTCCCCTCATTCTTAAAAATTCTTCTCAGGTACCTCTCAACAGAACTGAGGGCTTAAAACAAAGAGAACAAATTTCAGATGACATCATTATTTATGATGTTACTGAGGACGTGGCTGATGAGGAGAATACCATGGTTGATGAGGAAAACGCTCCCATTACACCAGACACAAATGAAGATACCACTTCAGATTCTTCCAAGTAAGAAGTTTTTAGAAGTCTACATAAGTAAAGAGGCTTTAAATGCTGAATAGTATGCAGTAATTCAGATGCCTTGAGTACTCTTGCATGTATAGGAACCCGATCTCCGAATTGGTGCTAGATTTCCTCTGGATTTGTTCTGTGTAGTTGATTGGCTGTAGGAGTTCTAATATGTTGATAGAAAACAGTGAAAAGTAATTTGGATTATTCCACTCTTGTTAAATGCACTATTTGTCCAAAGACAGAATAAATGATCTCTACTTACTTTTGGCTGTAAATACGGATATTCCATTTCAGGAACTGGGTTGTTTTTTTTAAAGTATTATTTATTTATTTATATATTTAGTAGTCCCAAGTGTTTTGTGACTGCATTCTGTCTTTCTGTACTTAGCGCTATAGAACAGTTCTGGTTCAGAGATTAAGATGCAGCTCTGTTCCTTAGTTGCATGATACTGATAGGACTTATGTTATGCTGCAAGGAATAAAATCTAGGTATTACTATCTTGCACTTGATCTTGTACCATTCTGTTTGTTGAACTGATGTCTGGGTATGCGTTCTCTGATATAAAAGTTTAATTGAGATAGGTTGTAGTAGGCAACACAATTAAGGGTTAATAAAACTGTGAAAATAAGGAAGATAGCAAATTGCAAGTTTTTCTTCGTGTTTAGATTACTGTCCTTATATACATAACAAACTTAATTAACTGTTACAGTGTTGATTGAGATTTAACCACAACAGGAACATCCAGAGTAAAATTGTGTTCTAACAGAGAGATGCAGACTACACATGGTCTGTTTTGTTTGGTAGTCTTGCATGTTTGTTCTACTTCATACATAGTTCACGTTTATGTGGAAGCTTATACTTGTTCTAACATAAAAACGTCAGACTTCCAGTATGTTCATAGTACTTGTTATGGTGGTCTAGTACAGCAGTGTTTACTAGCTGAGCTACATGAACTGTAGTGAGTGTTACTGTGCCGTGTCAGTGGAAAATAGATATGTTTAGAATATCTGGTATTTCCTATTAAAATGGAGGAATCAGTAGGAAAGTTAACTTCCGTATTTTAGCTTGGCTGAAATGGAAAGTAACTAAACCTATGAGTGTATGGAATATTCATAATTCATTTGTCTCATTTTACAGCTGCAGTCGTTCTCCTGATATCGTAATTGTGGAAGATGATAATGAGGAGGAATACGCCCCTGTAATTCAAGGGGATAAATGCACAGAATCGGTTGCTGTCTCAGCTAATGATCCTCTCAGCCCAGTCAGTGACAGCACGAGTCCGCTCATGTCAAGTGCTGTGCAGCTGAATAACCAGTCAGCTTTAACTGCAGAAGACCCAGTCTCAATGATGGATTCCATACTCAGTGAGAACGGAGTAATTTCACAGAATATAAATCTTCTTGGAAAGTTAGTAGCTTGTTTTTTTAAGTATCGGGAATTATTGTATGAAATCAGAAGAACTGTATAGTAACTCCTGTTGAGAGCTTACTAGCTTTATTCAAATGTAATTTGACAGTGTAATGTTGTAGATAACGCTGTTTAAACTGATGTTGATGTCAGAATTTATCTGCAGGGTTTCTGCAGGCAGATTGGATTCCATTAGGACAAGTAAGATACAGAAGCTGTATTTCTGCTGATGATGGTCATAGTCTAACATCAACATAATTTCTCTTTTGGAATACCTGCCTTACTTGGCCTCTCCTGTGTAGAGTTTAGTCTTTCCCAGAAGTTTAATGAAAAACAGTCAATGTAGTTGTCGTGAAAATTTTTAGGTGATGTAGTATATCTGTGTAAAAACTGTTTTTTTTTCCTTCATTCTGTTAATAGAGGCAATATGACAATATTGTTTTTGTCTTCCAGAGTTGAACTTCTGGATTATCTTGACAGTATCGACTGCAGTTTAGAGGACTTCCAGGCCATGCTATCAGGACGACAGTTCAGCATTGATCCAGATCTGCTGTTTGATGTAATTTTCATAGAACCACAGAATGACGTGGGTTAGAGGGGTCTTTAAAGATCGTCTGGTTCCAGCCACACTGGCTAATGGATGAGGTTGCCATCCACTAGATCAGGCTGTCCAGCCCCCTGTCCAACATGTGACCTTGAAAGCCTCTAGTTCCAGAGCCTCATGACCCCCTGAGTAAAAACTTTACTAATATCTAATCAAAATCTTTTTTTTTTTTTTTAAGATTAAAACCTTTCTCCCTTGTCCTGTCTCTGTCAGGCCATGTAAAAAAATTAGTCTTCCTTCTGTTTATTATAGAACTCTTTTAAGTATTGAAAGGCTACAATAAGGCCTCCCCAGAGCCTTCTGTTTTCTAGACTGAACATGTCCAACTCTTTCCACATTTGCAGGAGAGGTGTTCCAGCCCTCTGATCATCGTTATGGCCCTCCTCTGGACCTTTTCCACCAATTCCATGTTCTTCTTGTCCTGGAGGTCCTAGGCTTTTATGCGGTACTCTCAGTGATGCAGAGTTGTACAATCACATCCCTTGCCCTGCTAACCACCCCTCTTTCAGTTCAGCTCAGGATACCATGGGTCTTCAAGGCTCCTGTTCTTTTCATCCACTTGAACCGTCACGTCCTACTTGGCAGGGCTGCTCTGAAAGATTTTTCTTCCAGTCTGTACTCATCTGAGATTACCCTGACCCTAGTTCAACATGTTACACTTGAGCCTCATTAAATCTCTTGTAAGTTCTTGTGGGCCCACTTCTCAAACTTGTCCAGGCCTCTTCAGATACCATCATTTCCTTCTGTTACATCAACTGCACCACTCGGCTCTCTCACCAACTAGCAGAAGGTGTTTTGGATAACCTCCTCATTTGTACCTTAATATAGCTTCGAGGAGATTGTTTTTCATGGTTGTAGGCACAGACATGAGGCTCACCAGCCTGTAGTTTCCTGGGTCTTCTTTTCTCCCTGTCTTAAAAATGGGAGTGATGTTTTCCTTTTTCCAGTCCAGGACTCTGGGATGCATTTCATTCAACCCCACAGACTTGAAAAGATTCACTCACATAAGGTGATCTTCTGACTTACTCTTTGCTTACAGTTGGAGGGATTTTTCTCCCCTGACTCCTGTTCAGGAATACAAGAGATGTGGGAAGCCTGACTACCAGTAGAGACCAAGGCAGAGAACTTACTGAGTCTCTTCCATGCCTGTCACGGCCAGTTTTCCCTTCTCATTTATCAGGGAGGCTACGCTTTCCTTGGCCTTTCTCTTCTGACCAGTGTACCTGTTGGACACTTTATTATTTTGCACATCCCTTGCCCAGTTCAGTTCCATGTACACCTTGGCTTTCTTTATCCCATCTTTTCATATCCAGAAGACATCGCTCTGTTCTTCCCAGGCCCCATGTCCCTGCTTCCACCTGTGCATTTCTTACCTATCAGTTTAACCAACAGGTTCTTGAGCCATGCTGGTTTCCTGCCTCTTCTGCTTAAGTTAAGAAGCTTGGGGGGTGGAGAGCACTTGTGCTCTGAGAAAGGCATCCTTAAAGAGCTGGCTGCTCTGCTCTTTTCTTCCTAAGGATAGTTTCCCAGGGGGTCTCATCCAGTAATTCCTTATACAGCTGGAAGTCTGTTCTTCAAGAGTTCAGGTCCTAACTATACTCTTTGTCAGGCCCATGTTTCTTGAGATGGTGAACTCAAACCAGTCATGGTCTCTACAGCCCAGACTGCCTCCAATTTTAAACTCTTTAATAAGCTCATCTGAATTGGTGAGCACCAGGTCAAATGATGCTTTAGCACTGGTTGGTTTGTCTAATACCTGGATCAGAAAGTTATCCTCAGTGCTTGCTTGCTTGCAGCCTGCTGTGTTGCTTTCCCACCAGATATCCAAGTGGTTAAAATCCCCTATCAAGGTGAAAGCCTGTGAGCATGACACTTATAGTTGAAGCGAAAAGGTGTCGTCCACAGGCTGCCCTTGAACAGGCAGTATGCAGTAGACCTCAACAGCCGCGTCCTTTATTGTTCCTGTCCTTTATTTTTACCCACAAACTCTCAGTCTATTTGTGACCACTTTTACGGGGCACATTTTATTAACTTTGTAGCACAGGGAGGAGCTCTCCAGCCTCTCCCACCTTGCTCATGTCTTCTAAAAAGCTTATAACCCTCAGTTGTAGTGTTCCAGTTGTGTCATTTGCCCCACCGTGCTTCCATGATAAGAATTAGGTCATCATTTTTTAATGGAGTTATTTCTCCTCCTCATTTCCTATGCTATGTGCACAGGGGCACTTCAGCTGAGCTATCATCCATGTTACCTTCTTGGAAGAGACTTCGTGACTATCTTTGGGACAAATCTGAGGTTTTCTCCTGCTGCATCCTAAAGTGACAGTGTTCCCTGGCTCTTTTCTGTCACTCAGAAATACGTCCTCTCCCCCATTCAAATTCAGTTTAAAGCAGTTCAAGGCAGTTTGCTGCCCAGAACATTCTTGCTGCGCCTGGTCAGTTGCACCTGACATTAGCTCTATTCCTTATCCCTTCAACATCCTCCTAAAGGATCTCTTTTAATGTATTGTAATATCCTTGTTGCAGCCTCATGTGACCCAGCTTGAGTGATCATGAGTGGATAGTAGTTCTCTGGCTTTATCAGACTTTATAGCCTATTCTTGATGTCGTGAATGTGGCCCCTGGAGCACCAGACCTGTCTGGAGAGATGATCCACAGGGCAAATGGGTACCACACTGCCTCTCAGTCCCAGATTACTAACATGCCCTGTTTTCAGTGCCACTGCTTCTGACTTGGGTCCTTGGTGGGATAACCACATTTAGTTGGTCCATTCCTGGGTCTGAACCCTTACCCATGCGTTCTCCTCTTTCCAACTCAGGAGCCTTCTGCCTATTACTTAGGGACACTTTGGGGGCAAGGTGAAGGCTCATTCTATAAGTGAAGTTGAGGGTCTGGTTTCCCTCATTCTGCATGTTTCTGTGGTCTGTCTCCTCCACTTTGGAAGCTAGCTTAGCTGCTTCTCCTTGCAGGGACTTAAGGCAGGGCTGTTGACCTGCCTGTGTCACTGAACAGTAGCATGCATCAGTTTCTCTCTCCAGTTCCTACCTGGTGATTTCTTCACGCTGTCTGGAGGCTTGCACCCATGACACCCCTCTGATCCCTCAGGCCCTTGGGAGACTTTCAGATTCTGGAAGTAAAGGTCTGGGCAGCTCTGTTGCTTCTTAGAAGGTCTGTCCATGTGTTAGGCCAGAATAGTTGTGGCCCCTGAGCCTGAGTTTCTGCCTCAGCCTGACTGTTGCAGCAAGTGGCTGTAGTGTTTGTTGATTCTGTAGAATGCTACTCCTTGTTCCTCTAAGAGAACGTGCAGCCTGCTGCCTTCCCTTTGCCCACTGCTGTGCACTGTCCTAACTGATGTGCTACTTCCTGGTTGCTTGTGCTCCCAGGGGACTCACTCATGTTGAGGGTGTTAACATTGCTGTTCTGGCCCTGCCTTTGCCTCCTCAGCTGCACTCAAAGAACTGGCAGCCCCAAATGGCTCTCCCCTTGTCCTGGGGGTCTCCTGTGTCAGGACTACTTTTGCACACTATGATTCCCTGCTCTACTGCAGAATGTGCCTGTGCTGGGGCTGATTGCCTTGGAAAATGACCCGAATTTTCTGTTTGTTTCAATATTCTTACTGATCGGATAGTACATTAACTTGTGTCGATTGTCACTGTTTAAAATGGATGAGATTTTTTGTTTGTTTTTTTGCCTTCCCTTTAAAAACTGAAAGTTATAAATTATGTATGTGTATCTGGGGCATTGGTGAAACTGTAATACACAACTGCCCCCAGTGCATGCTGTAGTGATGACATTGATTTAAACTTTTGATTGAATGATGGCTTTTGTAGTGAAATGATGCTTGTATTTTTTTGCTACATGAACTCGGATACTGATGAGATTAATAATCTTCCTTTGAAATAGCCTTGCACATTATCTGTCACCTTCTCAGTTAAGCCTGTGTGTGCTAAAAAAGCTCTTTTATTTTACAAGTTTCTCTGATATTTCAAGTTTATTTTTTACGAGTATTTGTATGTTCTTAATTTCTCTTCAGGTTCATGTCAAGTAGAGTGATATTGTTGGAAGGGGCCTGTGCAGGTCATCTAGTCCAACCCTCTTGCTCAGAGGCCAGCATGAAAGTCCCATCATGTTGCTCTGGGCCTTGTTAGCACAGTCTGAACTCTCCAAAGGGAGATTGTGCAGTCTGCTTGGGTGCCTGCTCTACTGCTTTGCTCTCTGTAAAGAATTTCCTTATGTCAGTCACAATTTTTTCCTGCTGCAGCATGAAACTCACATCTTGTCCTATATCCAGCTCTGTGGGGTTTGTCGTCTCAGTAACACTTCCTTATTAGTAGTAGAGAAGTGCACTTTAACCGCCCTTGTCTGTCCTCCACAGACGAAATAAGCCATGCTTCATCAACCCATTTTATGTCTCATGCCCCCTAACCATCCCTCCAGACTCTCTAGTTTGAGCATTCTGATACTGGGTTAAAACTGGTGACTCCCTGCAGCATGGTCATGCTGCCAGCTCGTGTGGGGTGTAGTCTAGCAGGACTCCAATCTCTGAGGAGCCATTCCCTGTCTGTTTGGTCACTAACCTGGGTCGGTGCATGGGGTTTTTGTGTCCTTGATACGTTTGTCTGTTGAACTTGACAGAGTAACTGTTAGCCCACTTTTCCAGCTTGCTGAGATCCCTCTTAACACCGGCTCTGCTCTCCCATGTGTTGTTGATTCTTTCTGGTTTGGTGTTTCTTGAAAACTTCAGGGTTTGTTCCTCATTATTGTACTTAGAATTCTCCATGGAGCAAATGAAGAATGAATCGGTATTTCTAAGACTGCAGCACACAGTGTTACTCCAAGTTAGATATGCTTGCAGTTGTTTTGGGTTTTTTTTTCGTGACTCGAGTTTGTGTGATTCCAGACTTTTTCTTTGCAGAAGTGGTGACTGCCTGTAAATAAACTTTTGTTGTGATTGGGGGTGAAAACATAGTTCAAGGATTATTCTCACACACGCACGTTTGACATTCTGGTATTTTTAATAGGACATTGAGATACCTAAAGCTTGATGTGTTTTGTCTTATTCAGCTTTTTACAAGCTCCGTGCAGATGAATCCCACAGATCATATCCCTAATAACAAAGTAAGTCTTAAATCCATTGCTCAATGTACACGGTAGTTGAGAGATGCAAACTTTTTTGATTCTTTACTGTTTTCTTTACGGGTATAGTAGCACTTTTTTCATTCTTTACTTTCAAGACTTTCAGAAGGATAGAAGAGCTGCAGGTGAATTCATCCTGTTTGTTACACTTTAAATAGGAAGGAGTAACTAGGAGCATGTAATGTCATTTAGAACTGTTGGGCCAACACCTGTGCATATTACTAGTCTTTTTTGTATCCTCTCAAAGTTTAGAATCTGCAAACATGTAGACTTTGTCAGAAAGCTTTCATCTGTGCTGTCTGGTGAGAAACATTAGAACAGGGAGCAGAGCAACGTACTAGCTCCTAGAGTTTGTCCTGTTCATTTGTGAGCATTTGTTCTTATTTGACTGAGTCTGTTTCCATTTCATGGTTTTTTTTTTGTTTTGTTTTTTTCTGCCATTCTCTGTTGGTTGAAGTAACTGATACCAGTGCCTCCTTTCACAGAGTCATAGCAGTTGGAAGGGTCTGCTGGAGACCCTCTCTGCTAAAGCAGGTTCTCTAGGGTAGGTTGCACAAGGAAGTTCCCAGGTGGTTTTGAACATCTCCAGAGAAGGAGACTCCACACCCTCTCTGGGCAGCCTGTGCCAGTGCTCTGTCCCCCTCAAAGTAAGGAAGTTCTTCCTGCATTCCAGTTTCTATCTGTTGTCCCTTGTCCTGTCACTGGGCACCACTGGAAAGAGCCTGACTCTTGACTCCTAACTTCTTAAATATTTATATATGGAGGAGACCCCTCTCCTCCAGGCTAAACAGTCCCAGGTCTCTCAACCTTTCCTCATCAGGGGGATGCTCCAGGCCCTTAATCATCTTTGTAACCCTCCACTGGACATTCTAGAATTTCCTTTTTTTTCTTGGAACTGAGGAGGCTGGAGCTGGACACTGTACTCCAGATGTGGCCTCATCAGGGCAGAGTGAAGCTGGTGAACCTCCCTTGAGGCTGCACTCTTTTAATGCACCCCAGGATACTGTTGGCCTTAGTGGTGATGTGTACGTGCTGCTGGCTTATGGACAACAGGGTTGTTTTCTTCAGAGCTTCTTTCCAGCAGGTCAGCTGCTAGCTTGTGCAGTCACACCTCCCCAGCTGCAGGATGCTTCCCTTGCTCTTGCTGAACTTCAAAAGGTTCCGTTCAACCGAAGTGTACTCTCCAGGCTGTGCAGGTCTTGCTGAATGGCAGCACAGCTTTCTGGTGTGTCAGCCACTCCTCCCAGCTTCACATTGTCAGCAAACTTACTGAGGGTGCATTCTATCCCCTTATTTAGGTCACAGATGAAGATGTTAAACAAGACCAAGCCCAGTACCCATTTCTGGGGAACAGTGCTAGCAACAATTCCCCAACTAGACTGCTGCTGATCACAGCCACTTCTTAGTCCACGTTTCTATCTGCTCATCTTTCCCAGATGTTCCAGGCTTACCTACGAGGATGTTATGGGAGACAGTATCAAAAGCTTTACTGAAGTTGGGGTCCACAATGTCCACTGTTGGCGATTTAGCCAGTTGTGTCATTATGGAAGACTGCCATGCTGGCCAAGCATGATTTCCCCTTGGTGAGCCCACATTGACTACTCCTGATAACATTCTTTTCTTCCACTTTGCTTGGAGATGACATCCAGAATAAGGTGGTCCTCATCCAAGTTCTTTCTCCAGACTCTTTCTTCCAGGGCCTAGGATTGCTGAGGGCCAGACATAGCAGTAAAGACTGAAGCAATGAAGGTGTTCAGTAACTGTGTTCTCAGTGTCCTCCATTTACCAGGGCACCCACCTCATTCAGCAGCAGGGCCACTTCTTTCCCTAGTCTTCCTTTCGTTGCTGATATACTTAAAGAAGGTCGTCTTTGTTGTTGTTAACCTTTCCTCACTGGATTTAATCCCAGGTGGGCCTTGGTCTTCCTCATTGCATACTTGCATGCCATGACAGCGTTCATATGTGCCTTCTGAGTGGTCAGACCCTTATTCCAGAGACTTCCATTTGCATTTGTCCATGAACTCCTTGCTCATCCATGCAGTCTTCCTGCTGCTTTTACCCAACTTCTTACTCTCAGGGTTGCAGCGATCTTGAGCTTGGAAGAAGCAGTGTCTGAATGTCATCAGAGTCTCTTGAGCCCCCCTTATCTTCCAGTGCTTGAACCCACTGGTTGCCTCCCAGTGGGTCCTTAAAGAGGTCTCCCACAGGCCAGGATTGTAATCCCTATTAGTGTAACGTTTTTTCCACACAAGACCTGAATTCCACTATCTTAATGATGGCTGTGGATGAGGCTGCTCCCAATCTTCACACTCCCCACCTGTCCTTTGTAAGGACAAGGTCCAGCGCTGCGCCTCTCAGCTCCTCCACTGCTTGTGTTGGAATCATCAGTGCTGTGCAGGACCCCAGACTGTGTGTGCCTGGCAGTGCTGCTTTTCCAGCAAATACCAGCGCCATAGAAATCCTGCCATGAGAAGTACCTGTAACTGTGAGGCTCTTTTCAACTTCCTCCTGCTGTTCAGGTGGCCAGCAGTGAGCACCTGTGGTGGTGTCACCCGTATTAGCACGCCTCCTCATTCTTAACTGTAAGCTCTCAACTCTTCTTTGCTCATCCCTAGGCAGAGCTTAAGACTTAGCAGTTGTTCTCATATAAAGAGAACAACCCCTTACTGGCCTGTCTTTGAAAAGTGTGATGATGGTGAGATCTCAGTCCTGTGACCACACGCACCTATCTAGTTCTTCCTATTTCTTCACGGTGGTGTGTGGCCTGGTATGGGGGTGCTTCAGAAAAGGAAAGGGGAGCTGAGAATGTTGGTTTCCCTAGGGGGATGCAGGAGGATCACCCCAAACTACACACACAGTTAATGTTTGGCTGGCCTCATGTCACGGGAGGCATCAGAAATGTTTGTTGTGGTTCTGCTTGGCCTGGCTGTGCTCCCAGTCAGCTGCAGCATTGTGAGCCCTTTTGGACCTGCTCCCCAAATCCTTCAGTGTAAAGCCTTTTTTTTTTTCAGATAGTTCTAGTGTCACTGCACTTGCACTGAAGGGGCTTTGAGAGCGCGCTTTTTAAATATAACTTTATTTTCTAGATGGAGACAAAGGGAATAGAAACTACCAAGAATAACACTGGCCCAGATGCCTCGCAGGAAACACAAGTTTCTAAGCCTAAATCAGGTAAGTTGTAATAAGTGCAGTAGTTCGTGTCATAGTTCTTTCTTTGATCATTTTAGAACAGGCATGCAGCTTTTTAACAAATGCTTAATTTTTGAAGGATTGTGTGAGGTATACTTGTGCTGCTCTAGATGTAGGATGGTAAAAAACAAAAAACGTCAGCTGTAACGTGTTGGCAATGTTGTTTCCTTTAGATAAACAGCTCATACAGTATACTGCGTTTCCACTGCTTGCATTCCTGGATGGGAACCCAGGCTCAGCTGTGGAGAGCGGGAGCTCTGCAACTGAACCTCCTTCCTCTGTGGACAAAGCCCTGGAGGTGGACGAGCTCCTGGAGAGCAGCCTGGATCCCGAACCCACTCAGAGCAAGCTGGTGCGCTTGGAGCCGCTGACAGAGGCAGAGGCGAGCGAAGCCACGCTCTTCTATTTATGTGAACTTGCCCCGGCACCCATGGACACAGACATGCCATTCTTGGATAACTGATGGAACGGGGACTGTGTACATAGTCATCGAGAGGAACTATTTATTTAGAATATTGTTTGGTATGAGTTTTTTGTAAGTCACTGTTTTATGTAACCAGATACTGTGGAATCTGAAATACCTTTGCTATCCTACAGGCAATTGTTTGGGTGCACTTAGACGAGCTGTTAGGCTTGGTTGGCAGTACCAGGTTGGACTGTTACAGCGCTGCTGTCAGATGCTTGGTGTACCCACACGTATCTCCAGATACCTGAGGTAACCAAACACTTGCTGAGACTTTAAGCTTTCATTTATGGTTTCTTCCACTTCTGGTCTTACATATAATGACGATGAAAACTAGTAGTGTATGGTTAGGGAGCACTGACTTTCTGTATTATTTTTTTTTTCTATTTTCTACAAACTTATGTTTATTAAATGAAAGGCTTTTTTGGGGTGGGGGGGACCAGGACCTGATGTTAGGCTTTTTTTTTCCCTGCTTGAACTGGGAACAAAGTGCCTGTACCTTGCTAAATCTTGGTTCTGCCTTACTTTCACTTCAGTGGAAGTGCTTATACATAGCACAAACTGGGGAAGAAGTTCTTTACAGCCACCAGGCCCCTTGACTGCATGAGTACTTTAACTTGGACCATCTACTCCAATAAAATAAATGTTACGTAAGTAAGTGTGACAGCTTAAGGGTTGTCTTTTATTCCGTGTAACAAGCGGATGTGAATGTGACAGTCTGTGTTTTTAATTGCCTTAACTGTGCCAAACATTTTTGTATGCACATTTATTGGAAAAGGGGCTCCTTGTCTGCAGGTCTTGAGATGTGAGATCTATTTCTAAGATCCCAACAGCAGTAGAAGAGCAAGTAGTTAATGCTGTAAACATAGTACACAGCATGTTACTTTCCTCCCTTGGTTCCTTATGAACAAGGAGCTTATGCAGCTCAAATTACGCTTTGGCCCTGCTGCTTAAGTAGGAGCACAGCCTCAAGCATAAAGCATTCTCATGTTTTGAGTGAGATGGGTGCAGAGAGCCTGAGCCAACAGGCATTGTTTGCAGCATTGTCATTGTACTTCAAAATGTGCAAGGAACGTAAGATTCAAACTCACTACAGCAACCATATGCTAACCCCATGTTCAGTAGCACTATGAGACATCAAAAGTCATCACACGGCTTCATCCAAATTTATTTATTAAGTTAACAACATATTCCAAATGACTGCAAGCCTTTACTGATCCATTCATTACCATCTCGAGTTGGAGTGACGTGTCACACCTCCATGATAAATGTCAGGATGAGTTATAATAAAAGCTTAGAAAGGAATTAGCAACAAGAAGTAACAGTATAATCACATCACAGTAATAGATAATCATGGCATTATCTAAATGCTCTAGGGTACCCCTGACCAGAGAGCTCTGGTCTCAGGTCATAGTAAGGAAAGGAAAAACATAACCAATGCAGCTTACATGCTTCAATTACAAAGCAGCAAGCACAAGAGCATTTCATTTTCCATAACTGCACAAAAACATAGTGTTTTAATCAAACACATGTAACGTTTTACCTTTTGTCTAGAACTACTTTCTAGGCTCACCTCCATCTCTGGCATCAGACAGCTGAACACCCAAACCAATCACAGAGCCTCAAGTATCTTAAGACAGACTTCTGTTAAAGCCTCAGCTGATGTGAGCCTCCCATAGTTACGGCAGCTCCAGCTTCTGCTTCTCATTGAATTGTACCACAAAAATTCCTCTGAAGTGCCAACAGTGTTCACCACTCAGCTCTTTGCGAAGCCCATGACTGTAACTTAGCCAAGAAAGTGGCACACAAAACAGCAATAAATTAAAGCACAGCTACCCCACTTCAACTACCTCTAAAAAAATACATAGATGTGTATTGTGAACAGGTGTCTTAAAAACATCCTTCTGAGCACTGGTTGCCAGGATACTTTTTCCCCAGTCCTGTCTGCAATGGGACACATCAGACACAAACGGGAAGATGTCAGCTCCCCCAGTTTCAGGTGCAAGTTTCCCCCTTTAACATTTGTGCTGCCCTTAACACAAGGTCGGGCTTTTAGTGCCAACACGATGCAACGTGTCCTGTAAGCACTGACACGCGCAGTTCTGAGTCTGACAATGCTAACTGAAGATTACTTTGGGATCAAGGCAACACGGATTATCAAAGGCATCCACCCCCTCCCTTGCAAAGCCTGATCTAATACTATTTTGTTGCATTTGCACTTTTTTCCCCTCTGAGAACTATGGGTGGGAAGAAAAGCGTACTTCCAAAAGGCCTTAACCTTCTATCCAATGCTCCCAAAGCACTACATCTAGGAATGATGCTATGAAAACTATCATCGGAACAACTCTCACTGAGCTCAGCAAGAAAGAGCCATTTAGTGAAGTGACAAAGACATGATTCAAGGTGATCATGCAGAGTAAAGCGGGGTATATGCTACACAGATAGCACGCGCACACCTATTTACAACTACACTATAATCCTGAACACTGTTTGTTTCAAAGACATGGTGAAGCTGACTCTGTACTCCCTGGAGAGCAGTACAGCTCCCTTAGTCGAAGTCACGGTTTGTAAGAACCAGCGGAGCAACCAGAGTCCACACATACAACACAATGCCAATCCAGCTGGAGGATATCTTCACCCACACAGACGGCCACTTGCTGGTCATCGTCTCGTAAGTAGAATCCGGACTGTTGAAAGAGTGAAAAAAGAAGATGATTTGCTATGTTTATTGTAATACAGCAGTCGTGTAGTAAGCCACTACTCAACATGTGTGCAGTAAGTTATCTGCACATCAGCTCAACGCTTCAAAGGACACCTCCTCTTTACTTCCTCCAATTAGCTCACACTGATCTGTATGAAATTGCCATTCGCAAGTTGTGGGAAATAGCAGCAGCCCAAGAACTACTGAGTAAGAGAATCTGTCACGAGCAGAAATAACTACTAAGTATGTGTGCAGAAAGAGGAACAGGAGAGCATTTATGCTACCTGACTTTAGCAAATGTTATGCAATGCCATTCATTTCACATGGGTCCAACAGCCCACTCCTCAAGGGAAGTCCCACTCAGAGCCACGTTCCTCACAGCACACCAGCTGTGCCTGTTTGACCAGCTCAATTCATCACCTCACATGCAGACTGCTGGCGTACCATACTAAGAAGTGCACACACCTGTACCAGTTGGTAAGCGTCATCATGATATACAGCGATGCCAGGAAAAGCATGAAATGGAAGAAGGAGTAGCTGTAAGTAACTCCATCCCTCTCATTATCTATGGCACGGTGAACATCATCTCCATCATCGAGGGAGCCGTCATTCCTGGGCATCCCATCCTCTATCAGAGTTGATTCATCACTGGTCAGCATCAGCTTGTTGACTTGGCTGTTATTGGATGTTCGGATGCTGTATTTGACAGGAAGGGATCATGTGGATGTTACCTTAATGAATGTAATCTACCATCTGACAATCAGAAGTAACACAAGTCGATGGAATTTATTTCTCACTTTTTAAGCAATCTTACCTTGAGTAGAGCACACACAGCAAAAACAAAATCAGTCCTACAATTCCTTGTGCATCCCACCACTGCACTACTTGACCTTGGGTTGGAACCGTGGTGGTATTGTAACCAATGATGCTCAGCAAACTCGGGTTACAGCGCCTATCTGTGAGGGAAACTACATTAGAACTTCCATAAAACAAGCCTACAGAATCTCTAAAGCAGGCCGATGACTGCACAGAGCTTACACAAATTTAAAGTCCTTTATCTGTCCTGAGAAGCCTATCAAGTGCTTTATGTTGTATCTCATATAACCAGAAGCAACCAAATAAAAGTTCTCTTCATGTTAAACCAAATAAATTCAACTGCTAAAAACCAAGTTTGCCAACCGTACAGTCTACAGGTTAGGTATCACAGTCATCTCAGAGTTAAAAATGATGCTACAAAGTTAGTTCCTTACGCCAGCAGTTCCCAGCTTACAGCATCCACACACAACACTTAGATTACTTCAGTAGCTATACTGACTCAGATCTCTGCTGTTAACACAGGAGCACAGAAGACTGCCTACAAATAAGATTAAAAGGCTACTTCCATGCCAGACACAATTCAAAGCTCCAAAATCAATATTTGGTGGTAATTTTCATCAATGAAATCGCTGAACTTTATTCTTATTTTTTTAAAAGTCATCTGGTTGTTTTCAGGTAAGAAGCAATACAGCATAAATACACTGAAATAATTCCTCAATTAGGAAAAACATCATCAATAACATCTCAATACCGAGCAAGAAACTTCAAACCTGGTATGGAGATATCTTTAAAAGAACTATTTCTGAGGAAGAAACTTGTGGCTGCACACATGATAGCAGCTCATTCCAATGTTGCCTTGCAAACAGGTGAAGACAGAATTGACACCTAAACCTACAAAGCCACATAGTGCTGCTACAGTTACCTGGTTCGTTGGTCATGGCTGACCAGGTCAAGTACATGGTATAGATGGTAATCACAGAAGACTGCAGCAAACCAGATCTTGGTTGAGATTCCTGTGTGAAGTAGTCATGAAACGGTGGAGTTAGGCAACTCAGAAGACTCAAGCATGCTTGTATCATAGGTTTCTGGTAACAACAACTCGGAAAACTAAGGCAATAACAGCTAAAACAATACCTGAATCCTTGGCAGAATTGACATTACAGAAGCACCGATGCACAGCAGCATGTTAACACTGATGAATGTCTTGTTTTCAGAACAGCCTTCTGGATGAGTGTAATAAACGTAAAACAAGACAACAGCTACTAGAGACAGCAGATAATTGACAGCTGTTGCTGACAGCAGAGCTGTGAAGAAAGAGAAACAGAGTTTAAGTGATTAGTAATACAGCATATTGAAATTGAAATAATACTGTATAATCATCGGGTTCTGGATAATTTAAACAGAATCAGAGAGCAGCTCTGAGCTCTGAAACATTAAAGGAAATAAATCCCTCTAACTTGAGGTTTAAAGAGAGCATCTAAAAAACATAAATGGGAAGCCCAAAGCTGTATTTCATTTTTCAGTGCCTTAACAGCAACCAAGCATATTAAGTATGAAGGAATACAGTTCTGCTACATAATGCTTTGGGTAAGGGCTTACAGAGTAATTTACTGAGTGATCTCCCTGTCTTAATCTCAGTCTTTGAGACCTTTTCCATCATATTCTGTCCCCTTCTTCTGAGGGCAGGAAGTGAAAGGGCAGCGCGGTAGAGCTTCAGGGTGAAACAATCCCTATACCCTAAAAGAATGACCAGTAGGCAGGCATAAAGAGAAGCTTACTGAACTTGCATTCAATATGCAACCAGGTTATTTTTAAATCAGTGCTAAGGTGTAACAAAGCCTTCAGCTTTTTTAGCTTGTGGCTAAAAAAAACCCAAAACTGCCTCTTCTCTGGTACGGTACACTGATTCCCTGTGCCCAGGTACTAGATTTCATCATTCAGCAGCAGTTTCCTCTTCTCCTGTTCCCCATCCCCACTCTCCATTTTTAATTCTTTATCAAAAGAACAATGCTACAGCTGAGTTGAATCACACTACAACAAAACAAATAACGCACAATGTAGCTCTTCTGTTTTCTGATAAAATACGTAACTCCCACAAATAACACATCCAACAGGATATACAATGAAATGTAGAACTTCATGTTGCAATACAATACCTGCATACCAGCATCTTGAGTTTCCTTCCTCCATTTTTTCAACCCAAGACTCATTCCAGGAGTGAGCAAAGTCAATAAGCAAGACCAGCTGAATAAGAATAAAGCAGAATGCTCCAGACATACCTACATAAAACCACACTATAAAGAAAAATAAAAGCAGTTCAGGGCCATTGATAATTTATCACCTTGCCTTAAACACAGAAAAAGGTCTACAGTTGTGCAGCCACAAAAACTGTAAGCAAGCAGTACACGTTTAGTTTTAAAATCACTACCCATGCAACAAAATCAAAGAGAAGGCAACGTTCTCTTACCAGTAGTAAAAGGTCCCTCTGGGATGAAGAAAGCTCCAACACTAATTGCAAGTGCTGTTGCAAATTTAAAGAACCAGAATCTAAAGAATTGAAGGGGAAAAAAATAACAAGCAGGTAAGTCTGGCAACTACTGCAGTCCGACCTGCTTCACAAGAACTCAGACTAACACAAAGCATGCATTCTCAGAGTGCTGAGTGGTTAATTTGTTGTGTTTGTTGTTTGTTTGTTTTTTTAATTCATTCATTTTTGTTTCTTCAGAATATAAAACTCTTATTCTATCTATCCAAGATTGTATTTTCCTCCAATAAATAATGCTAAGCCATGATAGACTCATACAATTCAACACTGATTTCCCACAGATATCTCCCCAATGCATGAAGCCAGATGGAACATAGCTATGAGATACATGCTTAAGGACAACCAAAACACATCAGATGTCACACATACAGGACAGGGAAATATTTTCCATCAATGATTCACCACACACATCTTAACAACACCCTGTGTAGTGAAGTTCAAATAAAAAAAAAGTACACCAAACAAAAGATGCAGACTTCTTTTCCTTACCAGAATGACATGGAGCTCCACATATAGGCATGATAGCATCTATGTGTACTTCAAAACTGAACATAGCACAAAAGATGCGTACCACACTCCCACAATTCAAACAGCAGCATGGTCTGCCACTTTCTATCCCTTCCTATCTTTTCTCAAACTTCATTCACCACTACTTGATCATAACAAACAGAAGATGAGATGAAATTTCTTCAAATGAGAACTCCTCAGAGAAGTTCAGCTGGGCAGAGAGAAGCGATGTAAGGTGAAAGAAGCACAGAATATGGGAAAACATGAATTCACTAGGATAGTAAAAACCAAAAGTATGTATGAAAGCTGAACTAACTGAAAATTTACTATATAATGCATAACCCACATAAACTAGTTTTTAAATACACACGGACACTCATTTATTTAAATGTCTTTATAAAACAGGTTCAATTTTGTGAAGCTCCTCTCTAACTCCCTGCATTTTAAGGGCTTCTTAACACTTCATCCACACACAAGTTCGCATGACAGCTAAAAATGGCACTCCTCTTTAACAACACCTACAGTTGCTGTTCTTCTGTGCAAGCAAGTAGCAATCCTCTGAATACATTATAATCACGTTTGTTTTGTTTTCCTGGCAAAAAAATGGCAAGAAGACATTTTGACTGCTGTTAGAAAAACAAAGAAAGACAAAGTTGGCACGGGATCCTATCTGCTAAGTTTGACACGTAATCAAACGTGAAAAAGTTAGTACATACACGTGGGAAAACCTAATATTCTGAATATTTCAAATCACCAACAGAAAGATTACACTGCAAAATATTACTGAAGATGCATAGAACTTAAAAATCTAAACCCAAAGCTCCATAAAGCTATCTGTGAAGTATATTAGTCAAGCAGCTACCTGTTACAGAAGTGTTGGCAGTAGCATCATTAAATATTTTACTAGTAACAGTTAAAGAATATAATTTGTCCTTTTATTCTACTGCTGACACTACTTTGGCTAAGAAGAGTAAACTTCCACTGGCTGTATAAGTACCAAAAATTTGTATCAGATATTGCAACTCCAGACAAGTGTATCAGGAACATACCAAACAGCTAGGAAATAGTCTTCAGGAAGAAGATTCTACTCCAAGTATAATGATTCTTATTAACATAAATAAAATCCATTCACAATGTATCTGATCTATTTTCTTTTTGCTTTTAGAAAGTGTGTTTTAACAGTTATCTGTGACAGTACTGGAAAGATTTAGGGGATACTCATTAGCAAAGCAAGGGGTATAGACTGAACTGAGTCACTGCCTCTAAGGCATTTTTAACTACACCACACACATATGACTTCTTTCCTTTACACATAAGAACTAAAGCCACATTCTGCTCAGTCTTGTTTTCTTTTCACCTTCAAATTTAAGAAGTTACGTAAAAGTTAAACCTGACCAGGAAAAGAAAAGCAAGCTGAAATTCCAGCACTATCCTCAGTCTGATCAAAGAAGAAAACTGAAGAAAAGATAGCAGGGAGGTAAATGTATGTTATATCTATGTAACTGTATTTAAGGTCAACAACAAACATCAAAGTTAAGTGGAATCTAAGTCCTAAAGAACAGATGAGGCTTTTAAAATCTTTCTATGTGAGAAAAACGTATCAGTATTAGAATAGCACCATCATTCATTTTTGAACATGTCTTCTTCGGACAAAAGAATAATCTCTACTCTTGGGAAACGTATAAACAAATTATCCAGCATCGTAGCTGGGGCTCTAAGAACTGACAGCCACGTGCATCTTTTTCTTCCCACAGCCATCAATCCGCTCTGAGGAGTCTACTAATTTTGAATGCCCTCTATTGCAATAACTCCTCTAACTACTAAGGAATTCTTCTGCTTGTGGAACAGTACATGTGATCAGCATGCCCAGCAGCAGGCTACATTTCCATAGTAGCTGCATCTCACAAACAACTTCCACAAAGCCCGCAATTAAGTGCCCATTTCAGTTCTCATTTCTGTATCTTACCCATTGTGCACTGATGCTCTTGGATCATTGCTGCTCTTCACTTTAATCATCAACAAGGAGAAGAGAAGAAAGAACATTGCCATACCAAAGCACACACGGTACACTGCTTTGTAACCAACTAACACATCGCAATTCACGTGGCCGTGAACACCAGGAATAGTTGTTCCCATCCCTCCGTCGCAAAATCCGGGAATCTGTGACAGACACAAGAAACTTTAGTGATGTGTGAAAGGCCTTCTGTGAGTAAATAGGTGTCAGCAATTCCTTGATATACTATTCATTAACATTGTAAGATTACACAACTATAAACTTAGCTAGAAAATACGATAATCCATGGCTATATAGCTGTATAGTTACAGCTGAAACCAGAATATTAAACACATTCAAAGGGAACAAAACAATATGAATGAAATGAAACATTCTGAAATAAACATTTACAGACAACGTTTCAGGACAAACGGGAAGGGGGAAGTGAAAAGCTAGCCTAACAAAAGTTCCTACCTACCAGAAAAAAAAAGAAAATAAAAAGAACAAGACAACAAAATGAAGACTAACAGAACCACAGAGCGTGCAATCTAAGTTCAGCAAAAGCTACAAACGCCCCAGTAATTCAATATTCAAATTCCATTACATTCATGCATCAATCTTCATATAACTAAGACCCAAAAATCTTAAGACTATGTTCTTTTCTCCCTCGCATCCTTATTAATAGCAATCAAAATCAATTAAGAACTACAATCACGGGCATCTCAGAGATACACAAAAAACCCCTCCAAATTTAAATAGTTTCCCTGCTTGATTAAAGACTTTTCTTATCCAACTTTATTTCTAAATAGTGCTATTTATGTACTCAATGGTTCTTCCACAAGCCCTTTGCTCGTCTGACCTATAATCAAATTAATAGTTATTGTGAAACACAGGCGGCAGAAAAATCGTATTTCTGAACAAAACCCAGGCTTTCAGGATATCATATACAATTACTCCTGACATTTGTTCTACCAAACACGTTAGCAAATAAGTAACCTGACCTTCTTCAGCTGCTCTTCCATTCCTGGAATTAACATCACGCAGGCCACGCTCACGCCCAGGAGCAAGAAGAAGGCATAGATCAGCCGAGTGATGGTGGAGTTGTTTCCACTGGGGCAGCATCTGCAGAGCAGGCACGGGGCACTTCCACACAAGCATGGTATCTGAGGGAGATAAGAAAGGTAAAGCAAACTCTTCAAAAAGCTTCGCACCCCCAGGTTTCAGTCAGGCTGTCTAGACTACCAGAAGTTCTGATAGAAAAACAGTGTTAACGTAGGTTAAGTAGTTGCAGTGAGTTAGAGTCTCCTAACAAAGCCCTAGAGGTGCTTCCTAATGTGCCACTGGTACAATGAAATTACTTCCACATCAAAATTAATAATTTATCCATTCAGCCTGGATTCATGCTTACTTTTTCCCATGAAACCTATATCTTTTTTTCATCTAATTAAGATTCAAGGATTGCTTTAGCCTGGCAAAAACATCCCCCCCTGCACAGCTGCAGAGATGAAACTTTTACCCCACAGGAAAAGAAAGAAAAAAAAGTGAATGCAAGTGCCATCTAGGTATGCCTTCAACATTTAGAGCTGGGCTGCAATCCTTACTGAGGCCATAAACATTAGTGCTTACGCTGTTATTTATTGCATTTTCAGCAGCTATTCACATTTGAGTATCATGAAATTCTCTGTTACGTGCAATGCAAGAGAAGTTACCAACAGCACAAACAAAGGCACAGTACGTGTTATTAGCTCTACCAAATATCAACAGCAGAAACAGAAAGAAGTGTGCAACAGTTGTAAATACTATGAAAGAATCAAGGACAAATTACTTGCATTCAGAAAGTTCTGTTCTTAAGCAAAACACTACAGGAAGAAGGGTGCAGAATCACCAAAACAAAAAAAAAAAATACCACCCTGTACTTGTCTCCGTAGTAACACTCAGACACTTCTCAGGAGACAATCAGGGAGAAAAAGAAGGGCAAGGGTCGGCAAGTAAACATAAGCCAGAAGAGGGGAGATTAAATCAAAATGTTTTGCAGTTCATTCCCTCAGTTACAAATGAACTGCTTTACGTAAAAATAATAATTAACATAAAAGATAATTCTAATTATTTATTTTTTTATTATTTATTATTAAGGCACAGGAAATGCCAGTGAGTAGTTAAAGCTAAGTTCAGAGGCCACATATTATTCAGTTACAATAAAATTTACCAATGTAAGATTCTAGTGTGTCTTCTGCTACAACTGCCTCCACCACACAAGACCTGCTGTGACTGTACTACAGCAGAACATGGAACCTCTTTCAGAGGTACTAAACTGCAACAAAACTCAGCTGTTTCCTTAGCATGTGTTCAGGTACACCTCTGCTTGTGCTAAAAAACAGGCATTAATCATCACAGAAGGGACACTGAGACATAGGCACGTGACCAGTGCACATCAATCAGCCAGGATGATGAGCATGTGCCAAGAGTTCTTAATACTTAGTCATATGGCAAACAAAACACCAGTGGTCCGCCCTGCTGGAAGGTGCCAGCACACCAGCAGGCAGCCAGAAGACTCCTGGCAATGCCCTGGGATGCCCTTGGGAAAAGGCTCTGATGTTCTGTCCTGGCAGTTTCAACCAGTCCCACGTACTGGGCCCACAGCTTGGGCCTTTTAAATAATTCCCTTATATTCTTTTTCCATATGTTCTTTTTCACGGCTAGAAGAGCCACAAATTTTCACTCAATGTTACAGAATTGCTTCTAAAATAACAAACATCATTAATTTTGCCTTGCTAAAAAAAGCAAAACTAGGCCATTCTTATTATAACTAATCCAGTATGTAAAAGACTGTGTATCTCCCTGTTTGACTTCCTCCCCAACATGACTTAAATGAAGACCCTGATTGCAAGCAACTACATTAGGGGTTATCTACACTAAGTAAGCAGGAAACAAATGGACAGTGTTTGCTTAGGATGGACTTTTACTTAAGAGTATTACTGCATTTATGCTACTGTGTCACCACAAATAATCTCTCTAGTAAAAATATTCCCATTCTCTACTCAAAACACTACTTTCTTTAACAAGTTCTGTCTGTATTAATATTTTTAAATATATTCTTGACTAAAAGCTTGAATTCGCCAAAGCAGTACAAGTCTAGGTTCACTTGCTGCAGAAAACTTGGTGCAAAGACTGGCAGGCATAAAAGTAATCTCCTCTAAATTATCACTGTTAAATTGTTTATTAAATGCTAAGTAAATGAAGCATATTCCTCCCAAGTGTTAGAAAGGGAGCACACAAGAGTGCATGTATCCCAGATGTTACAGACATCTACAGAATTACAGACATCTACAGACTTACAGAAGCTGCAAGGAACATCACTGTATCCACCTCACTAAGTAAAAATGTGCCCCAACTGAGACAATATGCTGCATTTGACTTTAACTGCCTGAGTAACAACATCAGCTTTTAAAACACCTTGCCCCTCAACTACTCATTCTCACAAGCAGTAATGATCACACACATCTCTGACCAAAAGACATCTCCTGATACTATTAATGCCCTACTTCTACAGAAAAACACATTACAGTCCAAGCCCCTCATTCTTCTGAGGAGATTATATATATTATTTAATAGAATGATACATACTGCTATTAAAAACATTCCTAACAAGTAGTTGATTCCAAACAGAACAGGGAGCAAAAAGCAACCTGGCCATGGAATTCAGTTTACCAGCTGAAGAGAGAGTTTGTGCTGATTTCCTTCCTCCTATATTCAGAGCTCTTCTGAAAAGAACTACTACAGTACAAACAGCAAGACACTACTGCAAAGATCAAAGCTGAAAAGTACCTCTTCAGGTGAAGTTCATCTTACTCACAGGTGCAAAGAACTACTCTGCAATTAGTTTCTAGCTTGTTTTCACAAGGGAACGAGGAAAATAATTATTGAATTATGACAGCAAAGATCTATGGCCATCCAATAACTTTTAGATCTACTGACCAACACACACACTTGAATATTGCTGTGAAAGTAAGCAGCTCAGTGGTGCTCACTGGGGCAAAGAAGATGTCCAACACACCTATCCTAAGAGCAGCCAGCTGGGCAGACAAGGTAATTCGCGCTTGCTAAACTAGTCACATCATTCTGTAGGCCAGTGCAAATTACAGGAGGAATGCAAAGATTAATAGTGCAGGAGACAGGAAAAAGAAAACAAATCCGCTGAGAATTAACTGTTACAGTCCATGATGCACAAAGAGTGTGTTTTTAATACTGTATGTAATCTTCTTACCGGGGAAAAGATTACGTGACTACATACTGAATTAAGTGTCTGCAAAACCACTAAGCCACTGGGGCTAGCTGAGTTTTAGCTATATCATCCCTACAGTCCAATCAAGAGTAATTCAATCAAAACTTTTGACTTGAAAGAGAATATTTAAGTGTGCAGAGCAGCAGCAGAGCTATTTCGGAAAGCACTGCAACACAAACAAGACAACAGAATAAAAACATCAGGACTGACCGAGCGTTCTAGGCCAGTGGGATCAGAAACCTTCTGGTGAAATGACAATGCTCTTTAAGGCTTCTGTCCACCCCCGGTTCATCCTTGCTCTTAAACGCTGTCTGTGTACCACACCATGCAGTCATAATAAGAAGTAATTAAGCAAAAGAACCCCAAAGAAATAAAGGATGCCAAAGTCAGTTTCTCAGAAGAGCTCTGCACAGCCCAACACCTGGCCTTGCAAAGCAGTGCGAGCAGCACTGTCTCCCCAGCCAGAAGAGGAGCAGCTACCCTGGCTGGCACA
The DNA here is from genome assembly GCA_013399175.1 of Odontophorus gujanensis. NCBI lineage: Eukaryota > Metazoa > Chordata > Aves > Galliformes > Odontophoridae > Odontophorus > Odontophorus gujanensis. Next base: position 295,802 of record VXAB01000298.1, read on the forward strand.
GCCTGATACTCATGATATGCAGCTCCCCTGAACCACGCCTCCAGAGCTCCTTTGTCTTTCAGAGCCATGAACTCTCTACACAGATGCACCATTAGTGACTGCAGACACAGACAGACTCCAGCTGCACAGACTTTAAGCTCTGATTAGCTGCGGTTTTAACTGTGTAAAGAAAATCAATACTTAAATCCATCAGGAAAAAAAAAGAAAAGAATTTGTTTTGGGTACACTGAAAGATGGGATTTGCCCACAGTAAATCTAGCTTAGTCTACATAAGTCACTGCACTTAAAAGACCACTAGGTGATCTTGAAAGCATTTATCTCTGCAGAAATTAACACCCAAAACCAAGAGCAAGCACACAGGACTCTTCACACATACAAACACCAATGACCAGAAAGGCTGTTTATTAACTTGAAAAAGCAGCATGTATTAACTCAAGTATTTTCATTAAACTAGTTATGGCATCACTTAGTATTTGACAACAATTAAAAATGTTAAAATAACGATACTCAGCTAGTAATTAAAGCCTACCTGGCTTAATCCATTAAGTGATGTTTAAACTGTTAATTAAAGCAAAATGCACAGTAACAGCAACTCTTCAGCAGGATATTATCAGTGTTGTAGCAGACTATTTACATGTATATCAGCCTAGCAGCTTATTTCATACCCATTAATTTACTGTCTCTATGATCACTGCACTGAATTTGTAAGGAAACTAAAGAATTAAGTTATCATCACTGTATATATCACTCTAATAGAGAAAAATGAACTTAATGTTTTGTCAAGTTACAGAGTAAACATCAGAGCTTGAATCTATATGAGGCTTTGTTAGACCATTAAGTTAGCTGTATGGGTTTCTGTTTAAATGCTCACGACTTCATGTTTTGTAAGCATAGTACAGTCTTTTTGGTATGAAAAAAATTAGGTTCTCAGTCCCACTGACATTTTTATCCTAAATGTACAGAGATTAATTATACACATGACCATAAGCATTTGCACAAGACCTAGATTTAGAAAGATGCACCACTTAAAGACAAAACAACAATGCCTCAATTGGGAAGAAAACTGCCACGTAGGATCTTTCCTGACTTCCATGTTTCCTTGCATAGTGCTAACAGTTTAAGCCCACCTTGAGCTATTGTTTCCAAGCAGTTAGAATAAGCACTGAGGAACACTAAACACGGCAGTGACATCATCACAGCCTGCTGAGCAACGAGAAAAAGATGCCTCGACGAGACAAAGATGCTACAAAGGGTGGAGCTGCTCAAGACAAAGCCGTAAGAAAGACGCACTAAACACCCCGGGAGCAGGGAAACGCTCGAGTTTCCTCTTCCCCAAAGCACAGAGCAAACTCCATCAACACTGAATGACATTTCGACTGCTTCACACGGTCACAACGGGGGGAGGGGTTTTAGCGGAGCCGTAGTGCCTCCCGCACGAGGGCACGGCCTGAGAAGAAAGCAGCGAGCAGGCGGCATGACTGGGTACCAAGCTGCCCTCCACTCCACGCATCCCGCGGGGTAGGGCGGGGGGGGGGAAGTAGCCTGAGAGGGGGCTCAGGGCAGGGGGGAAGGACCTGCC
>VXAB01000299.1:2672-28947 GCA_013399175.1 Odontophorus gujanensis
AAAAAAAAAAGATCTCACACTTTGAGGATGGACAGCAAGGGGTCTGAGTGGATGAACTGAAGATAACTGAAAATTTTGTCCCTAAGGATATATTTGTTTGCAGGTGTGAAAGTAATACTTAGGTCCCAACCGAACCAGAAACTCTAGAGTCTTTTGCTAGTTGACATCAAGGATACTGAATATATGCAATTAATAAATAAGTCTGGTGAGCATGAGTTGTCCTTTACCAGCTGATACTTGGTAGTTTTATTTATAGTTTTTGTATCAGTTTAAGAGGACTAAATATAAACTACACAAGTTTGAATCAGAGGATACACTAAGAGCTGGAAAGTCAAGAAATACAGAAACTAAGATTGTGCAGGCAAGCTCAACTCTTATCTCCTTGCACACATGTATTTTGTGATAGCATTTTCTAAGAACTGTCTTTCTCATTATGTATTTGCTGTTTAAAGTCCTGTGACATTATATGCATAATTTCAGTTAGAAGCTATAATCTATAGATTACAAGCATGAGGGCAGAGTAGAGATTGTCATTTCAAGCTTGATTTATTCTTCATTTTTGAATACTTAACTCTGCAAAGTTAATAATTCATCAATCTTAAACAACATGAATAATGTTTTTTAAGGAGCTGCTGTCTGTCTTTGAAAACAGACTTAACAATATTGTGTAAGATAAAGAAAATCTTGAGTATGCCTAGATTTTGAGATGTATTATGCAAACCATAGAAGGGATGCCATCACACTGAAAATTTGTTTCAAATCTAAAAGCTCATACATAAATTGATAAAGTTCTCCTTGTGATTATCTCATGACCAGTAACACTTTTGTTCTATGACATGTCCCTAGATAGAGTACAAGCTTAATATTAGCTTGGTTTTTTTTGCAGGTTTTCATTCTTGTTTTAATTGGTTTCACTTGGCAAGCCAGCCCCTGTGAGAGTAGGCCACACAGTTTTGAGCATCCTTTTTGAATCTGTTGGGTTCCTGTTGAAAAACGTTGTTATTGTCATGCTTTGTTAATGTTTACTGCAAAAGAGTATTCTTTTGGTAAACAGAAAAGCCTTCCTGAATCCTCTGTCCTGTTGACATTCTTGGAAGTAATGCGATGCTGCAATTTAAACAAAATCCACTGGCTGCTTCCCTGCACCCTTGTGTATCTTTACACACCAGTGGATATCTAATGCTTTGTGTGGCATTGTGGTATATTTTAGACTGAAAAACAAAAGAAGGAGGGTGTCAACCCAACTTTAGAACAAATAAAATGTAACTATGAAAAGCAGGATAGCTGTAAGCTGAATGTGACTGCAAAAGCTACAGCTTAGAGTGCTCAGCACACAGTCCTGTGCTCAGTCTCCCTAAAGTAATAGTTGGGCTTCACAGAGCTTTGAAAAACTCTCCTGACTTCCAGCAGCTGTAGCACCCAATGCCATGCAAAGACACAATTCCAGCTTTGTCATCACTGTTAAAATAGATGCAGAAAGGGGAAAACCTTCAGAGACCAGGGCATCTCAGAAAACAGATCCAAGAAGTTGCACTGGTGTCTAAACAAGACACAAAATGGCACTCTGGCTATATTTCCTTTGCACTGTTGTACTGCTGATTTTTTTTCTTTTTTTTTCTTTAAACTTAATTTGAGTTCCGGATAAAGGAGAAGGGGTAAGTCAGTGTTATGGTCATAAGGCCATAGGGGACAGGTCAGTTTGCTGACTCACTATGGGAAGACGTAAGGATGTATTGTTGGTTTCTGAGTGTGATTGGTATAGAAGTTAGGTTGCAGTTCTGTGGACAAGAAATAAAAGGGGAGAAAACAGAAGTTTGTTCCTTCTGTGAGACAAGAGAAAGGTTGTTCCTCTGTCAACTTAAGTGGAAAAAAAGAAAGAGAAAAATACAAGTTAAGTTAAAGCAGAGCTTTTGTCAAAGAAAAATATCTATTTATTTAAATAAACCTAAAATTGGCATCCCAAGTCCAGTGCTTTTCCCATTGATTTCAATGCAGAATGAGTTTCTTCCTGTCCTAATTTCTCTTACTTCCTGCCTATTAGCAGGAAAATGGCAGCCACCATGGAATAAGCTCAGAGACATCCACAGCCATAGAAAAGTTGAAACTTCAAGAGGTATTTCTTCAACAATGTTTTTTAAACTTTATATATATATTCTTTTTGATCTATTTATATACCTTTGCAATGTTTGATAGGAAAGCACTGGAGTTTTCTTCTATGATTAACAATTAATGATAAATACTTAGTACTCATTTAGCACTTCACATCTTTTATAAAATAAAACTTTTTACTTTTTTTTTCTTTTTTTGCTCTATACCTTTTATAAATATTAACTATTTGAATATTAACTTTGGGGTTTTCTTTAATTATAGTCCTATCTCCCATCGTTATGATTCAGCTGAACTGGTTCTTGCTTTCTCCACTGGACTGATTTTTTTTTTTTTTAAAGCTTCTTCGCAGGTGTATTTGCTATATAGCTTATCCAAAGGTGAATGTTTCAAAACTCAGCAGCAACACATGAATGATTATATTGCCTTTCTCTAAGCTTTCAACTTGAGTGTTTCAATATGGGACAGATACAATTTTACTTCTGGCGTCCATTTATTTATGTGGTTTGTCTCTGGTCTGCTTTATAAACTAATGCTTTTGTATGGACACTTACTGTGGCTCAATGTTATTAGAGTAACTGATGATGGGTCTTCTGGCTGTCATCCTTGATCATCTGGTTATATACTTCTGGTTGATATCCAATGGATTGAGTAGTATCAGTGCTGGAATCCTAACTTAACTGAGCGTTTACCTCTAATAACACTTAAGTAAGTGAAAGCTGCACCTCTTTTGCTCAGCGCTGTGTCCTGAGATTTCAAATACAGAGAAATCTTTCATTTTTAAGAATCTGCCTCTTAATCTTCACTACTTGTGATTTATGATTCTTTGTCTGGTGAGCTTAGCTAAACTCTGTGTATCATGGAAATTTAGATAATTTTACTGTTGCTTTTTAAAGTACATTAAGTCCTGATCTGGTGAGGTGCTAACTCTTGTGCTTGCTGCCGAGTAGCTTAAGCTCCGTGGGAATTTACTTTACTTAAGCATCTCACAGGGTCAAATGAATCAAATGCCTGTTGAATTTGATAGGTGCTTTTCAGCTGCCTTTAGCAGTTTATGGATCAAGCTGTTGATTAACTAAATTACACAAAGTTGTGTAGGTTACCCTTATCTGTATTTATCAATTTAATTTATCTGAAGTCATAATTTTGTAATATAACTAAGACTGTTAATTTAACAAGCCTATTTCTAATGAAAGAGTTGTTTAACTTCACCCTGATACTTGAAATGACAGAATGTATCCAGTTCCCAACTCACTTAATTTTCTTATGTTACCTCTTAGGGGACTCTGGTTATGCATTTTAAACCTGCATTATTTTATATAAAGGTGTGGTATAAACCAAACACTGTGCACTCTGGGATGTCACTGTTGCCCGCTTGGTCTGGTCATGCTAACACATACCTGCTTTTGTTTTCCTTCTTGCTCTTGTGAGCAGTGGTGTCAGACAATAATAACTTGTGCAGTGTATTACTGATGGTTCATTATTTTCATTCACATGTTTGAGATACAACAAGCCTTTCAGAACTGACAGGCTGTGGTAGTAGGCCATATACATAGTCTGCACAGCTGCCACTTGCTGTGATTATGAACATGGGAGGGAACCGTCTCTCAACTGTCATACAGATTACCTCTGGGAAGTGGGCACGTAGAACCAACATTATGCCAGATCAAGCTTGTCTCATGCTAATAAGTGGAATATGATAGCTTGATCAGGGTAAGTTCTAAACAGATTACGTTGCTGTGCAGTTATTTTGATACCTGCTCACTTCTGAGACTTCACTTCTGCACTTCACCTGCACTACTGCTTTGGGTACCAGGATGGCTCTTTTGCTGTCTTTTGTCTTTTCATCCCAGCCAATTCTCTGATGCTTTATTACATGTCTTCTTAGTCCAAAGGGGAAATCCTCTGTACTGAAGTCAGATCGTATCAGAAAGCAAAATTTAGGAAAATTTTGTCAAATATGACATTTGGAGTGGTCTAAAGTAATGGTAATGGCTCAGTGAAGTGGCAGAATTTACTGTAATGCTACTTCTGTTATTAAATATTGCTCAGTATTAATATCTTCATCCTCACTGAGGAGCTAAGGCCTTAGAACTCCTATCTATATTCAGGTATTACTATCTGTAGTAAGTTAGAGCTGTTTTCTTGCTTTCTTAATTCTTTCAAGTGGTAACCACATCTTGTGTGATATATGGATGATCTGAATTGTTAATTATGGAGAAATGGCTTGTGTATCATGTAATTTTCATATGCAGGGTCTAAGGTATTTACTCTAGAATACTAAGTAGATTTGACAGTACCAGTGCTTTTAGCAGAGCTGTTGAGTCACATGGTTCTCGTTGTACCTGCAGACTTGTAATGCTTCCTTTGCCACGCGTGATCGACTGCGCTCACACCTAGCATGTCATGAAGACAAAGTTCCATGCCAGGTGTGTGGGAAGTACTTGCGGGCAGCATATATGGCAGATCATTTGAAGAAACACAGTGAAGGACCAAGCAATTTCTGCACTATCTGTAACCGAGGTAATGAAGGAACCGTTTTTTTTTTTTTTATTTCAATGGTTGGGAGAATGCTTGAGGGAAGCTGTAAGGCTGTGTGGCTGTCTGCAACAGGAGGAAGCTGTAACGTATGTGTGTATACTCTGTCCTTTCCGTATTGAATTTGTAACCTTGGTGGAGCTATAGGCCTGGTATTCTTATGTAGTTGATAGTTCCTAAAGGACCTTAGTTTGTCTGAAGCAAATTATTCTTACAACTGTAAGAATTTTATTTGCTAAGTATCCAGATCACTATAAAATAACAACAATACATTGCCTTGTTTATCATCCATGTTTTTTCCTATACCTGGTTGTAGCTGAGTCCCTGAAGAAAAGTATTTGAAATACACATGAAGTTGAGAATTATATACTGTACATAAAGTATCTACATTATATTATCTTGTTAGCCTCCTGGTGCAGTAGCAGAGTCAAGCTGCTTCTCCCAAGAAATTGCTTTGTATTAACATACATTTCCAAAACAAGTCTCTTAGAGAGCGCTAGAAATGTGCTTTACTTTTATTTGTGTGAATACAGCCTTTCAAGTTTTTCCACCCGTTTCTAGTACTGTCAGGTTGGAGAGTCAGCTGTAGACTTAGGCTTTGTGGGATGTCAGGGAAGCTGGGCAAACTTTGGAAAGAAGAAACAATCATTTTGACTCGCCGATATCTGTTTGCTTGCATTTTTTGGAATGATTAATAGTCTACTTCAAAATGTATTGCTGGCTCACACTCATGTGCCTGGCACGTGTGGCAACATATTGCTGCTGTGTTTGGGGATCTCTTTTTTTCTTACGAGTCGTTTTTTAGTAATGTATGCTCACTTTCCTAATTTAAGGGAGGTGAGATCAAATCATTGGAGAGAATCATCTGAGAGAATCAAGCTTAATAATGTGAGGACTGTAGGAGGTTGTAGATGATGAGGAGATGATGAGTAATGAGAGACATTCAGATGTGAGGGAGGTGTTTCCAGTAGTTTAGCCATATGTTAGGTCCTGAAAATGATACTGACAGTTTGACTGGAAATGGTATCTGTGTTGGAAATCTTCAGATTCTGAAGCACCAGGCAGACAACGTGAAATGAAGCTTGGCTTCCTCTTCAGATAAAAGCCTGTCTTCTGCTTAAGCTTATCCTGATTCTTTCTGTCGTAACAACAGGCAGGACGTTATTCAGGAAACCGATGCTGTCCTGCTCTCTGTCAGGTGTACATGGTGCTAAACAAACACTCGTGGGGGCTGGGAGAAATGGTCACGTTTCCAGGTCTTATAAACTTGAGTTTCAACTTAACTACCACTAGATGTCACTGCGGCTCCTTTACAATTCGGCCAGCGTGAAAGAGACAGATCCGGTGATTAAACAATGAGATGATTAAAAGGAGTATTCACGTCTTACAGGCCTAGATGTGCAGGAGGAATTTAAATAAAATAGGGAACTTTTTTTGTACAGCAAATGATATATGAACAACTACATTATAATAACAGTTTATGGATTGCGTATGTGTTGCTGCAATTCTGTTATACAGCAGCACTTACAAACCATAATGGAGCTGTTGAATTGTTGCTAAATGTTTATCTCGTGTTAAAATTCATAGGAAAAGGAAGTTACAGACTGGCGTTGTCAACTACCTGTATGATAAGCATTCTTACATGCCATGAATTTTGATTACAGGTTTATGATACTGAGATTTCTTTGTTCCAAAGTTTTCGAGAATCAAATTATAATCTCCATTGTTTAAAACAGATATCTTAAATTGTAGAGACTGGAGACATGAAGTACAGTGGAAAATGTATGCATTGGAAACCTGTTTGATGAGCATTAGCACAATCAGAAGCTGCTCCCAGCTGTGCATGTGCTATGGTGCTATGGCTACAGAGCTTGCACAGTGCCATTTTGCATTTGTTCTTCCCCCTGCTGATGTGCTGGTGTTTTGTGTTTTTTTTTAATTAGAACTTAACTAGTGTTGGATATAGGAATTGTCAAGCAAGAGGATGAAAACATTTTAAGAGCTGCTTGTAAAGGGAAGTAGGATGCTGGCCCTCCAGAAAAATAAAAAATAAAAAATAAACAACATAAACAGTGGATGAAAAGGTGACTTACACCACTGAACTCATCCTGGTGTCAAAATCAGAGTGGGAGATAGCAACTCAGAGTCCTCACTTAATCCCATCAGACTGAAGGCTTTTCTGTAGAAGTTTATCAAGTGTCTCATGTTCTCTTAAATTCATAGTGAATTTAGGAGACAAGGAACTCAGTGTCTGAAAGTGGTCACCACTTGATTATTATGTCATTCATGTGCCTGTTTGCTATTTTTATTTACTTTACAAAAATGGCAGTATCACTTCCAAAAGTTACCATCTGTGAGTTGATTTTCTTCAGTTTTTGAACTAAGGGTCTTTTTGCTTAGAGTAAATAAGTGTGTGATTAAATCTTTTTTAATCAAGGGAGCTGTGCAATATTTTTTTCTGGGATTTTCTGATTTGCTTTTCTTAATCCTCACTTTTTAAGAGATTTTTTAAATAATCAGTTAAAATCAGAAGGACTTGTTCCTGGTTAGCTGTTACATAACCTCTTACCCTTCCTAAGAACTTTATTTGCTTGTGAGAGCTTTTTCAAAGAACCTCCAAGCTTAATGACTTTGGCAAGTCTCGAACTGATGCTTTGCAGTCAGGTTTGCAACTTGGAGCAGCCACTTTCTGTTTCAGACAAATATGCATTGTTTGCTTCACAGAAATCAATGAGTTAGGGGATGAGTGTATATTCTAATCACGTTAGATTTTTATTTTTTTATTTTTTTAACAACAAAGTGAATTATTATATTTTTAATGACAGATTCAGAACTGAGAAAGCTAACTAAAGCTAGAAGCATTCTCCAAATGCTCTAAGTCCAAATCATAAGTTTTGAAAAAGGAGTATCCTGCAGCTATTTCTGTAGTTTGTCTCCTTGTCGATGTTACAAGCAGTTGTTAAAAAAGAATGTAGAAAAAGAATGTAGATCTTTTTTTTCTGCAGTGTGTGTTTTTGATGTTGATTTCTCTGGAGCAAAGAAATAATCTGCTCTGCAAAGCTGTGAGCTATGTATGGGTAAAGCAACAAATACATTTATTTGAAAAATACTGGCACTTTGTCCTCTGCATTAGCTTGATCTTGTCTTCAAAGAGATTTTAAAAAGTAAAGGATTATTGATTGTGAATTCACCCTCCCATCTTCTAGGACAGCTATTCCTAATTAAGGCCTAATGGAAAAAAAAAAAAAAAAAGCAGTACTGAGTGCTTCAGAAGAAAAATAGGATAAAGACAAAAAAAATCTCATTTCAAACAGTTTCTTATGAAGCAGTTGGCATTCTTCCTGCCTTGATGGAAGCTGATGACTCACATGTTCATCTGCCAAGTACAGAAAGGGGGGCTAACACACTTTGTAGGCAGCTTTCACTATATAAAACAATGTATTCTACAAATAGAATTGCAGAGTTCAGAAAAATACTGTATAGCAGAGATTACAACTCTAGATTTTCCTGTGTCAGTTGTATAGAAAAACACTGAATAACTCTGTGTAGTCCTTTGTTAATGGTTATCAGTAGGATCTTATTGTGTTGCTACAGAAAGAGACTCATCTCAGCATGCATGCAGTCATTAGGCATGTGTAGGAAATAAGGGAAATGTCTTGTGGTTGTATATATCACCATTACATCTGTGCATCGAGTCCTTTTCTCTAGCAGTCTTATACCGGTTCTATCCAGATCGGCAGTGAATTTTTCATTTTTTGGAAAAATAGATTCTCTTGCAGGCCAGTGCCACATTCAGTACAGCATTTTGTGTCTGAATGTAGGTCTTTCCTTATTTCAGAAGAGGATATCCTTATGTCAGTCATCCCTGGATGATTTTTCTGAGATTATTCCAATCCCTTGCAGTTTTAGAGTAGCGTATTTTCAGTTTCTCCTGTTATGGTTTTCTTGCTGTATCTTATATATTTTCCTTAGTTTCATTTTCAACTCAGGGATCCACAGCAACTCTTTCTTGTTCATTCAACAAGAACTTGCCTCCAGCAAGTTGCTGTGGAGTTCTGTCTTGCTCTGCATGTCCTGTGTATGTAATCCTTAACTCCTGGACAGACTTTGATCCTGGCTGTGCAGTGTGTATTCTGCTGGGTAGGCAGAGAGAATTCTAGTGTAAAGCCATACTTATTATTGCAATCAGTGCCTAAAATTAACAGCTGCTGTCAGAAAACCCACCCAACGTGTGTGCCCGTATTGGTTTTGCATCTATCCCAGTATGTTATTATATCTCACTAAATGGAAATGCAGTTCATCACCATAAAAATGGCTTTACAATATTATATCTGCGCATAAAGTGAAGCACTGATAGGAAAGTTCTGTTTCAAGGGCTTGCGCTGCAAATGCTGTATTGCATTATAAAGAATAAATCCAAGTTTCAGGTTATCTGTATCCAGAACAGGAACCTGGAGCTGTGTGACTGTGGAGCGTGTGTTTTGCTCTCCATTCTTAAAGGAAAATGTTTCCAACATGAAAGTGTTAGAACATGGTTGTTGGTAGGCTCACCTGTGTAAAATGTCTTCAAAACTGTCCTCCATGTGCCTCATGTGTAGTTCACGTGCTTCTGATACTAACTGCAAGCTTATTATAATCTGAATTGTAAAATGTTTCAAAATATTTGTTAGATAATTTATTGCATTTAAGAAAAAGTTCTTATTTGTGAGAGTTAAGAAAAAGAATAAATAGCACATGAACAAATGTAAAAACAAAAAAAAGTTTTATTTAGAATTCAGAGTTTAGAATGTGTATTTTTAATTTCCATGGTTTAAGCAGCTAGAAATATTGAGAATTTATTTTGATGTATGTATATATTTTCTCTGTTAAGTGCAGACAAATTACAAATTTTAGTATTGTTTTTAAAACTCAGGATGAGCTGAATGGGGAAAATATTTTCCAAGAAGTACTATACAACAAAACAGAGTTCCTTAAACTCTGAATATGTTTAGCTTTGTCTTCTAGGAGTACTTATAGATAATGGAAACTAAGGAGAAGGCACACTAAATTCTAAAGAGCTGTGTTACTAAACTGTATTCCTTCAGGTCTTAACCACATAAAATAAACTACTTTGAACTGTGTCACAATAATATAAAGTATTTTAAATTAAAAAAAAAAAAGAAAAGAAAAAAAAAGGTGAAGATACATAGGTACCTTTTCATGTCGTGTCTCTTCTGCCTTTTGTTTTTTTCATGTTTCATGTGATCTGCTGCACGGAGGCTGTTGACTTTTCATCATGACCTCCAGTAAACAAATTAGGTCTAATGAAAGATATGTATTGCGTTCATTGTTTGATTATGTCCAGGGATGTACTTGAACATGTTGTAGATAACCAGAAATCAAGCTAGTATAATTGCAACCTTGTAATTGGGAATAGGAGCATGAAAAAGATGTAAAGAACGGGGAAGGCAGATGTGTGTCTTCGCTGATGGCAGGATCTCATCTCCTTTTATCTTGTTTAGGTTTCTCCTCTGCCTCCTACTTAAAGGTCCATGTTAAAACCCACCACGGTGTTCCCCTTCCCCAGGTCTCCAGGCACCAGGAGTCCATCCCGAATGGGGGAGCAGCATTCCACTGCGTCAGAACATATGGCATCAAAGGCAAGAGACTTCCTGCTCTGTACCTTGCTTCTCTGTGCATAACATGGGTGTTGTGGGATGTTGGGCTGGTCATGAAAAAGGGGAGGGAAGGAGAGAGGAAGGACAGGGAAGGTACTGGAAAGAAGCTGAGGAAGATGGAGTGAAATCAATAGCGTGCAACATTTGTCATCGGTTAGCTGATTTAATAAATCTGGGGAAAAGCAGTGTTAGTTGTCTTCACCTGGCAGCAGTGTTTGCATTTTACCCAAGGGCTGCAGATCCTTGGCAAGTCCGTAGTCCACTCAAATCTTGTGTCAACCAAATCATGTTTCTGATTTCCAGTGAAGGAAGAGAGAGCCACAGAATGCAATTCATTGATTCCTGAGTGGTGAAAGCAGTATTCATCTGCAGATTAATAAGGAACCATGCAACTATCTGTAGTTGAACTTTAACATTTTGTGCTTTTGTTGGGGAGAAGAGGAAGAGAATAAAAATACTGACACTTTTTTGTATTTAACCTACCGTCAACTTCTTGGGAAAAAAATAATATTTTAACAATAACTTCAGAAGTTTTTAACTTCTGAGTATGTAAAATTTGTATTAATCTATGTAGAATACCTTGATTTTTGCTTCTTGGTTTGAGCTCTCAGCATGCCTGCTGAAGATGAAACAAAAGAAAGTTTTTTGAAACTGTGGTTGTTCTGAAAAGTGACATTTTTTTCTTGTTCTGGGAAAAAAAAAACGAGCACACTGGGTTAAACAAAGTCTGTGCCAATGGAAAGCTCCAGCTGTGTTGTGTTTTGTTTTGTTTTTCCTGTTGAAGTCCCTACAGAGTTACTACAGAAGCCCTTTGGTTCTGGGTGGTGTGCTGATTTAACAAGAGATTTACTCGAGCTCAGTGCTGTATTGATCTCATGCATATCCTGCTTGGTTCATAATGCTGAGTCCAGAGCAAATCTGTCTTTTGGATAGTGCCAAGTGGGTCTTTGGTCTTTCAGATTTAATAGTTGATACAGCTTATTTGTATTCAGACACTTGTTTAGGGAGTATGTCTCATTTTCCCACGCTCATTCAAATAAACTGAGCAAAAAGTGTGGACAAACTTTCTTGACATCGTGCCAAAGGAGAACGAGGAACACTCCAGACATACTGATGACTTTGCCAGGATATGTATCCAGATGGCTTAAAATAGTGTCTTAAACTCTTGTTTTTCACTACGCTGTTTAAAGATGGATCAGCTCCAGATAATGAAGTTCACTTCTAACAGTGTAGAGCTTAACTTTTAAAAAAGAGCTCCTCGAGATTAAATGAATTTGCACCTCTGAAACTTCAGTAATTCACTGCTGCTTTGTTGAGTGAATGAGTAAAGTATGTCCAGATTTCTTTACATCTTACAGTAGCCTTAGATTAGATTTCTATGCTCCAGAGTATCGACTGTATTTCAGAAGTGGGGGGAGCGACTTGGATGGTTGAAAATCAGGTCCACGCTTCTGTAGTGCCTGAGATACAAGCTGTATGAGATAAATTTTTGGTTTCAAAAACCAGAAGCACATTATAGATGCATTCTGTATTATTACAAGTCCATGATGAAAACTTGGATGTTGCTCTGATAGCAGCCCTGTGGTTTGTAAAGAGGATCTGTGCTCAAAGGCTTCAGAATATGTGGAATTTCAGTGTTAAGTATATATAATTCTGTCATGACAACCATTACTGAATCAGCTGATAAACAATATAAACTATTCGAGTGAATGTTAAATAAGGGCTTTGGCAGATGAGTTTCTGAAAACTTTTTTCTTTTTCCCTTAGAAGGACAGAAATGTTCACATTCGGACCCGATTGAAAGTTCCGATTCATATGGAGATCTCTCTGACACCAGTGACCTCAAAACTCCTGAGAAACAGAGCACCAATGGGTCCTTCTCCTGTGACATGGCAGTCAGCAAAAACAAAATGGAGACAGAGGCAGAGAAGAAGTACCCTTGCCCTGAATGTGGCAGCTTTTTCAGATCGAAGTCTTATCTGAACAAACACATACAGAAAGTTCACGTCAGGGCCCTTGGTGGCCCCTTGGGAGACCTTGGTCCTGCTCTAGGATCCCCCTTTTCACCCCAACAGAACATGTCTCTTCTGGAGTCATTTGGGTTTCAGATCGTCCAGTCAGCATTTGCATCATCCCTAGTGGATCCAGAGGTCGACCAGCAACCAATGGGGCCAGAGGGAAAATGAGATCGGTTTGACCTTAAAGCAAAGCAGCAGTCTGGCTTTAATGATAAGATGCTGTGAATGAAAGAGGAAATAATGAAAATTGTTTCTATAGCTGCAATTTTTTTTTTTTTTTCATTCATTTTAGCTTCCCTCTTTGTCTCATGCCCTACCCCACCTTTAAACCTTCACTGGGGGGAGGGAAAAAATGCTTCTTAGCTGATGAATTACAGAAGATGGTGACCTTGGTTAGGAGACATGATTTAAAACACCAAATGGAGCTATAAAAGTTGCAGCCAGTGTTTCATCATGATCTTCTAGAATAAAAAACGAGAACTGATCTGAGAATTAGAGACAGTCGTAGTGACCAAGGCACATGGGGAGCTACAGCTACAAGGAGCTGTATTTTGTTTTCTCTCTTTTTCCTATCTTCCCTAACCCACCCCAGAAAAACACAGTAAGTTTTGAGAGCAGACCCATTATTGACTGAACATAACGTTAAGAAAAATGCCCCATGGTACCTATCAGGTTACAATGCAGTTGTCCTTTAAAAAAAAATAATTAAAGAAGGTGAGAGAAATTGAACCCCTTCTACCATTTGTGAGGCTGTGAGTGCTGCAGCAGGACACAACTGCTGAGTAAAATCACCATTCAGAAATCACCATTCAGAACAGGTTGTTTTTGCTATTTTTAACCATTAAACTTGCTGTTGGATTTTTAATTCTCTATTATTATTATTTTAGGACCTGTTGTAGTGAATTGCTACTGAAAAGCCAGTCTAAGGCGAGACACAGAGCACTCTTAAAGCAGCAGTCACATTAGGGTTAGTATTCTTTTTTTTTTTTAGGTGTACCATAATTAATAACTTGGCTAGATGGTTGTTTTTAAGTCTATGAAAGAAATAGTTTTATGGGGGAAAAAAAGAAAAAAGAAAAAAAAAAAGGAAAAAATACCATTGCAGTCTGGTTGACTGGTGCTCATTTTTCATGTGGGGACCCAGTACCGGTATAAACACAATCAGCTGTCGGGTTAACACGATGTACCACTGACTTGTTTAGTGTGAATAAACCCAGGGGTTCACAGAGTGGTTTTGATTTAATTGGATTGGACTCTATTAAAGAAGTTAGTATGTTACTTTACATCCCCTTGTTTGGTCTGGTTTTTGAACATTTTAGCCACCTGTCCAAAAGGTGTGCAAAAGAGAACCAGTAAATATGGTGTTAATCCCTCTCTCCATTGTACTGTACTCTCAGTGACCTGGGCTTTTTGGCTACAGTCTTGCTCTCCTGATCTACCTTTAGTCAGGTTTGCAAAAGCCAGTCTTATTCATTTATTTTCCAAGAAAGGCTTCTACTATAAAATATTGTGAACTCTGAAAAAGAATTGCTTACAAAAGGTGAAGAAGCAGGGTTTCTAGGCTGTTTGTGGTTTAATCTGAAAATACCACTTGAGCAGAAATAGTGTCCTTTCTTGGTCCTCCCTCTCCTCCCACGTAATTTTTTCAAGTTCTTTATGTACAAATCCAGATATAAATGTTATTTAATTATCTAAACACAGGGTTATGAGTTAGGAATACTCCTGAGTTCTAATCATGGTTCTGCTATTGATAGTTGGAGTTGCATAGACAACGGGATAATCACTGAATTAATTTCTTGATTTCCTATCTGTGAGAAGCTTTTTTTCTACATCACCTAATTGTTGTGAGGGTTAATGAGCTGAGGTTTAAGGAGTGATTTGGAAAATTAAGCTCCTGTGTATGCACTGAATGCTTCTAGAAGGGCCACTTTGAAGAGCCCGAGTTCCACACCAGACTTGTGCTCTGTGAAACAATAGTTGTCCTTCTTACAGTGCTGGCTCAGGATAGACCACCACAGACCAGGATCTATATCCTCTCTAAGAGGTGTGTTTGTATGAAATGAGAAGGTAGCCACAAACTGCTCTTGTGGAACTCTGTGTTGCCCAGGTGTTCCTAATCCAAACTCAGCAGCTGAAACCATATTCCTGTTACGGTTCTGTGTTTGAAGTGTAGAGCCCTTTGTAAGTATAAAAGTTTTAGGATGCTACTGTAAACTCTACAAGACTTAGAAGCACCAGCTTCTCTCTTACAAGAAGCTACTTTTAAAGTTTGCTCTTGAGTATTTTAAACTGAGGCTGAGTAATCAATGAATTTCTCTTTATAGTACCAGCACCTCCTAAATTTGTGTATTTCATGCAAATATGGATTTGACATTTTACTATTAATTTAGGTTGGAGGACTGAAGGACATGCTCTTCTACAGTCATCTCTCCCCCGAATCCCTGGAATAGGCGTGACTCTCATCTAAAAGAGAAACAAAAACAAACTGAAAAAACAACACAAAACCCCTTTAAACTAAAACTTAATGTAACTGATGTTGCTGTACTGATAAGCTTATTTGACAAATAGAAACAGGACATTTCAGAAAGGTAACAGAATCAAGATTATGGTGAGACAACCCTGTAAGCTCCCAAGCAAGTCAAAATAGAGCAGGCTTTCCAGTCAGCATAACAATTCATTGGGATTAGCAAATGCAACTGCAGTTATGCTGATTTACAGGTAGCTAGTATTTAGTAATGAACAGTAAGCCACAGAGAAGACTTCTGTTGAATTGAGGCTGTGTTCTGATAGATACACAAACTTTGTGTTCTTGGTGCTCCTAGTACTTGAAGAACACGCGGTAGCCATAAAATCCATTTCCAGAATGCTTGTTATTTTTATCCTAGCTGCAGCTCCACTGACTTGACTGTTATAAGTGAGTTGAATTTTGACACCATGTGTATTGGAATTTCATTTTGAAAGCTGTAGATTTGGACCCGATGAAACAAATGAGAAGCCTTCAGCTAAAAAAGAAACCTTCTAAAACACCGTGTGTTTTGCTTGTCAAAGAAAATGCTTACTAAGTTGTTATGAATGAATTGAATGGAAGCTATTTAATTCTCAGTCTAGTGAACAAGGAAACAATTAGGCAGTAAGTTAACAATCCTGAAATGACAGTTCTAGATCATTCTAGTGTAAATGGGAGAGATTTGCACCAACACACAGATTAGTGCAGACTAGTGCCAACAGTAGATTGGACAGATCTTCAGCAGAAATGGCTTTTCAGAGCTCTGCCTGTTTTGGAGGTATATTGTTCAGTTCTAGATAGGAGCTCATATGCGAATTCTATACTTTGAGAAGTGTCTGCTGCTCATAGATTGTAAGAGAGATCCAAACAGAAAACTCAGCCTCATCAGTTCAGGGTACAAAGGGAAATACTTAAAATGCCTCAAGATGCAACCTCACTCAGATTGTTTCTATTACATTTTTACCTGACATGTCAGTGTATAGAAGATAACTTATCTTTTTTGTTATTTGCTAGGACTGCAATCCAGTGTTGAAGTCAGTGCACTGCTCTGCAAAGAAAGGAACTTCAGTTAATACAAATTCTGATAACAGATTAGTAGTACTTCTTTGTACTATGGGAGTGCTTAAGCCCCTCAACTGTGGTTCAGGACCCTTCTGTATTAGGTATGAAAATATCTTCAAACCTTTATAATCTAGACATTAATGATAGACTAGAAAGGAATAGATGCTAGCATTTCCTAAGTGAATGAATGAAACAGAGTTGAAACACTAAAAAATGATTACATGCATGATTAAATGTTGCGATGAATGCAGGGGCTCAGACTTATCACTAGGCTTTTCTTTTTGCCTTAAGCAATTCTTGTCCACAAGTGCTAGGTAGAACAATGTAATATGAGTTTATTCCATACTGAATTACATTGTCACATCACCTTGCATTTGCCATGTGCTAGGTGTCTACAGACAGGCTGACTGGTGTGACTTACCTGATGCATGGTAATGTGATAGCCTGTGAGCTCTTGATCCTAAGTGATTTGCCCATGATGATGTGGGAAACTGACAGCAGAACCAGAAACTGAACTCAGATTTTCCTTCTCTCAATCCAGTGCCTTAACTATAATAGGTCAAAGAATTATGGGGGAGGTGTTTCTTTGTATTTTTTGGTGTGTTTTTTGTTTTTGTTTTTTAAACCTAAAACTGTAAGATGGTGTGGAGTTGGTCTTCATTCCAATCTTTTGAATAATTGCAAATGCCCAGTCACAGTTTTAGACCCGTTTGAGTGCCAGTGACTTAGGGAATGTTTGTTATTTCCCAAGTATTCCCTAAAACTATTGTTTTTCCCTCAACTGCTATCAGCAGTAAGGAATGGCTTGACTTGAATAGAGAAGCTGTGTAACTGAATGTCTACCTAACTCAACTAATGGAATTGATAGTATGAAATCTAACCTAGATTTTGTAGGCTCTGTTGTAGCTTTAGTGTCTTGGGTTTTTTTGGTTTTCGTTTTTTTGTTGTTGGTTTGTTTTTTTTTCCCCACAGAATCTTTGTTCCTAGAATTCAGTATTCGAATTTTTGTCTCAAGTCTGGAGTGGGATACCACTTTCAGCTTAATTTTTTTAAGGTGCTTGCTTGAGGAAGTAGATGCCAAAGTAAATTTCAAAGGAACTCCAGACTTCAGTGTTGGAAGATCGAATGGAGAGAGCTTTCTCTGGGTTTCATGAGAGATGAATGGACAAAGGAAAAAAACTATCAAAATTTTATGTAATGAAACAGGAAAGGCTTTTCTGTATCATCTGCAAGAACAGAAATATTTTTGGTGGTTCAGGATGGCAGATACTCTGAGAGCAAGTGCCAAACAAAACTATGGAACACGTTGGCTTTTTCAGCGTTATGAATATACCTTAACAGCATTATGAATATCTTAACATAACTTAAGCCAGCTTTATACCATTCACCTTTTGCATGGGCACAGTACATGAGTTTTAACTGAATAGAGCATAAGCTCACATTGAAACTGAGCTTATGCTCTCAGTTCCAACCCAAGAGAAAATAAATGAGCGAAGAGGGGGGGAAAAAAAAAAAAAGGAAAAATTTTACAAAGAAAGCAGATTGTGGAAGATGCCCGTGGCTCCTGAGAGTCCGGCTTTTCATCCTGTACGTGCTTTTCTAAATAAGAACCTTCAGCTGTTGAGAAAGAGCCTTTGGGAATAGATGTGGCTTTCAGCCCAGTCTGCTGCTCTGTGTCCCTTTAAGAAAGCTGTGTGTTTAGGAACACTGAGCCTTGGACCAAAAGGGAGGCAGTGGCAGGGCTGCAGCCTGGAGCTGCTTTTTACTGTTGCAGAATCAGCAGCAGCAGCATTGGCAGAGTGTTTTTCTGCCTGCTTCCTTGACAGCTTCACCCCCATACGTTCCTTTGCCAGTCTGTGTACCTATTCAGATACACACAGTTCTGCAAATTAACTATGCTACCTGTAAAACAAACCAGAGAACTATTTGGCTAAATAGAAAAAAAAAAAAAAAAATGTGACATAACTACTAAGTGCTGCAGAACAGGAACAATAACCCTGGCTGTAAGGAGTTGTGGGGATGGCTGGAGTGGTTAAAGCATGCTAGTGGAGAACCACATTTGTTTGCTCTGTGGTAGCAGGTAATGACTGCCTCTTTGTACGGAATTAACACCTTATGTCATCCCTGGCCTCTTCCTGTGCTTAGTTCCCATATAAAAAATGAGACAATGATAACCTTGAGTAAGAACAATTCAAGATTTGATTGACGTGCCAAACTGTCCTGCACAATAATGCTACTTAACTGCTACAAACATTTGGCCCCACTGACTCCAGGCATAATCCAAAGTTAAACTCTGGGCTACATTCTTCCCAAAAGGTGAAATATTGAAATTAATTTAAAGACTGCCTGGTGTTCCCGATCTGCTGTCAGGGTTTATGAGAATGAAGCTTTTCCTGGGTGGCTTCTCTACTTGTACTGCAGTTTTGGAGACTGGGAAGTGCTCTGAGCTGAGATGTGCTGAAGGAAGGAGGTAACTCCTAGCTCCTGGGTTCCATGTGGACCATGGGGTCACTTCAAACAGCCACTGGCAGCTATAAATGCTCTTGAGCTTCCTGCAGCCACATAATGAGCGTGGGTAAGTGCTTTTGTAATAAATCAATCTCATTTCCACTAATAGCTTTTTGGCTGCTGTGTCTACAAACTGGTGCCTTCTCCAGGCAACTTTTACATGCCCTCTGCAAAGTTGTCAGACTGACTGCTGGCTTTTAAATAATCAACTAAGCCTTGCTCTTGGGATCAGAATTTCTCTTCAGTACTGTTGTAATCTGAAAGTTTGCAGCAATTAGTGCTAATACACAGCGTAAGAGAAAATAAAAGGCTGTTCTCAGATGTCCTATAGAGCAAACAACCGAAACATGAGTGTGGGGATGAGCCAGGAAGACTGGCATTTTTCCCTGGCTGCATTCTGTACGGACAAGACAGTGCCTTGGAAGGGAAGGAGCAGAAAAGTTTGCCATTGGCTCTGATGAATCCCAATCCTGCTTCTACTGAAGTTGTTGGGAATCTTCCCATTATCTTCAGTGTGAGCAAGAAAGGATCTTAGGTGAGGATGGATGACTCTTTCCCTACTTGAATGAAGTTTCTTGCCTATTTATGGGCCTGCTTCTATTGAAACCGAGCCTGTTTTAGCCTTTTGGGTTCTTAGGGACCTGTTTGTATAAAGCAACTTACCTACCTATCTTTTTTTTTTTTTCTATTGTGTGTATTTTTTGTATGTTCTGTTGAAAGGTGAAGCCTCTGTAGAAGGGGATGCAAAAACTGGTTTTTAAATAGTAATAAACCAAAAGAGAATTAAACTCTGCAGGCTGCATGCATTCATTTCCTGGAGATGGAGAGCAGAGATTGTGAGTATCCGGAGACAGCCTGCACTTCCCATGTCTCTAAACCTTCCTCTTTTCAGAGATGGTTTCTGCCTTTGCAGATCTTCACACGGAAGCAGGTAATGTCACGGGGAGGTTTCAACACTGTGTATCAGCTGCTCTTCTTTTGACCAGAATGTCCTTTCTCTGGGTCTTTGTGATTTCTTTCATCCTTTTAGCATATGTGGATGAAGTAGCATCTATCTGTGTGAAACTTGGGATTGATCTTTATTGAATATGTGCAAGATAGTGAAAAATGAAAATGAGATGGGATACTTACATTTATTTTTCTGTGCATCTCACCTGCCTACCACAGGTGCTGGGTCATCAGGCAAATGCAATGTTCCAACTCAACACTGCCATATTCAATGAGTTTAGCAAAGGATGGGATGAAACTATTAATCCTTTGTTCCTTTCTACTCCTTTAGCCTCCTTGTGGTTTTGCCAGTTTGAGCCCTAATTTTCTAAGAGAATGGCAAACTTGAAACCAAAACAACAACAAAGGTTTGCCCTAAACTCTAAATATATTTAAGTAACAGGGACTTTGCTTCTGTAAATAGACGTTAAAAGTCTGTATGCTTTTATAAGAGTCACAAAAGAGGCTGTCTTTGCATGCCAATGCCATGCGTGCAACCCACAGAGAAAATAAAGAGGTTTACCATTCTACACAGAGAAGACAGGGCAACTTCCCAAAGTAAACACAACCCCTCCCACAGCCATCAGGCAAACACCTGTGGAGAGGGAGGTCTTTCACTGTACCTATGTGCCAATGGTTTTAATCTGTTTTCAGGTCAGCTAAGGAAAATAAAATCCAGAGGTGAGAGCCCTGCATTTTAAATGTCTGCGAATCCTGCACTTTTATGAGGAAACACTGGTAGCTCTACTGAAAGGTTTGGTCTTTGCTCCTAGGTTGAATTACAAAGACTTCTCTGATCGCAGTCCTAAAACCCTAGCTAGATAAGAAAAACATTTCTGTTTTCTTTTTATGTGTACAGGTTTATAATCTCATTGCCTTTATGTTGGCAGGGGATATGAGAGTTGCTTGCTTGCAGTGAGTGGCTGTGTATTTTAAACATGCATTTTCTAAAGGAACTGGAAATCTTGTATATTTAACTGCAACTCTGCAGCCTCTTTTTTTTCACAGTGAAAGCTCACTCTGAATTTGATAATATGACAATATTAGATTATTGAAGTTTAAACGGCAGTTTTGGACTGTCACTTCTGTTTGTGAAATCTGTTCCCATGGTGAGCAAGGGGCACTTAAACAGTTCTTTCCAATTCACTGGAAGCTTAATGACTGCAGCCAAATCAGAAATCTTTATTCCATTTGACTAAAATCTCCATATAGGTGCTGCCTGTTTCATGCATCTCACCTGCAGATAACCTGTTATTTTTACATCAGCATTTTCTAACCAGTAGGAATGTGGGCTTACCTGACTGCTTAGCTTTGCTAGTTATTGCTGTGCACATCATTGAATTAAGAATCAGAAAAGATACAGAGATACTTTAATACCTTAAAAAAAAACATACACAGCCCATTCTCGTATTTTTCTTCCTATGTTAATGTTTATTTGTGCTCTTAATCTAAGTCAGCACTACACGTGTAGGACTGCCTTCTTTGACTTAAGTGGTATTAATATGGCAAACTGGCAGAAGCTTGCCTGAGGTCAAACAACAAATCAGTAGAAGAATTTTGAGTAAGGCCTCTGTTCTTCACTTATAGGCCTGCATTTTCTCTGGTTCCATTCTTCCACCCTTAAACATACACGCTCTGTTTTCTGTCATCAGCAGCCTGCATTTGTAGGACACAGAACAATAGTGTAAGTGGGATCTAAAGCCTTTTCAGCTGTGCTGTATTCCTAGCACTATCTGTCCAGTTTTAAGGTATCTTGCTAGGAGACACACTCACTAGGAAAACAGTGTCTGTGATCCATGCACTGATTTCAGAATGCACCAGGGGAAAGACGTAAGAACCACGATCTAAGCTAAGACCTTTACAACAGTCCCAATGGACCACATGTCTGTGTGCAGCTGGGCCTGACAAAACCACTGAGGGAACTGTGATAAGGCCCTGCGCAGTTTGTCACAAAAAGGACAAAGGTGTGATGCTACTAGAGAGGACTCGGTGTGTGAAATTTCTTAAGTCAGTGATTACTGGGAGTATTTACTGCTAATCTCAGTGCTAGAGAAGTATAGCTGCTCTGCTGCTCTCCCAGTAAACAATAGATCCCAGATTGCCCTCCTGAGGCCTCTTTCCTTTTATTACAGCCCACACAGAAAGCTCATCTGAGAAGGCACTTTGAGTAAGTAGAGCAAACTCTGAACCAGTCTGAACCAGTTCAAATATCACATATGGTTGTTTTGCTTCTGCAGACTTCCTTGTTAGTCCTTGGAGGCTGTGGCTGGCATTTACTTAGCAATAGCTCATGCTGTCAAATGGAAGGGGGAGGGGAAGCCTCTCCTTGAACATGTCAGCAGGGGGATGCAACAGTAAAATCAGATATTCCTATTGCTTCACACTGACTCCTTTGTAGTGACTGTCTCTGTCTCAATTTTTAGCTATACTCAGCTGATGATTTTATAAACTCAACATCCAATCGGTTTGTTCCAACCCTACTGCTTTTTCTTCTATGCAGATTGTTGCTAGGCTAGGAATGAAACATTTGTTTCTGACTCCTACGTCACTGCTTACAGAAGGCTTTTTGCAGGTGAGACCCACAGCTCTTTTTATGATGCAGAGGCAACAAAAGAGTTAAAAAAAAAACCAACAAAAAAACACTTTTGTTGGAATTATAAGTACTTAATAGTATTTACTGGCAATCAATGTTTACAGTCCTAAGCCTTAAACACAATTTGTTCTGATATTCTCTTCATGGTGGAGGCTGCCTCAGTTTACTATTTTAACGATCACAATTTATGAAGTAAGCAGAAAAACTGGAGAAGTGATGAATAGGAATGAAGAATGATTTAGGGGAAAAAAAAAAAAGTGTTTTGAGAAGAAAAAAAATACATCTATTATTTTGATTTGCCCAAAAAGAAGAAATGGGAATTGACAGGAATGTGCATGTGCCTTGGTAAAAGGAAGGCAGTGGTCAGTGTTCTCGGTTTTAAGCAATCCATTTGTCTAGAAAATAACAGATTATAAAGGTGATTTGCTTATTCCCCTTATTTAGTAAGATCAAGTCATAAAGCATGTTAGTACTTTCAGTGAGAAACTATCTCAACTTTTGTTTGGGAAGATGTGAACATACCTGGCTGTGGCCAGTGAAGGAGGGTGGGTTTGATGACTTCTTGTGAAGTCCTTCTAGAACTGTACATGTGCATTGCCTCCCTTTGTAGCATGCCACGCTACATCTTATTTTCCTTGCATTTTTCTTCTCAAAGAAAATCTTCCATACATTTTAAATTTTTTCCACAGGTGGAAAACATACAATAAAATAACAAAGAGCCCAGCTGAGAGGCAGGACAGAGAAAGCTGACATTCTGAAACCTGTGTCAGGCGATCAGCAGAGAAGGTACCAGCTCATAGTTGGAAATAGTTCACAGGGAGTTCAGGGAGGGTGCCTGACCTTCCCTGTTCCTAGAAGTTGCCTGTGTGTTCTTCTGGGAAGTGTTTGGAGATGTGCATGTGCACTGTGTGTGTGTATGGGTGTCTATGACTTCTGCATGAATGCAGTGTGAGGGTGTAGACACAGAGCTTTTGCTCAGTTATCGTTTGGGTAGGTCCTTGGAAAGCAAGTCCTAGGACGTAATGTCAGGTTTAATCTCTTCAGAGTGCAGCAAGAAGAGCAAGCCCATTCCCCAAACTCAGGAAGAACAATTGACTCTGCCTCTGACAGCTGCTGCTGGCATCCTATTAAACTTAACTGTGTGAAACTGCCAGGCATAAATCTTCCCTCATCCTGCAGAAAGCTAGAGATAAAAGAGAAAACAGCTTAGAAGTCAGCTGTGGAAAAGACTTTGATCTTTACCATTAATATGTCGGGTTTTGCATTTCTCCCAGGTTCCCCATTGTTCTTCCATGGACTAGAAACTCTGATTGTTTGCTGGCACTTGGCTGGGTGTAATGAGAACTGCAGATTTGTCTTGTTACATAACAGGAGAGAGAGGTCTGAGGTTTGTTTCCACAGAGATTACTGCCCAGCCTGCAGTTCCTGGATTGGGATGTACAGGGGGAGGTGCTTTCTGTGCAGCATGGCACGGAAACTGAGTTAGTCTCACAAAATGAGCTAAAAGAAATCAGGTTGGCAGGCATCTGCCAACAGTTTTGGGCAGACTGTGCCTCAGGATGCACGCGTGGCCCTGAAGTATCTGAGTGAATGGAATTTGTCCCATAAAATGTCTTAGGAAGAGCTATTACAAACTGAAGGTCTGTCTCAGCAGCCCTTATTCAGAATTGTTTGCTCCACTCAGCAGTGCCTTCACAGAGGGCAAAACTGGAGAGCATCAGGAATGCAGTAATTGAGTATCTGTGCACACAATGAGCTGAGCAGCTCAAAGCAGACGTGTTAGCTGTGACGTTGGTCAGTGCTGACACACAAAGGATTTTTCCCACTTAGCAAGTCTGGCTGCAGGTTGTTTTAAATTTAACCTTACTAAATTAAATATACTGTCCTGTTAAATTATGAAGCTAAAGTACAAATCACAGAAGTGCTAAGGTTACAGTTTCATGCTCAGTGATGGTTCTGCTGAATGCTCCGTTTCCATCATTACCCCTCTGCCATGCTGGTACATCTGTTGGCTTTTTTTTGTGGCTACACTGTGTGCTGGTGGCACTGGGGAGCCCGGCTGGAAAGCATCAGTGTGCGTATGACCTGGTAGGAAAAGGGTAAAAGCTGGCTAGGATCGGTGCTTTGTGCCTGCTCATGGCACCTGTAGCAGCCTCACAGAGAACACTGCCAGGATGGAAAACAGCTGGGAGGGGAAGGGAAGGACCGCTGCCTCAGCCAGCGCTGCCCTGACTGTGATTCATTCCCGGTACAGCACGCAGCTTCCCAGCAATGCTTTGCATGTGATTTCAAAGCACCTTAAAAGAAGGGACCTTCCATGCCTTCTTCAGGAGAGCAAGGTGTGATTGTCGCTCATGTAGCAGAAAGGAAAAGGGCAAGAGCACAGAACTGAAGTGGGCACATTGGCCAAGGTCAGAAAGAACTCGGTGGAAAAGCCAGAAATNGGCGGCTCCTCGCCCTCCGCGCCGAGGATGCTGCGCGGGGGCACGCTGCGGGCGCTGGGCGCGGTGCTGCTGGGCTCGCTGCTGCTGGCGGCCGCCCGCGGCGCCGAGGGTGAGTGTCGGCCCGCCCGAGGGGGGCCCGGCTTTGTTGTGGGGGACGATGGCCGGCCCCGGGGGGAGGGGGGGAAACCCCCCGGCGAGGGGGGGACCTCCCCGCATGGCCCGGCCTCGTGTTTCCGCAGAGTGCCTCCGCGGCGACGGCGCGTCCTACCGAGGGAACCGGCGGGGGGCNAGGAATGCAGTAATTGAGTATCTGTGCACACAATGAGCTGAGCAGCTCAAAGCAGACGTGTTAGCTGTGACGTTGGTCAGTGCTGACACACAAAGGATTTTTCCCACTTAGCAAGTCTGGCTGCAGGTTGTTTTAAATTTAACCTTACTAAATTAAATATACTGTCCTGTTAAATTATGAAGCTAAAGTACAAATCACAGAAGTGCTAAGGTTACAGTTTCATGCTCAGTGATGGTTCTGCTGAATGCTCCGTTTCCATCATTACCCCTCTGCCATGCTGGTACATCTGTTGGCTTTTTTTTGTGGCTACACTGTGTGCTGGTGGCACTGGGGAGCCCGGCTGGAAAGCATCAGTGTGCGTATGACCTGGTAGGAAAAGGGTAAAAGCTGGCTAGGATCGGTGCTTTGTGCCTGCTCATGGCACCTGTAGCAGCCTCACAGAGAACACTGCCAGGATGGAAAACAGCTGGGAGGGGAAGGGAAGGACCGCTGCCTCAGCCAGCGCTGCCCTGACTGTGATTCATTCCCGGTACAGCACGCAGCTTCCCAGCAATGCTTTGCATGTGATTTCAAAGCACCTTAAAAGAAGGGACCTTCCATGCCTTCTTCAGGAGAGCAAGGTGTGATTGTCGCTCATGTAGCAGAAAGGAAAAGGGCAAGAGCACAGAACTGAAGTGGGCACATTGGCCAAGGTCAGAAGGAACTCGGTGGAAAAGCCAGAAATAGCAGCACCTCGTGCTGCCAGCCTGTGCCTTGGCTGCAGCCCCATCACTTGGCCCCGGCCCTCTCTGAGAGCCCCGTGCCGACAGGTCCAAGCGTTCCGAGGTTGTTTTTCCTCGTGTCACATGGAACCCTTGCTGGTGACTCCAGATGCTTGCATACAGCAAGCAGAACCCAATACAGAACCCAAATACTGCCTGTTTGGAGAAGTACCCTTTGTAACCCATCTGCCCACTTCAGATGTCTGTAGAAAGGCTTTTTTCTTTTGCTGTGGCTGAATGATTGCAGTACCCTTCACTGAAAGCATTCGAGGCTGTTTACCTGGTTTTTCTACGAGCAGACACAGCCGCTCGAGCGTGCGGAGTCACCGAAAAGCAATGGGATTGTGCGCGCCCCCGGGCGCAGCCTCCGTAAAGCGGAGGGAACCCTAATGCAG
Organism: Odontophorus gujanensis; assembly: GCA_013399175.1. Taxonomy (NCBI): domain Eukaryota; kingdom Metazoa; phylum Chordata; class Aves; order Galliformes; family Odontophoridae; genus Odontophorus; species Odontophorus gujanensis. Next base: position 28,537 of record VXAB01000299.1, read on the forward strand.
AATGGGGGGAGGAGAATTCAGTTCTAAGCGCTGGAGGGGAGGCTGGAAGATGAACAACATCCCATCCCCGAGCCGGGGTGCAGGCACGGCTCCGCGCTGGGAGTCCCGTCTCCCGACCCAGCAGTTTCTCACGTTTTGGGGCGCGGGGTTCGGGGCCGTTTCCTCGCGTGCGTCCCACGGCCGCCCCGGCGCTGCCCCGCGGCTCTCGACCCCTTTCCCTCCCGGGGCTCCCCGCGGGGCCGGGACCCGCCCGGAGGCGGGCGGCGGCGGCGGCGGCGTTAGCGTTAGGACCCGGCGGCGGCCGCGAGGCGGGGAGGGGGGAGCGCAGCCCGGCGGTTGTTTACCGGGGAGGGGAGCGCCGGGGCAGGTCTCGGCGCGGCGCTGAGCGCAGCGCAGCCGAGCGGCGGGGCC
>VXAB01000299.1:28957-65757 GCA_013399175.1 Odontophorus gujanensis
CGAGACCGGCGCCGCGCTCCCGGCAGGTGGGTGAGGGCGGCGCGTGGGGACCGGGCCGGCAGGGCTCGGAACGCGGGGAGCCCCGCGCTGACCGCCCCGTGCTCTCCCGCAGTCGCCGAGGATCACGACAGCTGCCGGAACCCGAATGGCGACGCCGCGCCCTGGTGCTACGTCCGAGGCACCGCCGGGGTCCCCGAGCGCAGAACCTGCGAGATCGCCCCCTGCCCAGGTAGGAGCGGCTCCCCCTCCCCCCCGCCGCTGCCGCCCATCCCCGGCTTTGTCCTTCCCTGCCCGGATTGGGGCTCTTCACCGGGGTGGGGTCCCCGTGCGATCTCCGCTGCCCCTTACCGGGGCTCCCCTCCAGCCCTCGCCTATTCTTGGAGGTTTTGCCTTAGCAGCGGAAAAAGCCCATGCAGAGCCTCGCCCCCCACCCGTTTTGTTGGTCTGCGTAGGGNCTCTCGACCCCTTTCCCTCCCGGGGCTCCCCGCGGGGCCGGGACCCGCCCGGAGGCGGGCGGCGGCGGCGGCGGCGTTAGCGTTAGGACCCGGCGGCGGCCGCGAGGCGGGGAGGGGGGAGCGCAGCCCGGCGGTTGTTTACCGGGGAGGGGAGCGCCGGGGCAGGTCTCGGCGCGGCGCTGAGCGCAGCGCAGCCGAGCGGCGGGGNGGTGGAGGTCCGGACATCGAGGAACTGTAGAAAAGTGGGTAGGACCTATTTGTTGGAACGGCTAAAGGAGTGCCAGGATGAGTTTGGGTACAGGTAGGGGGGGAAGATCTTGATAAAAACAAGATGTGAAGAGAGGACATTAAAAAAGAAAACAACAGGGTGTCAGTCAGACATGTCGTGGTGTGAAGGAGCCTGTCAGGAGGAGAGCCATAGCTGAGAGCCACCTTCTGGGAGTGGAGATGTCAGTATTGGCTGAGACCAAAACAAGCACTTGTTTTTTGGACTGTTTGCTGATCTCTGAGCCTCTCCAGATGTACACACTGCACTGTCCCTCGGGATCGCTGGCCTTGCATGTAAACAGCTTTCCCCCACACGTACTCCCTCTGCTTTCCTTTGCTCTACTTGACTGTTGCCTGCTTTTCTCTAAAGATAAAGCAAAACAAATGTTCTGCTGCCAAGAATAGTCTTGCAGCTTTGGGATCTGGGGAGTTAACTGACCTTCCATCCAGTACACCATCTGCATGGTTTGGCCATTCTTGTGTCTCAGTGCAGGCACCGTTTTATTGTAGTTATGTCCTGCGGCTCCCCTTAGTTCAGCTTCTCTGGCCTGACCTTAAGTAACATAACTGCAGTGCAGGCACCCTGATTTCCTGTTTCTGGCTCCCCATCTGTACTTCCATTTCACATTCCACTGTGGACTCAAAATGGCTGCAGATAGCAAATCCAGATGGAGTTAATGCCAGCTGTGGGGTGAGATCCAGGGCCTGCTGAGAGATGGAGGGAGTTTGCAGATGTGCATGCATGCTGTGCATGGCATTTCCAAAAAAGTGGGGATTTTTTTTGTTGTTGTTCATGCCAGGCAATAGATGTATACATTCTACTACAGTATCTTTTACTGTGAGATGAAAGAAAGAGCTTTCTTGAAAATCTTATTAATGTGGTTGATAAAAATCTGCAGTGCTGAGAGAGAGTCTGCTATGAGCATCCATCCTCACCTTTCTGTGGGCTCTGGCTGAAGAGGGCTGTACTTAACATAAATCAATGCCTCTGTTGCCTGAAGCATTGCTCTGACTTAGGCTGTCCATCATGCTGAAAGAGTTTGCTGCATGGCTGCAAAGAGAGGCTGGGTAAAAATGTCCCAGGTTGTTTCACACCATCTGGAGTCTCCTTCCGTCAAACTTTCCTGTGTCAGGAAGATTGAGGCAGAAGAGAGATAAATAGACTCCTGGGAGACTCTCATAATCTTTTTTCATGTCTGTTCAGCATGATTGAAGCTGCAGCCTGTATATCGATCTGTAGGCTAAATGAAGCCATTGTGCGTCCCCTGGACTCATGCTCTGAACCTGGGTTTTGTTCTGCTCTGTCTTCTGCCTCATCCGAGGTGATGCCTTACACCCCTGGTTACATGGATTCACGTCAGAGGAAAGCAGAGAGAGTACATTTCTCTTGGTAGGATTTCTGGCAGTAACTGCTGACGTTACTGTGAATAGTAACTTCTTATTCATGGGAATAAGTGTCAGTGTGCTTTGAAGACAGTTTGGTGATACCAGTCTAGATCTGTCCCACACACATGGCATATGTTATTTTGAAGTGCTCAGCACTGTTCAGTATTTTGTATGTCTCTTTTTTCCCTCCCAACAGATGCTACTGCTACCACAGCCCCAGTCCCTACAGCAGAAGTGAATATTTCTCAGGAGGCCAACCAGGTGTTTGAACCAGCTGATACCTTGCCCTCGCGGAGTGAGGCAGCCGCTGTACAGCCTGTCATTGGGATAAGTCAGAGAGTGCAGATGAACTCGAGAGAGAAGAAGGACTTAGGGACACTAGGTAAAAACACAGGATTGTGTGCTGGACCCATTCCTGTAGTTCTGGAGGGATGGACTTGTTTTGAGGCTCAGAAGGTGCTGCTGTAACTGGATCTAATGCCTCCACTGCTGCCTCTTTCCCTCTTCACAGGGTATGTGCTGGGACTGATCATGATGGTGATAATCATTGCCATTGGAGCTGGCATTGTCATGGGATACATCTATAAGAGGTCAGTTGCTACTCTCCTTTGTCCTAAAGCTGGTTTAAGCATAAAACAACTTAAACAGATCAGGAATGTCTGCATATCTGCAGATCCAACCAGATCCTAATGAAAAGACGAATAGATGCATAAAGCTTCAGACATCACAAATTGTACAGGAGTTTATCTTGTCACAACAAGAAAAGTATAATGTGAGAATAAATCCCACTCTTCTCCATTTCACCCATCCATTTAGTATTCTGTCCCATTTAAAGTTTCAAACAGCCCTCTTTTTGTTTGTTCGTTTTGGGATGTGTATTTGCATGATTTGTTGTGGCTTTGTCAGGTGCTTCCAGGGGAGCTGACTTTTAGGTAGGAGCTGTAGAGAGCAGAGCCCAGGTGCCCTCACGGGAAGTTTACTTTGCAGTTGGAAGAGCAGTCCTTTCAGCAGGCCACCTCTTCTCCTGCTTTCTCTAGTTTAGGTAACTTTAGGAGAGAAATAATTGGCAAATCTTTTGCCACACGTGCGTTGTGTTCTGTGAAGCTATCAGGTAGCACTCTTTGGAAAAACTCCATTTATCAAAGCTCCTGTCTGCTGTAAGGTCACTTTTGATTTATGAGTACATTATGACTTGTTTGGCCACTTCACTGCGCTGCACAAAGAAACCTTTCTGTAGCATCTGAGCATCAGAAGGGTTTGTGGTAAAAGGAAGCAGCTTAATAAGAGGGCAGGATTAGCAAGTACCAGTATAGCTGCAGCAAGTGAAGGCCCAGGCTGTCTCCTCTGGGAGGGTTTGTTCTGTGTTTGGCTGTTTGACAGCAGCCTGACACAGCCAAGCAGAAGGAGCCCTTTCCCAAGCTAGGACACGTCCTTATGTAAGTGTTTATAATAAACGCCAACAGAAGAAAAAAACTGAGGGAGGAGTGTTACATAAGGGGCAAAACACAGAGCATTGCTTGTTGAAGAATCTGATTTGAGTTGTCACTTCAGAGAACACTGTCTCGTGTGCTGGCAGGATCGGCAGCCACTGCTGCACACTTGTAGGCAGCTTTGAAAAGGTGCCAGAACGCATATGTGCCGACTGGAAGCCCCAGCAGCTCTGCCTGTTGGGGATCACAAACCTCGGGAGGTGTTGAGTGGTGCCTGCCCCGCTTCACTCCTTTCTTTGTCAGGAAGGGGCAATACTGAGCTTTATCTGAATGCAGCTTTGCTTCTCCAGACCCAGAATGTGCACTGCAGGGTTGCAGCACAGGATTACTTACCCCCTCTCCCCGCGTGCCTTGCTCTCAAAATTGCATGTGCAAGCTGGCAGGTTTGGGTGGGTGTGGTGAGAAGCCTCTAATGTGTTTTATAGCTCTTGGTACACGTAGCTTTTCTGGAGACAACGTGCTATTAATGCCATCCATTTTTAAAGCCATGCAGTTCTGCTTCAGTACAAATTACAGAGGTGTCGCCTCACTTAGCAACAGGCTGAAAAGTTAAGTAGGCTTGAGAAGCCACTTGTGGTATTAAGCTGTTAGCTTCAGCCACAGCAGGCATGGCCAACTCTGAAACAGGCTTGAATAAATTTCAGTAATGGCATAATTTGCTGCACAAGTTTGCTGCAACAGGCAGAATCTATCACTGCCTTCAGCACTTGTTTCTGTCAAATGAAGCAAGCTGTAGAAGCTCGTTTGCACAGCAGTGGGCTCTGCTGTCTCACTGCTCCCTCTGGCCTGCACCAGACTGCACTGTGGGACTTTAAGGTATTAAGAAACATTTGTCAGCTCCATGGTTTGTAGGAGTTTGGCTTTCCAGTCATCGTTTAGATTAAGTAATGTCAGTGAATAAGATATTATGGGGGAGGACCAGACTTCACTTAGCTGCATATTTGTAAAGGTTCTCGTGGTCCTCTGCCAATGGCAGGGTATGTGGCTGGGACATCCTTTTGTGAAGCAAAATACTGAGTCTTGAGTCTTCTTTTCTGCCATATCACCTTCACTGACTCTGCCTTCAAGCAGTGGCACTCAAACCATACATACATGTATTTATTTTTTTCTCATCTAGGGGAAAAGACCTGAAGGAAAAGCATGAGCAGAAAGTTTATGAGCGTGAAATGCAGCGCATCACACTGCCACTCTCAGCGTTCACCAATCCTGCCTGTGAGCTTGTGGATGAGAACACAATTGTGGTTCACACTAATGAGACACCTGTGGAGGACACACACGATGGCAGTGGCCCACTCATGGGGCAGGCAGGTACCCCTGGTGCCTGAGCAGCTGGGGCAGGAGACATGCAGGCTGAGTGAAGCTTCCAGCTTCCCACTGTGAGTGTGGGGGTTGCGTGTGTTCATTTCTATTTTGTTTTCTTTTTGATGAAAGCCAGATGAAGGTGATGCAGAGGGACAGAGCAATGGGCTCTAACCATCACAGCCTGTTTGAGGGGCACCGCTCAGTGCATGACCAGCTGGAGACTGGTTTGGTGGATCCTGCTGCTTCCTCCCACCTATCTCCATGGAGTGCCAAGGAACTGGAGGGAATGATGGGCTGGGTTCACACCTGGCCACAGAATCAGTAGCCCTGAGTGTGGTCCTTGCTTCCTGTTTTTCTGTTCCTTTCCTATTTAACGGTGTGCACTGTTAACTTATGTTTCAACCTGGAAGCCCAGGAGGGAGCAATACTGCAGGGACTGAGGGGAGCTTCACGTCAAACCTAGATAATTACACTGATAATAGATCCTGTCTTTTTTGCTTTAGTGGCTGAGAGCTGGAGAATCCTATTCCAGAATGCTGCTACTAGAACAGTGTTTTTTTCCCCCAGGAAAGTGTATGGCTTTGGCCAATAACAGAATATTTAGCCCCAGTGTAAATTTGGAAAAGCTCTTCTCAAGGTCTTGACAAATCCAGGTCTTCCAGGGCTGAGGGTACATCTCCATTCCCCTGTGGTGCTACATGCATAGCCACAGTTGTAGGTGTCCAGGTGGTCTGCCTCCTGCTCACTTACACAGTTCAGGAGACCAGAAGGCCAGCAGTAGATTGTTCTAGAGTGAAGAAGAAAAAAACCCGTGCCCTTCAGTCACCTACAGTGGGTTGAGCACTGACAGATAACATCCTCTTCTAAATTCCCTCAACTTTCTAGAGCCAGCTCTGGAGGGATGGTCAAGCCAGCTGTGGATCCTGATGCAGCAGCTCTTGCTCTAAGAGCAGGACAGGACTGCTGCTCTTGTAAGATCCCAAAGCCACAGCATGGCTTCTGGCCCAGCCCTCTTCACAGATGCTCAGCTTGTGCTGCAAGACTGCTTGCTTACCAAACCTGGCCCTATTAGAGAGATTTTATAACAACTTTTATCAGCATTCCAGGGACTTTGGAAAGGATAGCTGCTGCAGTGTCTCCCAGATGGCACCGAGGCAAGGCCAGTTCAGGGAAACATCTATCCCCACCTCAGGGGAATCAAGCCATTCAAAGTAAGTTTTCTAGCCATCTGCTTTATAGCTGAGGGCCTAACAGGGAATAGCACTTGGCAGCAGGGGTTTTAGTGTTAATGTTTGATTCAAAAAAGGGAAATGTTTTATTTTTAAATGCCTTTGAATACCATTTCTTTGTAAAATGTTTTAAATACCTCATTATGAGAAGGTGCAGATTGTGCTACCTTGTATTAAAGCTTAAACGAAAAATGCTCTGTAGACCTGTGTGAACTGTGGCTCATCTCTATGTTCCTGCCTGCCAGAGCAGCATCCTTTTGTTTGTTGCAGACTTCAAACTGAGAAGGGAAGATGCTGCTACAATTTGTCAGGCCCAAAGGTAAATCCCTACAAGCAGGGCCTCTGTTCCCCAGCACAGACGTGGTACATGGAACATGTTTCTTTGCTGCCAGCAGCTAGCCCAGGACTGGGGCAGTGTTCCTGAAAAGCAGCTGTGGGTGTGTGAACTGGGCTGATAAAGTAAGCTGGCCCGTGGGAATATTGCTCTCCCTTACAGCCCCTTCCTGCAGTGACGCAGGTCAGTTCTGCTTTGGTGCTGCTCAGCAGCAGCTCCATCCCTTGGGGCCTTGCTTTGGAAAGCAAGGAGACAGCACAGCAGGTTACAGGAGGCACTGACATAGCTTGCATATTTTCTGCCCTGGCATTAACAAATGCCTCTTCAACTACATATTTCAGAATATGATGTTTCTAAGAATGGGCTGTATTTTTATCCCTGATTCAGGAAAGGAAAGAGAGAGGCTCCTGTCAACTCTTAAACAGAACAGCTAGACAGCATCTTCCCTTTGCATCACTCCAGGTGAATATTATCATTAAGCACTTGCACAGCCTCTCAGTAGTCCTGTGTGTGGCAGAGCCCCTGGTTCAAGGAAAGGAGTTCTTCTGCTCTCTGGTCTGCATAGTTTTGTTGCTGCCGTTCTTTGACAACAGGAAAAACCCAAGTCGCAGTTTCCTGCTTTATTACATTTTTACACAGACAACACAATCTTGTTTCCACAGCATACATTTACTGTTCTTTTTGTTTGTTTGTTTTTAATTTAGTTAGAATGTGGAGCTGTGCAAATCACAGTTCATAAATCTCACCCACACATTACCTAGGACTCTTCTCTTCAGCGGGTCCCCTCACAATTCGGCCTTGGGGGGAGAGGGCGAGGAAAGGACAAAATCCTATTAGCAATCCTGAATCCACTGGACCCAGTTTAGAGAGGTTCCTCCACTGACTCAAAGCACAAGTGTTTCTGAAACACCACTACATGGACTAAAAACAACCCCCTGACACACGCACCTCATGGCAGGTGCTGACTGGTCCCATGTAACTGTACACAATCTTTTGAACTCATGGGTTAGCGTGAGGGGGGCAGGGTGAAATGAAGCTAACAGGAAAGACTTCACACCCATTTCCCACAGTTCAGTACTGAAGGGGTGGGGAGGTGCAGGGAGAAAGGAACACTAAAAAAAAAAAATCAAGAGGTTTTGTTTGGTTCTGACAACCACATAAGCTACTGAAACAGTAGCTTTCTTCCTTCACCTGAAGAAGGAAGAAGTACTCTGCCACCCAGTGACTCCAAGCCCTTTTTTTCCTCCCCACAGCAGGGAATCACCCTGAGGAAAGTTTCTGCTTGGACAATCAGCCTAGGTGCTGCAGCAGCAGCAGCAGTTGCAAGAAGGACCTTCAAAGGGAGCAACCCTGCAGGGAAGGATAAGGTAATGGCCACTGAATGATTAGTTTTCCAGCTGCCACTCCTAGTGAGATGGGACAGTCTCCAGCACTCCTCTGTATACCAACAAGTTCATCCTTTAAGTAGCCTTGGCCACGTCTCACTTTACCATCATCCACACACAAATGAGCTGCTTCAGAGACCTTTACCTTTCTGAAGAGCACCTTCTGCCACCCTGTCACCTCATTTCCGCAGGCTGAGAGTTCCAGCAGCTTTGCCTTTCCAGGGATGCTCACAGTCAGTGTCTAGTGCAGCTGCACACATTCAGATTTGAACGCTCTCACCTGGGTTAAGGTCCCTGGGCAGGCAGACTCACTGTACAGGGTCAGTCTGAAGATGCATAAAAGGCTCGTTTTCTGGCTGCCCATCTGATTGGGCAGGTAGAGCTCAGTCTTAGTGTTTCTAGGCAGGTTTTCAGAGGTATTCAGAGACAGAGGAAGAAAAAAAAACCCACAAAAAAAAACAAACCACGAAACAAAAATGCATACACGCTCCCCCATGAGAGCTGCCCAGTTCCTAGGCTTTTTTGCTCCCATGCTCAATGTCAAATGTCAGTGGGTTGTTTTGTAAAACACAGGCAGAAACATATACACACACGCACGCACACACACTGTTCCGGTTGGGTCTTCTGTCAGATGTCCAATTTTCCCAACTTTCTGAGCAGGGCAGTCAATGGGAGAAGCCGTTCCAGAAGTGCTGGTCCTTGCCCAGGAGAATTTCCTACAGCAATTACCTCCCTGGCTGACGGGCCAGAGTGGCTTCACAGCTTGCAGCCAAGTTCTAAGGCACCACAGTAAAGAAGCCTGAAAAGGCCAGAGATACGTTTCTCAAGCCAGAAAAATAGTGTTGAGCAGCTTTCATAGGTGCAGTTGGCAGGAAACAGTCCTTTTTGCTTCTGAAACATGCCAGAAATCCACAGTGAATCAGGATGTCCAAGAAGAGGGCATTGGGTGGGGAGAGAGAGGCAATGCAGCAAATACACAGCGAGGTGCCCCGTTAATGCCCTGGAAGTGGCTGAAGTGCATCTCCCTCCCTGTTGCTCTACTCCAGCAGAAGTGATGCAGGCAGCAGGATGAGCTGACTAGGTTGTGTTTTCAGGTAGCTTGTCACGGTTCAGTCCGTACTGCACACTCACGTTGTGGTCCAGCTCCTCCAGCTCAGATGGGAGGGGGATGGCAAGCTCTCCCAGGTAGAGAGAGAGGGCTTCAAAGGAATCTTCAAGCTTGGAAAAAGGGGGCCTAGGAACAACGATGATGAAGTGTGAGTGGGGAACACGAAGCAGAACAGCATGTAGAATGGCTGGGCCAGCTGTCCATCCAGGCTACTGTCCCTGCACAGAGGTGTGAGCAGGAACATGATTTCCACCCCACCTCCCCCACCCCCTTCAGTTTCAGAGATAGCCAAGATCACATCTGTCTGGGCTATTAGTTTTTACAACTGATGACCAGTGAGGTCCAGCTCTTTTGGGACCCTGATCTGAGGTTGCAAGCTTCACAACTGAAATAAAATTAAGTATTTGTATTTCATACCTGGTACCTATGTCTGCCCCTACATTTCGCACGTGAGAAATCCTGAGCAATCACTCCTCCCCTGCCCTGTCTTAGATGTTGCTAAAGAGACCTTTACCATACTCGGCAACCTCTCTTCCAAGCTGTTGTCAGGCTTTCCTCACACGGAAGCCTTTGAGTGTTCCCACAGATCACTGGAATCCAGTCCTCTCCTGCTCTATGTGCAAAACAGTCCTTCCACTGGGGGTATATGGACACATCCTCCAAGCTTACCTAAGAGTTCTCCCAGCCCCAAACCTACCTGCTCTCTGGTTCCAGTCTACAGCAAATGGCAGCCAGGGGGAAAAAGGCTGGAGGACAGTCAGCAGGAACAAACTTTTCCCAGAAGAGTTTAACATTAAGGCCAAAATCCAGTGTGCGTGGGAGACAGTCTGGGTCAGCATAAACCTGGCCTATGATCTAGGGAGAAATGAGAGCAGTGCTGAAGTATGGTAACAGTCCCCAAATGTTAACAAGCAGGGAATTACAGGATTAGGGAGGGGCTCCTTCAAAGTTTTAGGGTGACAAGGAAACAACAGAAATACTGTTCCTCCTCTCCTATAGTTGCAGGAATAAGCAAGGCACAGTGCATACAGGTGAACTCCAGGTAAAAGTTCTGCAAGACCTGGCAATATGGCCACTGTTGCAGAGGAATGCCCAGTCACTTCTTTACCTCCAGAGCTCTTCTGCTGGAAGATGCAGGACAATGTGCATCTCCCAGAAAACTCAAAGTGTCCACATTGTGTGCTGGTTAGGATGATGCAGTCCCTCCTGAGTGCAGGTAGTGAATACAGCCTGCATCACCATCCCATCTCTCCCACAAAGTCATACACCACCAGCAGCAAAGCTTCTTAAGTCATATGGAGCTTGACTTAAAACGGTGCTGTGAAGGTAACAGCACCACAAATTCCAAATTGCTCAGTTAGTGGCAAATTCAGCACCCCCCACCAACGGGGGGGGTGGGAAGAACAATTATAAACAATGCCCAGAAAGTTACAGGAGAGACATATGAGTGGAACAGAGGTAAGTCCTGCCCCAGCACTCAAAGTTCAGTGCTCACCACAAACCCCCCTGGTCTCACTGAGGTGCACTCCACCTCCAGTGCCCATCGGGGACTTAAAGTGTACTAAGAGGGAACCTACCCACAGCAGCAGAGAGCTGTAGGGTGATCTGGGCACAAAAAAAGGTCAGTGTCAATACAAATTCTCACATGGGGAGAATATTAGGTTTAAAGCCTCATCAGGTATCACAGTGAGGGTGTTATTTATAACCACCCAGGCTCTTCCATGCCAATGAACTCAGCACTACAACCACATCCTGTAGCGAGACAGTGTAACGCCCATTATGTATTTTGGCAGCATTACTTCCTTATCTGCTTTTCGAGTGTACAGCTTTTTATTTTTTACCTTGTTAGCATTTTTATTTTGGTAACAAGTGAAACATTCATATCCTACCACCCCGATTTCTTTCCCAGATGAAACAACTGTTTTAATCCCACATACAGATTTTTCATGTTCCTAAATCTATTGCTCACAACCACAACATTCTCCAAGAGGAGGGCTCAGTATAAACAGAGTTCCAGACGAGGCCTCAAAGATTCATGCACAGATATCTTTGCTCTCTTTGTCCCCAAACACTGAAGATGAAACTGTGCTGGTCTCAGCTAGTGTTCTTGTAAATGTAGCATTACCTGTATACCCAACACCTCAGCTTTCATGTGTATTTCCACTGTCTTACATACTTTTTAAAACTGAAATACCTTGCAGCTTCAGTGGTACTCTCTGCTCTGCAGGCAGGAAAGCCCATTGTGGCAGTTAAGAGTGCAATGGCTCAGAGATACGCTATGCCAGCAGACTTTAAGGTGTATGCTTCATTAACAGAGCTGCAAGGAAGTTTCAGTTTCTCCTTTGAAATCAAGTGCCTTCTACACTTGAAGCCCTGAATTTACTGAGAATATACAGCTGATCACTCTTCCATAGAGGCAACAGGAGTAAAAATAAAAATGATAATTTTAGGGCATATTTCTTCTAACAAAACGGATACCAGGGCTTGATCAGCACTTGACAACAAAATGGATGTGGAGTAAGTGTGCACTCCCAGCTTAACTCACTGTGCTATCCAAAGGCTATATGCTCTACCACAGGGGCTGATCAAACATGTGGAAGGAGATGGCAATAAGGAAGGGAAAGTCCACTGATGATGCCACGTAATGTCCTGGACTTACCTCACAAAGAACTATCCCAAATGAAAAGATGTCCACTGTCTCATCATAGCTCTGTCCTGCAGGAAACATATGGCATTCAGCTTTGTGACAGACAACTCCTCACCCAGCTATTCCAGGAGCTGCCAGCATCTCTCTCAGGCTTGGCCTCCAAAGCTTAACTAAGCCTATTCCCTTGAGGCCCCTACAAACAGGATACAAAGCAAGGCTTAAATCTGAGCAGGGTCGGTTACCCCAAGATATGTATATCAACTGCATCTTTGTAGACATCACTGTCACATATTTTAACTCTGCTTCTGTCTTGTACTGGGGAAGAAAAGGACAACACAGGGAAACCTCACATATCAGAGGACTAAGCAAATGCTATGGAGAACTGTGGAAAGCTTCTGCCCATTTCCACTGACTAGTGTTCTAGTGCCTCTCTATATAGCATCAAGTCAGTGTTCAGCTTCACCAGCAGCCAGTCCTTGCTGCAGGGACTGCAGAGGTAATAAATTACACTCTAGCAGTGCTTTGAATCTGGGAACACAGGCTGGCTCCAGCAGGCCATTCTCTGCTTACAGACACACCCCTCCCAAGCCAATATCCGGTAAACAGCTTTTTTTGTAGGTGGTGATGTCAGACTGCATTCCTGCTGTTCTCCTGACAAATGCCAGGTCTGAGACAGCCTCCAAGCAGCAGCCTGCAGGCCTTTTAGAGAAGGAAAACAGAAGAGTACACAAGGAAGGAATATTGTCGAATACGTGGGAGAAGAGTCAAGACCTCTCTTCTCTGGTGAACTGGGTTGGGCAGTACTGATAACACAGCCACTCCAAGTGCTCAGCCTGGTCAGACAGACCTGCTGGTTAGAAGGAAATTGCATCCATTGTATTTCACCCCTATGTCAACTACTGCAGGGACAGTTTTTCTCCTAATGAACATAGTTCTGTATAAAACTGAGGGCTATAAACAAAAAAACAGATTTCCCTGCACTTGGACAACTCCTACCCTCACCCCAATCCCAAGGCTTCAGCAAAGCTGTCTGCAGATGGCTTCTCCCTGGATCTATGCACCCACACACATAAGCTTTCTGGAGTTTAATGACTCCGTGTCTCAGGGGACAGTTACAAAGCATGAGACTGTAACAGAAATTGTTCTGAGGTTCTGACTTGTTTCAGGTCTGTTCTCTCTTCCCTGATATTTTACTGTAACAAGTTCAGGTCTGCCACTCTCCTTTAGAATCCCAGTGACTGCCAGAAACACTGCCCCTGCTCGAACAAGGGCTTATTGGGACAGGTACTGCAGAAGAAGAGTAGCTGTACCCATATGTATAAACACGCTTGTGTATCAACAGGTCTAAAAACATAGGCTCTCATAGGTTTGATCATTACTCGGGTTGGGAGCTTTCTGTAATCCTATCATCCCTATCCTTGACACAGCCTGGCTCCTCGCCCGCAGCCTGCTATCAGTGTCTCACCATTTAGCATCTCTGGGGCCATCCAGTACGGGTTGCCAACCACCGTGTAGCGCTTCTTTCTGTCACTCTTCCGCAGGGTTCGTTTCTTGGCAGATGGTTTCTCCAAAGTGGGCTTCTTCCTCTCCTCCACAATCAGTCGAGACAGACCAAAGTCAGCCACCACCACCGTCTTATCCTGCACAGAGCATTCAGAACAAACTGCTGCCTTCCCTCAGCTCCTTTCAGGAGCTAAGAGGTTGCAATTCCTGTTCACTTCAGCGGTGGCTAGAAGAGCAGAAGCAGCTATCTATCAATATTTAATAGCTGAGATGAACTAACTCTTATAACCCTGACTGTTAATAGCAGACACTACCACAGGAAAGGGGGTAAGAGATCGGAGTGAAGAAACAGCAAAAGCAAGATCAGTCTGGAAAATCTTAAGTGAAGATAAAATTCCCTCGTTTAGGGTGCCAAACCCTCCCTGAAATAAGTCCTGCCCTGACTAGTGAGGGCTGTGAACTCAACATCATGTGGAGAAAATCAGGGAAGGAAGATGACGTGGGGAACAGCATAGTGAGGGAACAGAGGTGTAGCTCACCAACTTGATTAGGCAATTATGTGAATTCAGGTCTCTGTGAATGATGCACATGGAGTGCAAGTAAGCCTAGAACAGAAGGACAGAACTCTGTTAGGGGTTTCCAAGCAAATATACCCCTTCACATTTTTATAAGCTTCAACAACCGTGTGCTAGTAGCCAGGCAGGATCCACAACCCCTCAATCATCACCCTACTGAAGCTGCTAACCCTGACCCAGAAGATGCACAAACAGTTTGACTCACCATTCCAGAGGCAATTCCTTTGGCAAAGCTGACCTTCTGCTGCCAGGGAAATGGGTCCTGAAAGACAAGTCCTCACTGGTCAGGGACTATCTTACCAACCATCTGGTGACAACAATTCCTCCTCTACAGGGACTCTTACAGCAGTCAGAAAACGGTGCTAACAGTCCCAGGAAAAAGGCACTTCCTGCTCCAGGTTACCCACAGCTAAGAAAAAGCTTTTCTGTGCAGTTCCATGGGAAAATACTATCAACAAGCATCATAAGGCTGGCACACCCACACTGTGCTGTCACCCCTGTTCCATAACAAGCAAAGCCCACCAGGCTTGCCCTCAGCACGTGCTCACCGCATTGCGGAGGAAGTCCTTCAGGGTGCCACCCTCGATGTACTCAGTGAGGAGATTGAGCTTCTTGTCCTTGTACAGTACACCAATGAACTTCAGCACATTGGGGTGATCCAGGCTGCGCATCACTTTCACCTGGGAAGCAAAGACACATCTCAAAGTGCAGAACGAGAACTCCTGGCAAATCCTCTGTGTGTGGTATCTGTATTGCTCCTGCCCAGCAGAGGACAGCATTCCTATCCTGGAAGTTACCTCCAGGCTCCAGAGTGCACTCAATCCCTAACCTTAAACCAGTCAACTACCTTCTGCCTCTTTCATTTCCACATCATGCAATTAACCTGATCTTAGTCTTTAAGGAAAGCACCCTCGGGTTCAGCAAACTTTTCAGAGACAGGAGTTCTCCAGAGCAGCTCTCTGTTCTGATTTGCATGTCAGGATCAGAATAGCGGCGTCAGCTGCTTATGGAACTGCCTGCCTGTAAGCTAAGTATGACTTCAAAAAACATGGCAGGCAGCCACCAAGAAAACAGTTTAAATACAGCAGGAGTCTTAAACATCTTATGGATACTGGCCCGCATCACTTGTACTTGTGCACAAGGCTCAGGGGATAAGTTCTTTATGTATTTGCACAGCTGTTTGCCTCAGACTCAGTCTGCTTTTTATCACTGAAAAATTAATGAACTGGGAGCTGAAGTCATGGCTACTGCTCAGTTTAAGCAGTCACACTTCACTGGTGTCAGGCTCTCTCCGGTGCAATGTCTCCTTCCTTAGCACTTTGATTCCTGCCAGGGCAGACGCATGATCGCTCCCTCACTGGGGAAGATGGAGGAGTGTCACCACACTCACGGCTCAGCAACTTCTGGACATTTTGCTCTTACCTCTGTCAAAAAAGTCTTCTGTGTTTCCTCATCACAGCGAATCAGCTCCTTCATCACCATCACCTTTCCTGTTGCTTTGTGCGTCACCTAATGGAAACAGAAACCACAACTACAGGCCGAGTTCAAGAATAAATAGCTCCAATGCTCTTGCAGCTCTTCTGAAAAGTAACATCCTCCCCCTCTGTCCAGAGAAGGCGTTAAAGAGAAAACTCAAAGCCCAGTGATCTGAAGAAAACAACATAAAATTTCTCCTTTTGGAATTCAAAGATTCTGTAAGTGAAAGAGAAACTCCCTAAAGCTGTCAGAGGGTCATACCAAGAGACCAGCAGCATCCCAAGAACCAGAGCTGGTCTCCTTTTTAAGAAGCTTAAGGCTGAGCTGGCAAAACCTCTGAAGGCATCAGTTCCATACCTGTGCACATCTCAAGTTCCCTCACAGAAAGCACTTGTCCAGCATGATGCTTGCAGTTTGTACACAGGTTCTAACAACTACATTCTGTATCAGCAAAGCAATTAATGTTCGCTTGCATCAGAAATGAAACCAAACAACTCAAAGCTACACCACCACTTCAGTGTGCTTTGGTATTAATGGGGACCATGAAGCTTACTGGTTTCTGATGAGCATATCAAAATTAACTGCGTGCAAGAAGAACTAGGCTGCACAGAACGTTCAGTTAAGGCAGGAAGCAGTTGTTTTACCATGCTTCTTAGGAGCAGTGTTTTGCTACCTGCAAGCAATATCCCAATATGGTGGCAAACATCCAGAAAAAACATACCACGAACACTGGGCAGTGCACTTCCTAGCTCTTGACACTGAAAGTATTGTCAATTCCAAGAGCTGCCTGTATCCAGCTGGTTTATGGCATATGTTCTAGAGGTTTCTTTTAATTAGCTCTGCCTTGCTTGCAAAGGTACAGGAGTGAATAGAAGTGTGCCAAATTCTGATAAGTGAGTTTTCCTGGAAATCCTCTCCCTTTACAGTTGCTTTGCTTGGATAGCTGAATATCTGAGATCTCTGAGCAACTAAATAACCACATCTCTCTAGGAACAGAAAGAGACTGTTCTGACCAGGCACAGTCCTTGCTGCAACAAAAACATTCAATCTGAAGATCAAGGAAGTTGTTTTTTTGCCTCATACCTTTTAAAATAAAACACCTTTCATAAAACCTCCAGAACTGCAACCCAGAACATGAGGCCCAGTTATAATATTTAGGAAGCTTGTGAGCTTTTGCAAACACTGTGGCACTCCAGTTCACATTTGAACCGTGGGACACAGCAAGGCTAAGACAGGTGGAATACAAATGCATGGAATAATAGAATAACACAACAGAAGCAAGAGAATGATATTCTTCTGCTCCCATCTGAAACCAAGCATCCATATATAAGTAGCGAGCCAGGGAACACTATGCATTTCAGCCAGGGACATGAAAGCCAGGGATATCTAGTACCCAAAGATAAAGGGAAGTGTAGAGACAAAGACAAGGCAAGGCTAAGTGGTATTCTTAAGCTGACATACCAGCAGAACTGAAACAAGTGTCATCATGGAACTCCAAGAGGGCAATTTTAACTCCCAGAGCATGCACCAGAACAGGATGGCTATCAGGTAATTTGAGCAGAAAAAATGCCTTTGTGCCATTAACTGTGGGGACACAGATGACAAAAGCATGCGACAGAGGAAAGGTTCTGCTTACCTGGACCTGTTATTTGTCTATGAGCAGAGGAGAAGAGAAATATGCTCATTAGTACAGTATAGTATAGTAGTACTGGCCCACCACCATCCATGGAAATGTGATGAGTGAGGTGTAAGGAGAAAAGTCCCATAACATGCTGAATATCTGAGTACTGAGGAACTCATACCACCTTCAATAAGGCAGAGAAAGCTGCCCCAGTGCTGTCACAGATGCTAGGATAACACTCCTTAAGCATCCCCAGTCAGGATCAGAGCTTAAAGGCAAGAGAGCAGAACTGCTATTAATGGAGGAGATTTCTAACTGTGACAGCCATGTGAGAGCTGATGGCTACCACCACATTTAGGCACTGATCAGAGCTCAGAGCTCAGTGAATCAGACTGCCAAACCCTTGAGTATGCTGCACTAATGGTGCGGAAGCAATACTGAACTGGGGACTTCACATGCTTCTTCTCTATTTTCCCCATCTCACCCAGGTGCCTGCTGTGACATGGGCACTTTAACTCAGGAGATGAGCCAGTACAGCCAAGATTGACAATTGAAAGAGACAAAGAAACAGAGAAATGGATCTCACTGAGCAACCCAAGTGAATTCCAAGTCTGATCACTGTCAGCAGAACAAAGAAAGGCCACAGCGTCAAGGTTTATGAGATAGACTGCTGTAGTCAAAGTAACTGATGAATGCCTGGGGAGGTCCCTCACCTTGATTGCTTGTCCAAAAAATCCTTTTCCTAGTACTTCCCCATGAATGAGATCACATGGCCGGAAGATTTGCTGGGAGCAGCTAGAAGAAGAACGTAGAGATTCAGAGCGACTGATGTCACGGCTCAGGAGGAGGGGTTCCTTTGGAGAACTGGGGCCAGGAGACTTAGAAATGCTGTTACTTCGCCTAGAAAGTAAAGGAAATGAGGTCAGTGAAGCTGCTAGGAAGCTTTTGGTTCAATGTATATCACCATTAGCTCCTAAGGGACCAGTTCCCAGATGCACTTCAGTGCTCTTTGTATCACATAAGCCAGATGCTCTCCCAGCACCATGGAAGCTCTTCATATACCTAGAGCAGCTTCCAAGCCTGGAGCACCTAACAACACATCCCCTGCACTGTCAATTAGAGGTGGAGCTCCTGAGGAGAAAGAAGCTGTGAAGATGCAGCTTTTATTACTTCCAAACAAAGATTAAGGTACTGGTAAATTACTGAACAAACAACTAAGCACACCGATCTTAAGAAAACAAGCTATTTTCCAAATAACATTCACATTCCCTTTAAGGACACATTCTTCCCCAGTCATTTAAGACTGATAAAAATCTGACCTTTCTGTTTTCTGACCGTAAAGCTCAGTATCTTTTCTATGGTAAAAGCAGAGCTCCTCATTTTTATTTATCACCCTGAAAGGGAACTGAGAGAGTGCAAAACAGCAGTAGGATGTAAAGTCTCAAGTGCTTCACCAGTGGTTCATACTGAGGCTCACACCACGGATCAGTCACGTCTCAGCAGTCATTTTCAACCACAGGGCCTAAGCACAGAGCAGCCCAGCCAAGGAGCACAGGGCAAAGACAAGTTAGGTGAGAGGGAGTGCTTTCAAGGCTTTACCTGAGGGATCGTCGGCGGAGCGTTCCTTCCAGATTCTCCTTGATGTCCAACGGAGAGATGGAGTGGGGAGAAATGGGTGACTTTATGTGGGTGGGAAGCCGGGAGTCCAACCGAAGTCTGTCTAAGCGCTGTGAGACAGGGTCGTGCTCTATCAGCAGCTGAAGTGTCTGGCTTGTCTTGCGAATCAAGTCCTCCACCTGCAAGCAAACCAAAGCAAAGATGGCAGCAAAGAGCAGGAATGTGAATGACAGCGGACAGAGGAGACACAGCAGAACGCCCCTCAGAAATCAGAGTTCAGTGAGATCATTCTGTAGCTTTGGTTTTAGTTGCACACATCACAGCTGTCTACCACACAAGAGAAGCTAACAACACAGAATTTTCCCGTGCTATTCAAAACCTCTTCTGTTCTGGTCAAAAATAAGAGACTAAACTTTTTTTCTTTTGAGAAGTGTTTGAAAACCTACATGAGATTCCATCCTGAACAATGTGGAAGAACACCACCAAAAGCTGCTGTGCTCCTAATGTTCTCTCCAATACCACCAGTAAAACCTTCACGTAGTGAAAGTAATGGTAGTCTCACTACACTCTTGCAGCATCATCTGATAGCTGTGTGAAAAGCGTTTTCTTGTAAGTGCAGACATGAAACATAAATATATAAATTTTTTCTTCCAATGGCATCTCATACCTAGGATAAACTGAACTTTTGTCTATTACCAGATACTTCTAAGGGGATTCAAACAACAGACTTCACTAGTACTACACAGAGAGTCCTCACAGCCTCTCTGTCCTCCAAGATGCCAAAGCTCTATCCTTTCCTTATCATCTTCCTCCATGTCTGAATGCCACACATTCAGAAATGCACCCCAACTGAATTTCCCTCTAATTCCCTCTTCAGCTGGAGCAAGTAGCAAGGTTTGTCTTTGTGTCTGCACTGCTAGCATGAGTACCACGGGAGTACACACACACTGTATGTAGGGGGGGGAGAACAGTGCCACGAGATGGAGCAGCTCTATGAAGACAGGTGAGACAGGGGCTTCAGAACAGAACTCCACCCACCTCCTCAACCTGTAACGTACGAATGGGAGCGCCGTTAATTTCCAGGATACGATCTGCGGGGTGGATGGCGTTTCGGACATCCGGGCTGATGTGCATCCTGTTCACCCTGAACATGGGTATCACAATAGCGAGGAAAATGTCAATTTAGACAGAATTATCACAACTATTTGACTTCTCATGCTTCCCTTTCTATTACTATGAAGTAAAACAATGCTGATTTCCACTAGAGTAAACACTTGGGTCTGAGCTGCTCTGGGGAGGGATCATCGTTTGTTCAATGGCAAAAATTGCTACTCCATTACAATTCTTAAACATTCTCATTCTACCGAGACAGACCTCCTCAGCAATTAAAGCAGCCATCAGGACAGCAGTACTGCCACACTTTTACCAGCTCCCTCTGCACAGACACGAACTTTGCACACAGCTTTGTCATACTCACTCCTTCACTTGGACGCCAGTGGCATAGCTGGAGCAGCCGCCCTCAACAGACACAGAGAAGCCCCTCTTGCCATCAGTAGCTGCTGGCATGGAGATGAGTGTCAGTGTATAAGGCAGCTGCTCACGCAGAGACTCAGTGGAATGTTTTTCTATCATCGGTGTCAGCACAATCTGGTTATGGCATTTTCCACTAGAAGAAGTGAAGAGAGTCATTGTGGCAGTGTCCTATCCCTCACTGCCAAACTCACACTGAGTTATTTAAGTGGCCCTAAACTACAGTTTTGATGCTTGTTCCACTCCTTTCTCCTCCATCCCCCACCCCCTAAAAGTAGCTTCCTGGCAGTACATAGCATAACATTAAGCTGAAGCACATGGAGCCAGCTAAACGTGGCTTACACACAGAGCAGGGAGCAATGCAATTTCCCAGTGGCAAAGCACACAGCTCTGTCTTACCAGTAGAGAGTGGAATGCTGCACCAGTGCATAAGTGTCCCCATCTTCAATGATCACTTTGCAACTCATACAAGCAAAGCACTCAGGGTGATACTTGTATTCTCCAGCCACCTACAGACAGAAAAGGGAAGTGCTTAGTAAGAACAAAATCCATCAACATTTGCAGCTGCTGCTTTCTTCTCATTAATTTGGTCATTCAGATTTCAGAGCCAAGGGGCAACTTTTCACAGGAGAGTTACATTAGCCCATTCTACCTTTCCGGAAACCCATCCCTGGCACTTTGTTTGCAAAACTTCTCTTAAACAAACATGTCAACATGCAAAGCAAAGCTCGTGTCCAGGAAGCTCTGTTACATTTGGCAGCTGCTCAGCTATCAAAAATAGTTGGTAGTCTGCTGTGGACTAGTAAACAAGGTATTAAACCTTCCTGTTCAGTTGCTGTTGGCATGATAACTAATGTTACGCCTGAATTAAGAAAGCTGAAAGGGCTTTTTTTTTTTTGGCAGACAGGCAATGCACAAATTAAGATAGTTTAGCAGACAGCTGACAGGGAGGAAAAAAAATACAAATAAAAAACCAGCAGGCTAGGACAACAAAATACTTCTGAAGAATATTTTTCTTCATTGAGATTCTATTTTCCTTATGAAAACTTCCCTTGGTGACCATATTTTGCAAGGACTTCAAGAGGCAATGAGAAGCTGCTTCAGTACTACTTTAGGGTAACATGCTTTTATTGAGGCTCCAGAAAAATAATGGTTATATTTCATTCTTGACAGTCTTAGAGGTTACACATTTGCAAGGCTGAGGCAAGCCGTGGCACCCCATATTGTGCAGACATAGTTCAGTGCTATAAACCAAACAGCACTAACACCAAGTCAGCACTGACCTGAAACCCACTCACACTATAGTTGAGGTGGCAATCTTCCCCAAGAAGGTAACTGCTGCCTATCCTGAGCTGAGAGCTCTGACGTTGCACTGCAGTGGAAAACTAACGACCCCATGGACACTCATGCTCTGTGCTACAGACCCTGGCATCCCATTACTCATCTTTCTATTTCTCATTCAGCATTTCAGCACCTTTTTCCTCTTAGTTCATCTGCTTCAGATCCTCACAGCTCCCTCCTTTAAGTCACTCTTGTTGAAAATGAATGTTGATAAGCCTCACTGCAGATCTCTGACACAAAAGCTGAGTAGCAAGAGGACTATTGCTTTCAGTTCATTTGGTTGTTTGCACGGTGAGGACAACTCCCAACCAAGGACAAGAGGAGTTGGAGGCAGGTGTGTCAGAGTGCTTACCATCACAGGTCCAGTCATCAGCAGAGAGCAGCCATGGCAAGATTCCCCAAACTTCCCCCAGTAATCTTTGTGGCAGTACAGCTTCCCATCTTTCTCATAGTACCAGTTAGTGAGGGGATCCTGGCATTCAGAACACCTTGAAAGAAACAAAGGAGCACGGTTCTGTTAGCAGTGAGTCACAAAGCAATGGAAAACAACCCCTCCTGCATGGAGGAAACAGACGCTCAGCAGCAGCTCGCCTCAGGCTGTTCTAGTTACTGGTGCACTAAATCCCCCCGTTTGACAATGCATTTTCAACTCAGGATTAGTACCAACCCCCTGCTTTTTGCAAGGAGAGGCAGTATCAACCAATACAAGAGAAGACAGGCTTCCAAAGTTTCAGACAATTTCCATTCACGTCTTAGAACACATCGGTTGGTTTACACATTCTGCACTATAGATATGACTCCCTTCTCTGAGCATGCAGTTGCCAGGCACACAGACAGCTCTGCTGTGCTTCTACGTAGTGTTTCTACAGCACCAAGCTTACCAGAGCACCTCCCTTCTCAGCTACGTTAGGAAATTGGGGTAGGATGCACTTTCCTATGGAATACAAAACCAGTTTTGCACCAAGCTTTGTAGAAAGCCCCTCTAATCCTCCACAGACAGCCCCCTCCCAAAAGCTCCCATTTCAAGAAACAATCATGATTCATCCTTTAGTTGCCACAAGCTAATGGACAAACAAAACCTCAAACAAGGAAAGAGATGCAGCAGTTCTATCGCAGATATCATTTTGGCAAATCACAAGCAGAACCCAGGCTTCCTCATAATCCTGCCTCAGCAGGACAAGTTGGGAAAAGGAATTCAACTTCTGCAGCACAGAGGTGTGACTTAATGGAGAGATAAGGCCACAGACGGACTACGCTCCCTCTGCAGTTGCATCACTGAAGATTATTCCATTAGCCCTGGGCAGCACGTTCTCAGACTTTACAAGGAAAAACAGCCCGGCACTGGCCATTTCTGAGCACAGAGCCCACGTCAGTGACCATTGCCAGCTTCCAGGGAACACCTCAACGTCTTTGCCAGCACAGTGATTTCCCAAAAAGTTGGAGGAGTTCCTTCTCGTGCCTCAACCACTGGCTCAGTTACTGCATTGGAGGGGAACCCCCAGGGAGGTGGGAGCGTGCCCTCGTTGGCAGCAGGGCTCTCTCTACAGCACCAAGTGCTCTGAAGGCAGCACGTGGCAGTGCAGGGACACATTTTACAAGCTTCCAGTCTAAAAAGAGAGCTGCTGCTGGCCACACCTTTCACAGGCTTTCTAAAAGCTTATTTGTGCCAAAGACATTCCTGGTAAACTCTACCAACATGTAATGAGTGTACAGATATGTGACGCTGGTTGGGATCCCACGTGGATCCAACTCCAACCAGAGCTCCTTACTTCATCCCAAGAGACTGCCAAGGTACAAGACGCAGCTGCCTGTAAGTAGCCTACAGTTTTAGGGGAAAATACACCTCCATCTTTAATGCCATACCCTGCCCTCAGGAAAGGAGCTCCTTCTGCTTTATACTGTCTGCTCTCCCAGCTGAGGAGCTCCCCCTCCCTCTGTGATGGGAAAGGACTCCAGCACGTGCACCAATCCCACCAGCTGTCTGAGCGGGAAGCAGTAACTTCACCTTACAGCAGGGTGCTTGAGTTATTATAGCCTAAGCCTTGGGGCACTGCCAGGGCTACACCCTGCTCACGGTATGCAAGAGACCTAGAGGGCCCTGCGATGCATTCTGCCTTCAACCACTAGTCCTTGGCTTCTGCATGCAGTAAATACCCCAAGCTGAATGATCAAGTAGGTGAGTGGGAGGGAGAAAGAACAAGTGGAGACTAACAGCAAAGATTTCTATCACCCTGTGGCAGGAACATCTGGCTTGGCATAGGTGAACTGGATCCCTCAGACTTATCTGACTTCTGTGTGCATGCCTGTACCAGTGCATGCTCCAAGAGTGATTACATCTTCAAACAGGGAGCTGTGACCAGACCTGCACCTGGGATGCAGTCAGCAATGCTGTGGACTGGGGACTGCTCTACCAGGACTTCAAGAACCAGCTTTCTGTCCAAGCTCTCCCCAGGCAGGTGGGTTATTTGATTTGCCTTTAAGCACAGTATCTCCTTATACTTCATTACTACCTTCTCCAACTTCAACCACTTCTTTTTCTACTTAAGAAACTTGAAGTTTTGACAAAAACAACTCCAACCTTACAGCACCTTGAGTAGTTTGCTTCCAACTGGAAAACAAGCACTGCTATTCAATTTGCAACAAACCCGGAGCAAAATCAAGGTGAGGGGGGTGGAGCCAGCAAGCAGTCAGTTCTTTGCTATGCAGTTAAACAAATCTGGGCAGGACAAGTTTGCAGCTCAAGGCTCGGCACCCCACCCTCTGCAATGAGGCAACAGGAACAAAGCAACCAGCCCCAGAGAAGCCAGGTGCTGCTAATGGCTCTGACTGCCCGTCTCATCCCTGTCACTGAGAAGGGCTTTAGACTTGTCAGGTGTTGAGGACGGAAAGCACACAGGGACAGTTACAAGAACTGTTTCAGTGCCCTTGTACCCAGATGACAAAGCCAGCACATGAATGTTCCACATGTCAGATCTTTATCACAGAAGGTACAAGCATTGAGTCTTCTTCTTCTCCCACCTCACCGGAGCACACAGCATTACAGCACTGCCACTGCCAGTCCTCACATAGGCTGAAAAAGAAATTCAGTTACTTCTAGAGGCATTGAACATGTTCATCTTTCCCAGACACTACAACCAAAAGAAACAGCTTCTTACTTCTCTTTTAGATTACAAGCAGCTGATCTGTGATTTGCTTTTCTCTGGCACAGTAGCCAAGCATGGTAACCACGTTTCTTGGAGGACTGCTAGCAGCCATATTTGACGTGGCTCCTCTTGCAGCCCAGGCACCATTTTCAGATCTGGAGGGCTCTTTTCTCATTATACAGTGAATCTTCACTTCTCATCCTCGGTCACCAAGCATAAATCTGCCTCCCACAGTCATCCTCCAGGAGCCCCAGCAGCACTCGGAGCATTTAGCCCTGACACACTGTAATG
Organism: Odontophorus gujanensis; assembly: GCA_013399175.1. Taxonomy (NCBI): domain Eukaryota; kingdom Metazoa; phylum Chordata; class Aves; order Galliformes; family Odontophoridae; genus Odontophorus; species Odontophorus gujanensis. The sequence continues at coordinate 53,658 of VXAB01000299.1, forward strand.
CTGCAGCAAGAGTTCACAAATCGGTGCTTGATGGCTGCCTGGGTTTGTGGGGGGTGGAGGGAAGATCAAGTACCAGGTACCCAGCCTGGCTTTCAGCAAGATGGAGATTCAATCCATGGGGCGTCTCTTTTACATCTAAATGAAAGGCAATACCCTCATGGAGCAAAGACTTCCCTGGCACTGAAGAGACGATCCCTTTGAGAAGGGCTCATTAATAACATCCACCCCCCACACACTGTCAGGCTGGATCAGTTACTGCTAGGCAGGCTCTGAAGGGCTGTGGGTCCAATTCTGCACGGAGAGGGGAACAGGACAGGCTGAGGACAGGCAGCGTAACCCAAAGGCTTCTCAGCCAGGCCCAGCTGATAGAGGTGCACTGGCTTTAAAAGATGCTGGCCAAACAAGCAAAGATGTGACAAAACACAGCCTAAGTACATAATGTTTAAGCTCTGACTGTGCAAAGCTATTTCCACACCACTTAGTGGGTGTACCTACAGCTTAGCATGATGCTCTGTATGTAGTACAAATAATGAATGGCTGCTCACTTGCCTTATCAAGGTGTATGCTTTCTCAGAAAGTTGCTACTGAAGTTTAGCCACTGCACAGCAGTATTTACTCCTATCCTGCTGTGTGCTAACAAAAGGCTCCCCACCTCCAAATCAGCACACCAGTGTCTGTAGGAACAGAATGAATAACGTGCAAATCCAGGCAGAGGGGACAGGAGAGAGACAATGGAGCTGCCAACCCCATTTATTCAGCTTATCAGCACATTAGCGTCAGTCACCATCCTGGCTGCACTCAGCCCCACTAACAGCTTTCACCAAGGAGATGTAATGCAATCAAAACCTCACTTGTTTGACCAAGCCAAAAATGGTTGTTTAATACAAACCAAAGTATCACGGGACAAGAATCATTTCCACTTAAGTGAAGTGTGTGGCGAGTCCCTAGTTACCTGCAAGGTACTTTATTTCTTTCTCAAACAAGATTATGCATTGCCTCACTGCAGATTACATCACCTTCTTGAACTTCACAGCAGCATGTGGTGCTCCCTCAGCCCATTCTGTGCCCCAGAAAAGCAGTGCTGGAAGAGACACAAGTTGCAGCAGCCACAGTCATCTCATTCCTCTGGCAGTGGAGCAAAGCACAGGGGCACGGGCTAAAGCAGCGTGCATTGCTGCCCTGTAAGGCAGCCTGCCTGCCTGGGCTACACAGATACTGCTCTGCAATATAGGTGCCATTCCTCACACAGCCTTCAGCAGGGAGGCTGGGAAGCAGCACGTCTCAGAGCACCCTGGGTTGAGGCCAGCTGTTCCCCACACACCAGCCCAGCCCTCACTCTTCGCACCTCACACACTAACTGCTCAGGATAGCGTTACAGGGCTGAAATGACAGCTCCAAGATCAACTGCTAATCCCGTGCAAGACTTACCGAAAGGGATCCTTGGGAGCGAAGTAAGCAGGGGCTGACAAGTAACTTCCCATCTTCAACAGTGGATAAACCGGCTCAGCCACAAACTTGTCCAACTGCCTCTGAACGGCTCTGTTCTGCCGACATGGCAGCAGCCAGTGCTCATTTAATCTTGCGCTGATTCAGATACCTCACCTCTCTTTCAAGCTGCCCAAGGAATGCCAGGTCTCTCGTCTGCTCATTCCTTCTCAGATTTTTCCTGGCTCTCATGGCTGAAACCATCCTCTCCTGCACTACCAGCACCCTTGGGGAGGATAGAATGACTGCTACCCAGGCTAGTTAGACATGCTTCTGCAATAGTTCTTCCCAGCTCTGCTGCTTGCTAACTATTGTCAAGTTTTCCCTTCTCTGGATCCACCCAAGGGTGGGAGGGGAGGAGGAGCCATTGCAGGAGGACAGCGTGTGGCTGCAGAGGCCGAATAAGCTCTACTTCTTTGCATGGCATGGGGTGGAGCTTTGATCCAAGGGGGCTGCGTTAGAAGTGCTGAAGGAGGGCAGCTTTTGCCGAGTCATTAACCTGAAACCGCTCTTTGCAGCGGTGCCACGTTCTGATGGACAAATCGAGGGAGGCTGAGTCTGAGGAACACAGCCAGTCCCTTCAGATTAATGTTTACGACATACTTTCCTAAATCCCACACGGTGAGCTGGGATATGCTGTCTTCACAGTACCTTCAGTCTGTTCGGTTATCCTCTTGCAGAAAGTAACTTCCCAGGGTGCTTCATCCAAGCAAAAGTAACTTTCCTTCCAATACTTTTAACACGGAGATCATTCAATCACTTAAACTAATCTGCATCTCCTGGAAGGAAGCCGAGAGGTATAAATCAGCACAGGCAGGACTCTCTCCTGCTTGCTGCACATGCAGTTACATCACTTCACTTGCTCTGAAGCCAAGCATGATCTCTAGTGGCCAAATCAGCTAAAACTGTTAGCAAGAAACTGCGATGCAACAAATGTATGCTGCTGCCCTGAGCCCTCCCATTTCTGTACAGTCAGCAAAGCCTGGCACGCCTGAACGCAGCCTGAAAATCATGCTATGTTCCAGAGGCAACAGTACTCAGATGTGCTTTTACCAGAGATGCTCGTCTGTGTTGGCATGTTGTCCAAGGGACGCTTGGGGCTGAGACGAGGCAGCCTTGGCTGCTGACAGCTGCTTCTTGCTTGCTATTGAAGTATGCAGAAAGCCAGGCAGCTTGGTTTCCCCCTTTTTTTTTTCCTTAAACAAACAGCCATCTTTATTAAATATACGTATGTATATGTAATTTTCTCTCTTTCCCCTCATTCAGGGCAGCTTCTAAGCCTGGCTGTAAAAGCACAGCGAAGCTCAGTGCTGCAGAGCGCAGTGCGGTTGTCAGCTCCAGCACGGATCTAATTCCTTCTGACATTTCACACAGCTCCACTGGAAGCAGCAACACGGTGAGTCTGTGTCTAGGAATGCGCTCTGGTCTCCCACATTCTCTATACGTTGCGTGCTGTAAATGGACCAGTGCTCTCAGCCCAGCACTCCCCTGGCTATCACACATACCTCCCGTGCATCGCAGGGCCCCTCCCCGCCCCACTATCACCTACAGACAAAGGCTTTTTCCCCACAGAACTGCAAGGACGGGCTGAACTCCCTCCAAGGGGGATTCCACGTGACCTCATAAATCCCAACTTTACAGACAAACCTTTGAAGTTTTGATCCACAGATGTGATAAGCAGCCAGCTAGTCTGTGAATGAAGCCAGAAGATAAAGCCCAACTTCAAAGTAATAAAAACCACCCAGACAGCTAAGAAACTGGGACAAGATTTGTCTGAGACGTCCTTAAAGCCAGTGGACACATAGTCCAAAGGCCTATTTTAAACAGGAAATCCCTTATCAAAATGATTTTACTTCAGCAGGGAGTCCCAGCAGCAGTCAGTAGCTTACCTTTTCCTACGCAGAATTCTCCTGTTACTTCTTGCTTTTGTCTGTATGACCTATTTGAGAATGCAACAGACCTGATAACAGGGCTCTGGAGAAGGTGCTAATCTATTCATTCATTCTAGATCTGAATTCCTGCCAGAATGACTGCACTTCAGAAATGCTGATAAACAGGAGGGGGGGACCTTTTCTGTGTAATCCTACCGATACCATCTCTAAACACCAACATGCACCGAAGCCAATTTATTTTTAAACTATCTGAGGTCAAATATCTGTATTTCTTTCTTGCATTTGCTGACACAGTATCTCCACTGCAGAACAGGGCCTGCCTTCCTTCCCAAGCTGTGGAACTGCACAGTGATTTCAGCCAGAGATACAAGCCCAAACATTACAGCTGGCAAATGAAGGGGACACGTGAAAAGCTCCAACAATGACTCAACATGCAAACTGAGCTGCAAAACGTCACAGATTATACAGCTTTATCCCCAGAAAAAACGAACGGTAGCTGTCGCGATATTCAAGTGATTAAGACCTTTCAGCAGAGAGAGGCTGCATATCTAGACATCATTTACTCCTGCTCACTACGGCCCACTGGCACATCTTCAAACTGATGCAGTGCTCAGCCCATCTGCCAACACTAAGATACACAGATTTACCCTGGCACAGACAGGCACTTCAGTACGTGTGTGGGACTGGTGTAAGCTGGGGGAAAAGGTATCCCTTGATGCCTGAAGAAGCTGCAGCAGGTCTTTGTTACAGCATGGGCACAGTTTGGAGGCATTCCAAGTTCTTCAATACAATCCTAACACCTCATTGTATTTCCGAGGCACTTAACACCTAACCTATGCTTCACTGGTGCTGAAAGACAGAGTCAAGCTCCTGACATCGGGTACTGAAACAAACACTGCATGGTACGCACACAGTGCTGAGTGAAAGCTCTTGCACACAGCTCCTCTGTAAACCAACACGAACCGCGAAGTGAAGCTCATCTTTGTTACTGCACCTCACCTCTAAACAGAAGCAGAACTTCAGACAATAATCCCTTTCAGTATCCAGCATCACAGTAGGATGGAGAGAGCCTGTATACCATACATACCTAACCTGCAGACCTACTGCATGTGTTCAGGCTGAGAAGCAAACCAAGGAACCTGAGCCTCCTTGAAGCAGATTGTACATCATTTCAGAAGCAGCAACTTCTGATGTGTAAATGATGACAGCACGACTGGCACACAGCATCTGCACTTGCTTCCTAACTTGCTGCTTTGTGCAGACTGAACTGAACACTTCAGGGGAAGGATTCCATCTCACTCATGAGGAAAGCCTGGCACATACTGGTCTGTGTGAGTAATTGTAATTACACTGATATTACCTTCTCTGATAACAGTGTCCTAAAGGACAAGCTGCACCAGTTAACAGAAAAGCTCAGACTGGAACTTCCAGCTCCCCCAGCTACAAAGGATTGTCATGCACATCTCCAGTAGTTGTTAAGATTTGCCTGAGGAATGTGACCACTTGCACCTGCAAAGTGTTTCTCAGCTCCTCTGCATTTTTACATTCCTGAACAGCTGTGGCAATCTGTGTGCAAACAGGCACTTAGCAACTATTTCTCCCTGCATCTGAGAGCAAGCTGCTCTATTTCAAAGCTGATGGAGACATCATTAAAGAGGCATTTCCAGGGGCTGGAGGGGAGCTGTCACCTCTGAGGTCCTAATAGCTTCATGCAATTCCCAGAAACTAGGGAAGACCACAAAGATTCTTCTTTTCCTGCTCCTGCAATATTTCACCTGCATTTTCACTGCTCTCAAATTCACCTGGTGTGTGTGCAAAACCTGATTGCATTCACAGTTGAAGAGCTCAAGGAAGATTTAAAGTAGCAAATGCCACCTCATTTCAATTGCACCCTGAACATACCTGTGCTTGCATCTTTATCTGCCCACATCTTTACATTTCAGCTTCACATCCTGTCACTGCACATCTATTTGTCCAGTTGTCTGCGGGGAGGAAGCAGCTCTTGGAAAACGAAGGCCCATGCCAAACAATTTGAGCCAAGAGAGGTGAACTGAAGTCTGTACACAGCCTATGAGGGATAGCTAGATCCACGGCTTCTTCAGTCCAGCCAAGACTGACAGGAGACATAACTGCTGCTTGCAAACAGGAAAAGGTTACTTGAACAGAAGGGGGAAAAAAAAAGTTTGCTCTCCACATCCCTTGTAAACACAACTGGAAGAAATGGACTCAAATCACAGCTAGATTTCTGAAGACAGACTATTTGTAACATGAAGGACAGCTGAGTGCTAGTAAGATGCAGCCTGAGAGATGGATAAGCTGCAGTGATGGCACACTGCCTGGTGACCCCTGTTAGCTGCCCAGCTTCGTGATCATTCCTAAGCTGTATGTATTACTTGCTTCAAACACAACTTTAGTGGATATCCTAAGAGTCACAGGAGAAAGATCTGGAAAATACCCTCAGAAGGCATCTAGTTTATCCTTCAACCTCCGTAAGACACTCAATTAGCTACACATAAGCAATTCCTCATGCAAGATTGCCACATTTACCTTCCTGCACCCCAAATGTAAAAAGAATTAAGGTGATTCACTAAGTTTTGCTGGGCAAAAATATTCCTATCACATATAAAATATACTATTCAGTGTAGAAAAAAAAGAAATCACATCTCTGTGAGAAAATCGAATCACTAGAATTAGCAAAGGAACAGTGGGGCTCTTTCTCCTCTGTAGCATGGGACTCAGGCACCCCTCAGTGCACAGAGTGGTGAATCCAGTTCTGTTCTCTGAGCAGAGGACAATTGTCATGCTGCAGACCAACAGGACGGGCAGCAGTGAGGCATTCAGTGAGGCATTCCGGGAAGAAGCTCCTTTCAACACTGTTCCACCTCTGAGAAACAGGCAGAAAGGTAATTTGTTCCCAATTCACTTCAGAATACCCATAGGAGGCAGAGCCAGTTCTGCTCCCTGCCAGAACTGCTCTGCTTTGTGAAGTTCCCGTTCAGAGAGAACAGCCTGCTGCAGCTCACAGCACTTTGCATCAGCTTCCAGCTCCAGGAAAGGTTAACAGGAAGGGTTTTTTTTTTTTTTAAAAAAAAAAAAAGAGTGCAAGCACTTGAATAAAAAAAAAATCTGTCATATGAATTAACTTGAAATAATACACCAGTTTATACTGTGATTTAAACAAATTTTATTAGTTTAGACTTCTCATTACCATTATATTAACAAGTGTAAGCTGTTTCTTAAAGATATCCAGGCTGCATTTAATTGTAGCCACTATATTATACTGGAAAGTCAGTTTGCTACTTAAAATTGGTTGAATATAATTACGTAACTCCTCATCAGCATGAAAAGATTTAATGCATGCTTGGATATCAAAGCTCGCACTTTTAAAAATCAACTGTTCATGTTGTTACCTTAGTTTTAAAAGTTTAAAAGTAAAATAGTTAACGCTAACTCATAAAGCCATCAGTATCTTCCTCTGGGTCAAGCTGCACTGCATATCAATACAAATCTGGTGTATTCAGCAAAATGGAAATACTGATCCAAGCTGAATTAACAGTTCATAGTCATCCTCACCTTCAGTCCCTTGGCTCTTTAGGCCAACTAATGAAGTTTGGATCAATACAAAATTTCCTGTATTTTCCTTTCCTCTTCCAGAATCAGGACTCCATTCTGTAAACTCCTGATGATTTTCAGCTTTTTTGGTTTGGGGTACAAACTAAATAGTCTGTATTTAAATCTGAAACTGTAAAACCATTAGCAATCCATCACCTTTGGTAAACTTGAGTATTTTGAAGACATGCTTTGAATATTTTTTCTCTAATATGGAGGGTTTGGCTTTTGTTTGAGATTTCTGCAGCAAGCCTGTGTTGCTTGGCTACTTAAATTAGATTCATTTCATAGACCATAATAATATACATCCTCTGTTATTTCAGCTCGGAAGGAACTTAACCTCAGCTGTCTTCCTTCCTAAAAAGTTCTTAGGCACTCTGCTACAGCAGGGACTCCTGCCACCATTCTCAATAACCTCCTTCGTCTGAATCCAAAAGCGTTTTCCACTTGAATGTAACCAGCAGACTGGATCTGAATCCACAGTTTTCAAATAACCAAAATTATATTTTCACAAATACTGTCCCCATAATAAATCTGTACGATGGGTCTTCTCATCCCACTCTACTCAAATTCAATCAGAATCTACTCGGAATGGTTTGAATTGGAAGGGGACCTTTAAAGGCCATGCAGTCCAACCCCCTGGAGTGCACAGGGGCACCCACAGCTCCATCAGTGCACACAGCCCCATCCCCTGACCGTGGGTGTCTGCAGGGACGGGGCCCCACCACCTCTCCAGGCAAGCTGTGCCAGTGCCTCACTGCCTTCATTGTAAACAACTTCTTCCTTATATCCAATCTAAATTCCCCCCCTTTTTCTCATTTCTCCTTGTCCCACCACAACAGATCCTGCTAAAGAGTCTGTCCCCTTCTTTCTTACAGACCCCCTTTAGATACTGAAGTGCTGCTCTCAGCTCTTCCCAGAGCCTTCTCCTCTCCAGGCTGCACAGCCCCAGCTCTCAGCCTGTCCTTCCATCCCTTGAAGCATTTTTGTGGCCGTCCTCTGGACACAGTCCAGCAGGTCTGTGTCTCTCCTGCACTGAGGACCCCACATCTGGAGGCAGCGCTCCAGGTGAGGTCTCACAGCACAGAGCAGAAGGGCAGATCCCCTCCCTGCCCTGCTGGCCGTGCTGCTTTGGATGCAGCCCAGAATCTGGTTGGCTTTCCAGTCTCCAAGGGCACAGTGCTGGCTTGTGTCCAGCTGCCAGCCACCAGTATCCCCATGTCCTCTTTTGGCAGGGCAGTGCTCCATCTTTACATCCTCAGGCTTGTACTGACAGCAGGGCTGCCATAATCCAGGTGCAAGACTTGGATTTGTTGAACCTTATAAGGTTCACCTGAGTGCACTGCTCAACCTGTCTGTGTCTCTCTGGATGGCATCCTGTCCCTCAGGTGTGCAAATACGCAACATTCCTATAAAAAGAGTGAATTGCTTTTAATATTGTATTTATCTGTAGAAAAAAACAACACAACAAAACATCAGAAAACAACAGATGTCAAAACACCAGGTATTAATACTTTATGCATATAAAGCAGCATCTTCTGTTTTTAATATGGACAAAATGGGCTGGAAGCTAAAAGAACAGCATGGTCTGGGTGGTAAAAGTGATCCAGATCTAGGAAACAGACAGCATACCACCCCTATATTTCCTTATCTAAGTGGAGAGTTTGAATTCTTGTGCAGTATATGTTCCAAATCCAGGGAAGCCACGTCTCAATTAAAAAAAAAAAAAAAAAACACCTTTGAAATGGATGCTAACTCAACAGATTTCAGAGGCCAAGAAAAGCACACTCAGAGTTAATTCACAACAGATATTGTGTCAGAAACATCTAAAAGAAGATTCCTCATCCAGCTCTGACCCAACAGGCTCAAGCCTAATGATCAGCGAGCCAAAGAACAATGTAAAATATCCAAGATATATGAATAGGGATTTGCTTGTCCCTCCAAGCCACACCAGAGAAAACACAGGTTTCAGAGACAAAGCTCCTGCACATGCAGCCTGAGGAAGGAGGGAAGTGACAAAAAACTTAAACCCTCAGGGACATGCATGTATGTCAGCTACCACCAGTGCCAAGCATGATCAGCAGCCTCGCCTGACCAAGCTAACGAGCTTAACAGAGCTAACGAGAGTGGATCAATGCCAATCAGCATTAGAGAAATTATGTGCCAGGCCAGAGACGCAGCTAATCCACAGGAAGACTGTAAAAAATGCTCCACAAGAGCTGCCGGAACTCACAGCTCCCAGCTGCCAACGCTCCTACCATTAGAGGCTTTTTAAAGTTTGGCTTTGGGACATCAAGCACAAGACTGCTGCCCAGCATGGCTTGTGGATAACAGAAGAGAAAGGAGAACAAAGTGCAAACTTGGAATCTGTTTGCATGAACAGTGCTAGCCTGGACCGAGGGAAAAAGGAAGGGCAGCTTCCTTTGCTGCAGGTTCCAGTTGTTCACACAGCACGGCCTCTGAGCTGGGCAGAGCTGGCCAAAAGCAACGAGTGTAGGAGAAGAGCATCAGCAAATTACTGCACATCTCAGGAAGAGCTGTTATCTTCATCTCTATGGAAAACCAAAAGTTTAAAAAAAAACTTAAAACCAAAGGCTTTCTTTTTACAATACAAACTACAATATAAAATTCTCCGTTAAGGTGCCATTAAGGGCAGGGTTTGCCTCCAGCTCAGCTGTTATTCACCTCAACAAGAAGCACCCAGGCATTTACAAATCAGCTCTCGCATCAGAAACAGTAGGAGAGAAGGCACAGAAGAAAGACTTGCACATACAAATTGGAGCTTGGCTAACTGGGAGAACATAGGGAAGCTCAACAACAGGACACCACCTTGATAGAGGGAAGAGAAAAACAGGGTTCAGAGAAGCTGACACAACATAGCTGAACACCAATACTCAGACCAACAGAAACCAGAAAGACTGGGATTTGCAGCCATACAGAGCAGTAGCTGTGACTAACAAGGCATTTAAACTAACAACATTTTCCAAGTCAGTAGAGCTAGCATTGCTTTGGCAGCCTGATACACTTTACTTCTTTAAAAAATACTCCAACAGCCATAATATAACAACAAAGTCTCTTTAAAATAATAAATTAAACACAACGGGACAGATGCCTGTCTTGGCACAGCAAGTATTCATCCAAAGCCACACTTTGGCTTCCTTTACCCTCTATTTGCTTTAACAGGGTCCAAAGCATTCATTTCTCCAGATTCAAGACACAGTCATTCCTACCCAGAAGCCAGCAGAAGCTCCAACTCCTCTCAAAAACATAAGCCCCTTCAGAAATACGATTCTGGAGTATGAAAACTGGACTGAATACTTGTGAAAAACCAATTGGAGGCAACTGCTCCTGCTGCTAGGAAGCCTAGCACGTCAGAGAGCCCTTTCTGTCCTTGCTGACAAGGGTGTCTGACATTATCAGAAAGATTTCTGGCAAGTCTGCATAGCTTGGCAGTCTGAAAAGGAGAGGAAGCAAAAGGCAAGAGCCCCCTCTGCCAAAGCAGCAGCTTTCCCAACAGCCAGATATCGCTCTTGCACCTACCACATATGGATACAGCAACAGGAGCCCACGCTGCCTCAGCAGGACCTCGGAATGCAGCTGCAGACGAACATGCAGCCCGTGGCTTCTGCTACCACCAGCAAATCACAGCCTCCTTTTATACTTTATCTGTACTCTGTATGTGCGTGCGTCAGCATGGCAGCACCTTGCCAGGCAGCATCAGACTGCAGCCAGAACTGAAGGTCAGTTCCAAAGGGCTGCTGTGGGTACTGAAGCACGGCCGTGACCAGCAGTGCTCTGCCACAGGTCAGGCACGAGGTGACAGAAGGGTACGGTGTCACAACCACCTCCTGTCTGCATCCACCATCCTCCGAGCCAGCAGGAAGCCACAAGCAGTGGAACGGGCTATAAAGCTGCACCTACCGGAAACAGGAAACGTGCCAAGCTTCGCTAACGGTCCTGTAGAGGCGCTGACCAGCAGCAACGAGGTCCCCACAGCCCAGGCACCTCCAGACTTCTTCACCTGTATACAGGAATAAGGCGACATCCATAACCACTTTACATCGAAGAAAACAAGGATTGCTGCATCCCTGATAAAGATCAGCCCTGGATTACGCCAGGTTCCCAAATTTAACTCTGACATCCTAAAGCCCCATTTTTTCCCTCCAGGCCTGACCTCACCATGCGCTCCTCCACATCCTGCAGGAGAAAACAACATCACTGTTCACAGGAGATGGCACAGTTAGAGCTGCACCGCTCCTCACTGTGGACTGAGGATTCCCACAGACCACGTTACCATTCCCCTCACGCCACTGACTCAGCATGCAACATTTGTGCACTTTTGGGTAATTAATCAGATTTCCCAGAACAGGAAGAAAGACAAACCTTATTCAGCAGAGAACAACTCGACTACCAGGAAGGAATTACACGCTCAAAAGGATATTCCTGCAGAGACCGTGCGACCAACACCGCACTGCAGCCAGGCTTTAGGAACAGGAGCAGCTGCCACTGCCCCTTCAGAGAACACTGGCAACAGTCAGAAAGTCATAAAGCCCCAGAGACAGCCAGGACGCGCACAAGCAGGGAGGAAAAAAAGAACAGTACAAAGACCCCAGCTCTAATCCGACACAGAGAAACGCTCTCCGAGAGCCGAGCAGATGTTTGGGCGCACTGAGCGAAAGCCGGGGATGCGGGTGAGCGCGGGATGGCACACGGCGCGCGCGGCGCTGCCGGGCACAGACCGCTGCGGGACTGATGCGCGAGGGAAGAACCGCGCTCGGAGGAGGAAAACCACTAACCGCACGCTTCCAGCGCCTGCACGGCGTTAAACCGCGGCAGCCGCCCCTTCTTCCCGAGGCTCGCTCTCCGCAGCTTCACCCTGACGCGGCTCTCGCACTGCGCGCGGCCCCCGCTCCGCTCCCACGGGCACCTCCCCGAGGAAACCTCCGCCCGTGCCGCCGCGGCCCCGCTGCAGGCCCCGACCACCGGAGCGGCGCCCCCTCCCCGCTGCGCGCCCCCGCGGCTCTCACCTGGCGGCCCCGCCATAGCCCCGGGCTCCGCTGACGTCACCGCCGCGCCGCACCTGGATCGGGAGCGCGCCTCCCCGGCCTCGCGCC
>VXAB01000299.1:65798-162482 GCA_013399175.1 Odontophorus gujanensis
CGCCAACAGCTCTCTCGGCGCCGTGCCACGCCCCGAGGGAAGCTCCTCCCCCTTCCTCGCCGCGGGCCAATCGGCGCTCCGCCTCCCTCACGGCTACAGACCAATCGCCGCGCTCCGTCGGAACCAGCGAGCCCGCCCCTTCCGCGGTAGGAACCAATCCCCGGCCCCACTCTGCACGCGCAGTGGCGGGAGCGGAGGGTCCGCGGGCGCCGTCCCGCACGTGTCCCGGCCCCGGAGCGCCGCGGTGGCGGAGGCGTCAAGCGCAAAGAAACGGCAGCAGCTCACTCCCATCCGTGTAAAACCATTTTTTTTTTTCTCTTTAATTCTAAATCACTTTCACGACAGTGAAAATCCGTGGACAGGAACGCTAACGCACCACCGAGCCGACAGCGGCCTGAATACAACGGGGAGCGGCACGAACTGCGGCACAGAGGTAAGGACACGGCCGGAAACGATCCGCGCCCGGCGCTGCCCCGGGAGCCCGCAGCCACCATCACAACACTGTACACGCGGTTCGTCCAGCAGGGAGCCCTGCCCCGCAGCTTCAGCGCTACGCACACAGTTAACAAGCTTAACTATGGGAACGAAGCTGGATTTGCTGGTCAGTTTGTAGGTCTGTGCTGGGGGAATGTCACAACAGTCCTCTGGCGTTGTGACTGTCGGTGATCTGAATCAAAACGAACTAAAAACAATGAAAGGAAAAAGAAAATGCGGTTGCCTTGTCAGAGAAATAGCAAAATCGTTCATCTTGTCAGGAAATCCGTCATCTCTGCTCTTCTGAAGGAGTCTGTACAGATAGATCAGGAATACTCTTAAAGCTGAATGTCCAACACGATCCCATGTGGGCTATAGAGTGCTCACCTTCAGCAACACTTTCTCCCCCGCACAGTGATGGTTGTGCTCTCCTCCAGCACTTCAAAGTAATGTCTTTGGTAGATCTTGATGAGACTGTGGCATTGCAGCCATTCTGTGCTGCAGCTGAACACAGCTGCTCTTCCAAACGTCCCCTGCTGTGGCACGTGCAGGATCTCATTTTTCCTCCTATATGATTTTACACTATGCCAAATTTAAGCTCTAATCTGTCACTTGAAGATGGCCCCCGTTCCTCTCCCCAGACAAGCTGACTTCAGGTAGTTAATGAGATTTTATTTGGAGCACACAACCTCATGTAGAAAGTCACACAGCCTGGGGAGAAAGAAATGTAGCTGCAGTGGCAGGGTTGGGAAGGGATCATCCATAAGTGCAGCCACAGGTTGCTGCTGCACAGAACCAAGGAAGACAACACTGTTATGTCAGCAAGGAACTGGGCCAGGTGAGGCAGATAGGTATGTCCTGCTGTTCAGCAACCTCACCCAGCTTCATGAATCTTCCCGTGTCTGGCTCCAGCAAATTCAGGCTTTAAAAAAATTGCAGCATACGTTAGTATCTCTTCTAACTGCCATTAGAGCTGCTTCAGGCAGGAGTTTTCCACTGCTGTGGGAAACAACAGCAAGAAAAGAAACCAGTCTCCACACCAGGTTCTGTTTGTATCATGTGCTGTGCCCAAGGAGTCTCAGCTGTGCTGCAGATGATTTCCCAACGAAGGCTGGATGTTGATTGAAGAAACACAAACACCCACAGTGCTGGCAGATCCAGTGTTTGCCAAGCACAAGATACTGATGGCGCTGCAGAAGTTTCCTTACCTGTCCAGTCTACCTTGGGGCAACTATAGTTCACATAAACCTGTTGTAACTGATTGGCACAGGATTTCAAAGCAGCACTCCTTGTAGGAGCAGAGCTCAAAGTTAGGCCCAGGGTTTGTGGCAGGAACCTGTTGTACAAGACAGCTGAGCTGAAATACGTTTTAACCAAAGTTTAATTTCCAACTGTGGTGCAAGATGTGATTCTTCACTGTGCTGTAGTACCACCAATTTCTGAAACCCATGGCTAGCTATGGAACCAGACACCAAGAGGTTTAAAATGGGATGGGAAGCAGTTTGTAACTGTTTCAGTAGCCTTTATGGCTACGAACATAGAGAATAATGGAAACGATTTATGCAATCAACAGCCAGAACATAATCACCAGAGCCACAAACAGGAAGAGGCGGGATAGGAACTGCTCATCCACATATTGAGGAGTCCCTGGAACAGCTGGAAAACAGGAAGTAAAACACAGCTCAGCATCTTCCTCTTTAGAATATTGTGTATTCTGCATATAGTACATTCGTTACAAATATAGACATAAAATATGCAAGAAATCCACCTGCTAAAAAACTCCTGTCAGTATTGCCTACCCCCAGATTGGCCATCCATGCTGGAAAACTGGAAAGGAGGACAAGCATGAGCTCCCTGAAGCAGGACTTGTAAACTTGCTCATGACTAATAGCAGCAAGCAGCTCCAAGTGTTACAGTACACCCAGGTGTGCTCAGAGTACTTCTGGGGACAGTGCTGAGCCACATTCACTGCTGACAGGGTGTTTCCATCTTAAGGAACAATACCACCTCTACCTGAGAGTTCCTTCCCCTCAAGGTGAAATAACTGAGTAAACAGATGGTAAAACTGTGTGTGTACTCTTATCTAAGAGAACTAAGGAAAAACACACAAACTTGAAGCTCAAGAGGTGTCTTTCTGAAACCTCTGTATAGACACCACAGATGAGAAGACAAAGGAGCTGATTAAACAGTGTCTACTAGGGCAGCATACATTTCCATTTCCTTTGCTCTGTCACATCTGCACACAGATTTGCAGGAGAGTAAAGTACAGTTAACAGGTAAGTTCAGTTGAGCAGAGGCAGCACAGGCCTTTGGCAGTGCAGGTGTGACATGAAAAACATGCTTCTGTTTCTTACGATTTCTAGGCCATATGATAGTGAAGAATATTTTCCAGGCAGCACTTTTTGAAGAGGAAGTCCAGAAAAACCTGGGGCTGTAGGTTTATGTGTGCAAAACAGGTAGACTCAGTTTGAGTACAGTGCAGGTGGGGAGGAGGTTTTCCAGAGATTACTTCATTTTTAGAGAGCAAGACCATGTGTTTTTCCTTAATTAAAAACAGTGAAATGTCACCATAAAGTTACTTCTTGTGTTATACGTATGACTGTCTCTGAGATAAATTCTGAAAAAAAGGAGCAATCTTTGCTTTCATTATTTGTGGCACAAACCACTAGTTTAACATCTTGTTTTTTTTTTCCCACCCTTTATAGAAAATGTTTCTTTCCTGCTGTTTCCAAAATATGGGTCTCCTCCATACAGCCCCCCCTACTGACTCCTTTTTATTACAAGAAACTTGGGTCCAATTTGTCTCATTTTTCAGAATTAAAGTGGAGAAGTGATCAGTGTCACTGTGCCTCCCTCATTCTGTCTCTCACCAAAGCCTCCAGGAAATCAGACAGAAGCAACATACATATAAGCCCTGATACAAAACATGTCATAAATGGACTGCGTTTTTCCACTGCATGTTTTCCCTCTTCACATATTTCCATACACAGTACTGATTTACTTTACTATTCAGTAAGTTTTGTCATTTAACAGGTTATTTGTTTAAGTTACAAAAGAGTTTGTAAAACATCTGTTTGTGCTGTTTAGGTCTGAGAAGAAAGAACACACAGCACCTGGAGGAGGTCGCCCATCATTTATGTTGAATGCTGTGGCAAATATACCAAAGGGAAACGCCCCAATTCCAAATGACATTTGGAAGCCACCATCTCCAAACCCAAATCCTTGGAATCCCTGCAGAGAACAAAGCAACAGAAGAGGAAAAAAAAGGTACAAATAATTTAATGCCTATTTCAGAATATTTCACAGAAGTGCAGACAGCCTCTTATTGGCCTTCCTAAGGCTGAAGAAGTATCATGTTGTTGGGCAACTTCTAGCCTGCCACTGTTGTTAAATACCTCTCAAGTTCTCATGCTAAAAGCAGTAACCTTGCTAGAGCAACCCAAAAGCTTGAGAAAACGACAACTGAAGTGTTTATATAACCTTTTCAACTTAAAACAGCATGGATTTGACAATGTATTAAATCAGCATTACCAGTCTCATTTAGAACATTTACAAATTGCATCCATAATTCTGTATTAACAGCTGTTAGCCATAGAGCCATAAGAAAGATACTGTAGAAAATTACCTGCATTTATTTCTTTTTTTATATGTGTGCATCATCTAAACATTCAGTAAAGTGATGCATTGACAATGGGATGGCACTGGTCATTATAAAGAGCAGTACAAAAACCCAAACAAAAACATAATATCAGAATTCCAGCTGATATGGCAGATAATCACCAAAGGCCACCAAAGATGATCAGTGTAGTGCAACAACATCGACCCCAAGGGCTCCAGACTAAAATTCCACAGCAAATCAGACAGTGTTGTGAATTAAGATGAACCCAACTATATAAAAGCAGTGAATCACTTGAGAATCAGCTGTATATAAATCTAAGTAGTTGTGTCATGCTTAAATAGCATACAGCTCTCAGCTCTGTGTTTACAATCCAGAAAACTGTTTTCTGACCTCAGAATTAAAACAGCAATCAACTCCAAAAAAACCCTTTGATCCCAAACAACCCCAAACAATGAAGGACAAATATGATTTCACTCATATAATAAAAGCCAGACATTTCTGTGCTGATACTCAACTATGACAACTCTTGTCAGATGCTGTACTGTGAAGGACACTGTAAGGGGCTAACTGTAGGGGACAGCAAAGCACCTTGCATGGCAAGGCCAATATCTGTATGAAACAGAAAGGCAGCATTACTACTGCTACGTCTTCACACAAGACTTCTCTGACTTACTGTGCCAGCTAAAAGCTCGAATCCAAGGACAGCAGATGATTTAGTAAGAAAGCAACTCCCTGGTGAGAGAGAAGTACTCTGCTCCCACCCTATACAATACAGAAATGTTCCTTAATAACACCCAGTAGAGCTGGTTGCTTGAATTGTGAGGGACATGCTCTCCAAGGACCCTAGGCTGAGTTACCTGGAAATACACAATTGTTTCATCAGGTCACTGTCACTGTGCCAGAAAACACTGCACTCTGCTCTATAGCTACTCCCAGGTCTTTAACATTTACCAGCTCTGTTCACATTCATTCTATGTAATCTCCTCAACAAAACCACAGATCCCACTTCAAATTTGCACATATCCAGCAAACATATCTACTTTTCTTGTTTTCTTAAAATGCCAGGGTACAGTAAGATCCTACAGAATTTTCAAAGCAAAATGTTCCCTATGTTTATATATGGAAAGCTATCAAGTATGAAGAACAGCATTTCCAGCAATTCCACAAAGGGTTGTTTTCATCAAGCACGATTCAAGTTATTGTGTTCTTTAGGATGGTAAACTGCAGTATGGGAATGGAGTGTTCTGCCACACAGCACCTATCAGCTATTCATAAACAGCCTCTGGGGATCTCTTCAGGACCCTCATACCACTTGTTACACCACTTACCCCTCTGTTCTCTGGTTCAGGTCTCTGTCCTTGGGGTCGTGGTGGAGTTTTCTCTCTACAAGAAATTGTAGAATTAGCTCCAATACAAGCACACAGACAACAGTATCTGCAATAGCTTGGTTCATAAGACAGAACAAACTTGGAGGATGCTCTCACAGGGCCAGCAAAACTGTAACGTGTGACTGAATAGACCCAACAGCTACATGAGCCTGCAGGATCACATCCCTGAGCTAAGATACTGCACTTTGCAGTGCAAAAAATAAAAAAAAAAAAAGAAATCCCTCACAAAGGCTGGAAACTGAGGATCAACAATGAAGTCCATGAACATTTTGCATAAGCCTCTCCAGTCAAATAACATTCACTGAAGCCTACTACTTCTAACTGTTAATTAACACCCAATTAAAATAAATTGCCAGTCAAATATAGAATAAGGTGTATAGCTTCAAACCCTGAAGAAGCCAGAAATATTTGGCAGAACTGTCATTTCTATCAGTCTTTTGACAACATCTCACGTTGTTAACCCAACACTTCAGGAGTTTCACCTTAAACCCTAGCAGTTGTCACACAAATATTGTATTTGTGTTTATTACCTGGGGTCTTGTTGTCCAGTGCTGCCTCTTCCATACAGAGGAATAACTTTATCTCGACTGATTCCTGCTTTGCAAACAGGACACACTTGTCTGTTTGGCCTGGTTTCTAACCACTAAAATAAAAATAAAAGTAAATAAGAAAGATAATAGAACCATGAAAACAACATGCAAATCTAATTTTCAGCCAGGCAGAGAGATTTTAGGAGCCTCTCAGAAAGCCACAGAGCAAAACGTTGTACTATATACTCTCCATTAAAGCATTGACATTTTGGCTCTCGTTGTGCCACAATCCACCTGCAGATGTGTACACAATTAGAACTGCACTGGAAAAACGTGAGGAAATAAACAGTACCAACAGCTTTGCATAAGCCAAGGGGTAGCACAGATACCTTCCTGTCATCATCCTTTTCTATAATGGCCCCTCAGGGTACAACATATGTATGCAACAAGAAGTACACTCAGCATTTAAGCCTGCAAACTAAAACTTCATGAACTGCCTACAGCAACTCTCCTTCCAAAACCAGCAATATCTACTGGGTGAGGAACTGAAATGTGGGAAGTAAGCAGGACAGAATTTGAGTTTTCTTTATGCTGAAAGAATAGATTGCAAGTTCTTGGGCATGAAATTATATTAGCATATTGCAGTTGTCCTGGAAAAAACGAAGCACATTTGAAAACAGGGAGGATACTCAAGAGAACTAAGGACTTTATTGAGTCATTGGAGCTGATGAAAGACAATGCAAAAGGAAACCTCACTTACCTGGTGTAAACAAGGCCAACTGTGAGTATTCCCAGGACAATTTGGTCACAGAGAAGAACAACAAAAAAAAAAAGGGAGGGGGAATATAATTAGTTACTCACAACTTGATCTCACAGATTTATAAAATGCACCCAGATAACACAACTTAGAAACAACAGAACCTTGGAATCCAGTTGGGCCAGTTCCATAACTTCCCATTACAGCAATTATTGAAAGCACAGCCCGACCCAGATCTCCACATTTTGCAATTTACCTATGTTGCCAACATGATCATCTCTGTATCACCTTTAATTCTTTCACCTATACCAAAGTCCCATAAAAAGGCTTAATTCATCTTGTGGCATTTACTACACATCTTCTCTTCTGATCTCACAGAAAGATATCCCTGAGTTAAAATGCAAACAATAAAATGCCAGTAACGAGACCCCAGGATCTTAACAGAATTCATGATTGGTCTAATCAGAACATCGGCTGCTTTCGTAGAACTGTGGAATAATCTAGGCTGGAATGCACCTCAGGCAGCCTCTCATCTAATCTGCTGCTTAGAACAGGGCCAGCTGTGAGATCCAGTTCACTCAGAAGAGAATGATTATAGTGCTGACTATACAGTACTATTCCTGAGGTTAAATGAACACGGCAACTTAAATATCCAAAGGAAAAAGAGTAATCATAAAAGCTAAAGCTGCTAAGCAGCCAACTGCCTTCAGGGCATCTTCACAACACTACTCAGACAAGATGCATTCTGTTCTTTAAGGCTCCATTCTGAGACAGTGGAGGTTCCAATAATTTTATCTTAATATGTCTTCAGCAAATGATTTTCCATCTCCCTTTGAATAAAAACCCATACCTTTAGACATTACATACATTAGCACAGAAGAAAAAAATGCTCTTTTAGGCCTCATTTAATCAATGAGCATAATTGAATCTACTGTATAAAACAAATTATCCATATCAATTGTTCATAACATCTTAACATTCAAGAGTGTGTTCTAGACCAAGCCACCTAAATAAGAAGGTGACATTACTAGTGCAATAAATACCCAGCTCAAATTTTAAAAAGCATTACAAATGCAGTTACGTTGGAAAAGAGCAGCAGATCACAAGCAAAACCATGTTACTTCGAAAGAAAAAAATAGATTTTTTTTTTCCCAAAAAATTTCAAAGGATCAAAACAACATGCATGACTACAACATGGCATCTAGAACCTGCTCTCAGATGTAGTTTCAAGTATGCACAGTTTTAGAAAGGAATTTAGCTGTGAAAAAGGTAGCTACACTAGCCCAGACAGCACAGATTAAATAACAGACATAACCAATCATCTGTCTGAAGGGGTTTGCTTTTACAGAAGAAGGTATAAAAAGTTTAAGATGCAAGAAACTTTCTCATGGAACATGAGCAGCTAACAGATAAAAACAGTTTTGAGGAAAACCCTTCCAACCCAAAGTCTCATCCCTCACTGAGTTTAAGACAAAAACTAATTTGTATTTAATGGAGTGATGAAAAGAATGTGATCAGGGAGATGCACGGTGTTCCTGTTCATCTGTGTACTTACCAGAAGAGATGCCCACACAAGCTGATAACTGCATCCTTGGCAGTGTCTAAACAGATGTTACATTCAAAAGTGTTGTCCTGATTAGTGTTGTCCCCAGCACCATTACTGCTGCTGCTGCCACTGGTCCCTCCAGTACTGGAGCTCTTTGTTGATGTAGAAGTTGTAGATCCTTTACTTGCCATCCTGACGAGCTGCCCAGACACAAGAGCAAGAAAATGTTCTTGATGGAATCCTAGCAGTGAGAAAGGGAAAAAAACCACCCCCATTATTGGCATGATAACATCACATTCTTGCCCTTCTTCAAACTAGCAGTGATTTACCTAAGAAGCACTTGAATCCTATTGTTGATGGTTTTAGTTTAACGTAGTTTCTATAAAAAGATCTCTCTTTGCTTAAGCTACTTTAAAGTCCTGTAGTACGACCTGGCTTATCACATGGCCTGTATGTTAAACTTACTGACAGGAAATTACAATCCACAGTCAAAACAAAGCCATTTTATTTTCTCATCAATGCTATTTGCTGTGAGAAAGATGAGCTCACCTAGTCACACTTCAGAGCTATCAAGCATTCCTAACAATTACAGCAGCAGTGTAGAAATTACTAAACTGACACGCTTTCACCTCTCATTAATATCATCATATTTATCAAAGACCACCTTTATTTTATTTCTGTAGCAACAACCTTCTAATCTGTTGCAGGAATATGAATACCTAGGACAGGTTGTGAGAGGGGACCAGGTGACGACTTGAACCTTTTGCCAAAGCTCAGATAAGCATTGAAAAGGGAAACCTGAATTTTTCAGAAGCTGAATACTTTGCAAACTTACCCCAGAAGCATTAAAAGCTTCCTTCAGTGTTCCCTCTTTGTAGCAGTGCTGAAGCACAGGCTCAGAACAGCAAAATAAAACCTCAGTATCTGTAGCTGTTACTTCAAAACCCTTCTTCATACAATACAATCCAACCACACAGTCAAGAAAGCCTCGCAGAAGTTCTGCTGTGGTGACACCAAGCTACAACAAGGGAGATGAGATTTATTCCTGCAGAGCCTTTTCACCCAGTTACATCATTTTGCACAGCATCCCAGAAGAGCAGCTCAGTATTCTCAGAAGCTGCACTTTAACACCCTTTGCTTTCAGCACTGCTTAGCATTTTGTTTCATTTATGCTCAGCAGCAAGGTAGTTCACTGTACTCAATTAAAATTCATGTTAGTCCCGAGCACGTGGAAATGCTGCCAGATGACAAACCACACGATAAGGAAGTTTTCATGTATCCCTACTACCAGAATCATTGGTAGCACTCATCTATCTTGCTCAGTAAAGCTTGAAAACTTACCAACTCAGACCTATACATATGTGCTGGGAATTAATATCAGCATTAAGAAACTCCCTAAAACTAATGGACCAAAAAAAGCAACAGCAATTTATGAAGAAAGATGACTGAGAAATCCATAAGGATGTTGTTATCACAATGGATAAAGGCAGCTGAGACAGAAAAGAAAGATCAAAACAATACAACATGACAGGCAGGGAATTTTCTCTCCTAGAAGATTTATGTTACTCTGTCCTGGGATCCTCTCCTAATTCTTTCTTCATAGGCTTACTGAGCTTGATGAACTATTAGGATTTAAAATATCAAAAATACATCAAAATGCAACAGTGAAAAATAAATAATCTTATCCTGAAAAGCCTTCACAGTGCTTCCCTCTCCTCTATGGAATATAGCTTAACATAACTAGGTCCATAGCAAGTGCTGTCCATGTCTGTCCACCTGCAAAGCACACTGCACGTGTACAAAGAAGCAACCATGAAACAGCATCCAGTGATGAAAATGTACACTTGATAACTGTGTTGCATTACTTGCAACATAGTCTGTGAATCCTCATGTACAAGTTCAACTAGAAATTCAGTTTGCTCAAACATAGAACAAACTCTGAAGTGTTGAAATGGCACTTGAGCTATTTAAACTCTGAGACAGAACGTGGAAGGGAGGCACACAGCAGGCCTAGCACACCCTGCTTTCTGTTTGATTTAGAGCTCAGGACGAAGATTGTGAGTGCACTGGGATATACTACAACTTTAGGGGTTAAGTAAACAGAATTTAGAGAGGAAGGACTGGACAGATGCCAGTCTAGGTTTGCTAAACCCTAGTCTTTGATCAGCTCTCCAAATCAACTCGAGAAGCATGAGCTGCAAACAAAACAAGTGAAAGGATATAAAACTCAGCTGTGGTCTAACTGCAAGCATTCAAAGATTTTCTTGTTTTGCTCTCTATGTTTGCAGGAAATCACCACCATTGCTAATTACAAGCTGTTTATACCAGCTGTTTATTTCATTTTAATCACGATCCCTGTAATATCCCAACGCATTGCTCTGAAAGTGATGGGATCACTGACATTCACTGCATCCAGAGTACCAGGAGTGCCAACAGGTGAATGGCTACTAAACATGTCAGCTTCAGCAGTCCTCCTGACTAAAGAAAGCCTGGTGGGAGGTGAAGATGTGGAAATGAAGCCACATGTTTAGGGACTCCCACTGAGTTGCTGAAGGAGCAAGTGCAGCTGACAGAGCTGAAGCTGGATCTCCAAGAAGCAGATGATGCACTGGGACCTGAACATTTCACAGCAAATGAGAGCAGCAGGTGAACCCTGAAGGAAGTGAGTGCAGGAAACTGATGAAGTCTGGGTAATAACAGAAGAAATTTTACTCAAATCCTGTAAGAATTTATCAGTAAATACAGTGGCAGAAGCTGCACACCAGGAAAATATAAGCCCAATAGATACTGCAAAAGATCCTATTTCTGGGCTCAGCAAATTAAAGTGACTGTGTTTGCTAAAATACACCAACCTGACTCTAAAAATACAGGAGAAGCTGTTCCAGGCAGCCTGGGAGAGTCACCATCATAACTTAAAACATACAAAACATTCCGTTGGAAACAGAGCAGAGTAGGTGAACAGTAACTGAAGAAAGACAGAGAGAAGCTGATGTCACTGGAGTGAAACAGCTACAGAATATACGTTCACAGAACTACAATATCAGAATGTTTTAAGTATTTGTTTTTTTCTTTTGTGAGCAAAGAAGGAAAAAAAAACAACAAAAAAAAAACAACCCAGGAGGCCACAGGACTGATTAGTTAACTGATAAACCTTAACACTTGTTTCTTTTCCCAACATCTTAACACATAACAATGACACAAGAAGTGCACTGTTAGATTTAAATTCCACTAGGACACTTTTCCATCCACCTTTGCTAATGAATTTTACTGTATCTGGGACTTCTGAAATGATCTAGCCCTAGTTTGTTTCTGAAATGAGCTCTGATTTAGCTTCTCAACCTCCTGCTGCTTTACTGGAAAGGAAATCGTGTCCATTTTTCCTTATACTGCAGCAATAATGGCATTTTTCAGATACATACGTTGTGCAAAAGGAAAATGAACAGAAATCCTATCCAAAAATACTGACAGACTTTACATAAATACTTCTCACTCATAGGTTTAACAGAAACCTGATTCTTATGCTGCTACAGTCACTGGACTTCAAGTAACAGCCACAGGTGATCTGAGCTGATAACTGTTGGCAGCGTCCAGAACGAAGTACATTTACTTCTTGACAGTCACTGCAAGATAGATGTCAGCCACTACACGACTGAAGGCACGCTGTTAATCATCAAAGGCACTTCCATATCTCGTTACTTTTTAACCCTGTGCCACTAAGGTATTTTAACCCTTCTGAAACATTTCCTCTAAGTTCATCTTTCCACTTCCCACGACCTGGGCAGCACCACGCAGCTGCATTTTACTGTCACCATCAAGTCCCAGCGTCTCAGTCTGTGCAGCCATCTGACCATTCAGAAGCATCCATTTTCCTGCCAGAGCAGCGTGCCCTTGCTTGGCCTCATTTTGTTAATTGGGATTCAGCAACACAGGGCTGCGTTACAGGCACCGCTGGGGTGCAGCCCTGCCGGAGAGCTCTGCAGGCAGCTCCACGGAGCTGCTGCCCCTCAGCAACGTGCCGTGCTGTGACTGGCCAGCACAACAGTGACTGTGGGACTCTCCTTTTTAAATCGTTCCATAAACATGTGATAGAGGCTCTGAGAAAGCATCAGGCAAGTGTTTAAACAAAGATCTTCCTCTCTTACCTCTACGCGTAAAGAGGACAAGAAAAAAAAGAAAGAGAACTGATAGAAACAGTTGAGCAATCGGAGCTGAGCCCTCTCCTGGTCCGGGTGTTATGTAAAACGTTCAGCGCTCTGTAAGCGGGCTGACCAACGCTTCGTGAAAAAATAGGAACAGGGCCGCGGTTCTGCGAGTCAGGAACACCTCCCAGCAGAAAGCCAGAGCCGGCACGGCACGCAGCGCGACGGCAACAGCCGCCAGGTACGGGGCTCCGCCGAGCCCGGCAGGTGGCTGCAGGGCGGCACCGCGGAACGGAGCCCGGCCCGGGCCCACCCCGCGCTACCGACGCCGGCCCGAGGAGCCGGGGCTCCCCCAGCTCCGCCCGGTCAGAACGGCCGCAAACGACTCCGGCCTTCCGGGGCGCCGCGGTGACGGCCCGGCCCGATCCTTTCGTTCCAGAACCGCCACGCCCCGACCTCGGCTCCCCTTGCCCCCCCCCGCCCCGCGCCCGGACCCTCTCGGCTCTGCTCACCGGCGCTCTCGGCGATCCGCGGAGCCGCTCCCCGCCCGCGGCCGCCGTCACCTGATCGCCCCGGAAGCGCGGCCCCGGCGGAAGGGACCCGGGCTCTCCCCGCCGCTCCGCGCTGCGGGGCCGCGTTCCGCCCGCACGGGGCCGTCCCGCAGCGCCGGCTCGGAGCCCCGCGTGGCTCGCCGCCCTGCTCTCAATGCTGTACGACCGTCGATACGAGCGCGGACCGTCTGGGCCGAGCGGAGGAGAAACGCTGCGCGAAGGCGTGCGGGCTGCGGCGGGCAGAGCGGGAACAGCGTTGCGGAGGGATTTATTTATGCAGCTGTGAGACACTAAGGAGGAGCTGAGGAGCTGAGAGCCACCGAGGCGGCACTCCTGTCTGTGTCCCGGCCGAGGGGCACCCACTGCTCCCGGGAGCACCGCGGGCAGAGCGCTCGGTGCTGCAGCTCGGGGAACCGGGGGATCCTAACGCGAATCCTGGTGCCCTCCCACTAGGGGCGAGCTAAGGGAGCGAAGGTATTGAGCGGGGCTTGGTGCCAAAGCAGCCGTTCGTAGACAGACCAGGGATGCTATCCGAGATGGCCTGCGACCACGCAGGATACAGGGGCAGGTTTAGACATTCCAGCCGGGAATTACTCGGTGTAAAAGTGCGCTGTGCTGAGCCTTCATGCTGCCCCCAGTAGCACGCAGGCTTGGTAAGGCCTGTATCAGCACAGCCATCCAGCAGCTCTGCCACACCTGCCCTGTGCTGCACTTGGAAGCTTGTAGCTGAGGTGCACATAAAGCCAGTGTCCAAAAGTGGCAGTGTCTGTGGGACAGGCACTGTGAAGCTGTCCTACCAACTCTAGCTGTGTGTTTGCTGCCTGTGAACGTTTCCCTAACCAAGTCAATAAAGCAGCGTGGCTTGGCACAGCTTCAGCGTGTAAGCAAAAATTTGGCATCTCAGTGTAGTGTCAAATGAGTGAGACCCCAAAGATGTGAACGTGTCCCCCAGATGCTGATTAAAACAAAGATGAGCTTCTGAAATTTGGACCAGCTTAGACCAGTCACCATGTAAGTCCACAGTCAAAGGCATTTCAGTATGAAAAGAAAGTTGTTTAGGGTATTACGACAGTAAGAGCACTGCTCAGAACAGTCATTATTGTTTGAGTATTTTATGAGAATAAAAGCAACTTGGAAAGAAACGCTACTGCATTAAGCACAGCCAGGGATTACTTTCAATCCCCAGTGTTCATTTTAACTCTTCATGTTTTTTTGTCTGAGAAGAATTAAATATAATTATGAATTTCTATAACACTTTATTTACAGTCTCTTTGTTCCACTTCTAGCAAGTTCCTTTTTACAATGGAAAAGATCCAGAGATAGAGAATCAGTGAGATTGAATGAGTGGGAAGGATGGTGTACAAGAACAGAATGTAAACAGTCTTATTTACTGATAAGATTAATAGGAGCAGATGTATTTAAAACAGTGGTTCAGTGTGGAACATACACAAAACACTCAGTAACTCTGACAGTGGCCGTAAATGTAAACTGAATGGCAGTATGTGATGCAAGGGGATACTTCCCTTGCCGAAACTCGGAAGTCAGCTTTCAAAGAGGTATCACCTGAATAATGGGGGGTACAGATTGCTTATGTATATTCTGATGGTGTTGTGGGTATCACCTTTTGGTGTAGCCAGGAGCTGGTAACTGATGAGCTGTAGAAAAAGCACCCCATGGGCTGGCTGTCCTTCACTGCCTTGGTGTGCAGGACAGATCATGGGGATTTAGTCACTTCTCCATGACCCACATCACAAGCCTTGCACAGCAGTTGTGGTTCCATGTATTCATGCTGTGCATAGAACCCTCCTAAAATTCTCTTAGTTGAGCTATGTAGGTGAAGAATCCAAACCACAGAGTGTCACAGCAGCACTTTTCTCATCAACTCTCCATTTTACAACAATTTTCAACCTAATGGTGTCTTATGTCAGTGGTAAATCAGTTGGAAATGCTCTTTCTTGAAATTTCCACACAAGAGCTCCTGTTTATCTGTGGCTTTTTGCCCTTTGCCTGACAGGAAGAGCGGCTTCCAAGACCGTCTTCAGTTTTCTGTTGTCAGTGCTGCACCACAAAGGTGGGAAACCACGCAGCCGTTGTGGTGTGTGACATGCTTCCACTCGTGCGCGCTCTCTCCTGGACTTTTGCCCCTGCAAGCCGACAGAGCCCACGAAGGACAAGGTTCACCGCGCCCCGAACTTTGCCTGCTGTGCAAACTAAACAAGCAGAACGCTGCCACAGTCAGTGCTGAGCCGCCGTGCCCCCGACGGCCGTCAGAGCGTTGCCGGGCTGGGGACGCCCCGAGGCACGGCGGCCGCGTGGCCTGTCACCTCGTGTCCTTGCCAGCCGGTGGACCGAGCGGCTGTAAAAGCTGCGGGCACACACGCAGTGCCGCGGCCATCTCGTGGCGTGCCGTGCGGGACGGAGAACTACAGCTCCCGGCGTGCCGTGCGGGACGGAGAACTACAGCTCCCGGCATGCCCCGCGCCGCACCGCTCCACCATGGCGGCTCCCGGGGCCGGCCGGGCCGCGGACAGCGGTTCGGATTCGGAGAGCAGCGGCGGAGCGGCGGCGCGGTTCCGGGAGGCGGTGTGGGACTGCGCGGGGCCGCGGGCGGCGGTGGAGGAACCGCGAGGCGGTGAGGACAGTGAGGGCTGCGGCCTGCTTGGCCCCCGGGCCTGGCTCTTTCTCACGTTCTCCTTCCCTCGGCAGGTGGATTGACGAAGGATCGGCGCCGGGCTGCTCGGCACAGCCTGAGGTATCGCTCCTGCGGGATGCGGAGCTGCGTCTCGGTGGAGACGTGAAGCGTGCTGCTTAATGCCGTGCCTTGTACCGGAAGGCCTTGTTCTGCCGCTGGGATCGGTGCAAGTGTAATCTGCGGCAGTGCTCGAGTCTGATAAAGCAGTAAAGTTATTTTGGAAGTGTGCGCCTCATCTCGCTAGCAGTAAGGCAGAAGCAATTGAAAACTAATGTCTGCTGGCAGTTTCAGCATGAGTTCAAGTTGTCAGAAATACCCAAGTTCTGCCCTAAGTCTTTCATGCCGCTGCCATGAAAAAATTGATAGTGACACATGACAAAACTTATTGAAAAAATAGAGGGTTACATGCAGAAGGGCAAATAGTAATAATAATGTGATTGCAAAGCCAATCATTTATTAAGTGGGAAAACAACATCTGAGGTAGGTGCCTTACAACAAACCTGTGTAAGCTTGCAGCATTTCTGCAGCCTTAGTTTCAGAAGCTGTTGGCACTCTGCTCTGTAACATCCTTTTTCCTGGGGCAGATTTTACAGGAATTGTAGTCAAGAAGCTCCTGACAGAGAAGGGATGTCCTGACATCATTTGTTTGCTCCTGCAGCCTATTTCAATGAAAAAATCATCCAATGTCTGTCAGGGAGATGTCTGAATAATGTTTAGCGAGCTAAACAGGAGCTAAACTGTTGTGCTATCTGCTTTGCTTGGCAGTTGTCCCTGATCAACTCAGTATGAATTAGTTACTATGGGGTGGGAGGTTTTGCAGTCTCTTATCTCCTGTTTTAGTGAGAGTATGGGATGTTGTTGTTCTTGAAGGAGGTGATCATTATTTTATTTTAAACAGACGTGAGGTGAACGGCCATGGTGAGGATGGAAATGAGCTACAGACCACACCAGAGTTCAGAGCACACGTTGCAAAGAAACTGGGAGCAATGCTAGACAGGTACTATTGGCATGTGATACTGAAAAGGCTTGTTCTATGGGTAAAGTAGTATGCTTGCGTGTGCTAAAAGCAAGAAATTAAAGAACTGAGTGCAACTTGGAGGAATTGTTTTTCTTCTCAATTCCTTCATTTCTGTATTTAATGCAGACTTGCATTGAACTGACCTGGTTTGTCTGCTGTGTCCCTGGAGTAACAACTTCCTGTACAGTACTGCCAGTCTCCATTCATTTCAGTTGTAAATGCATTGTAGAGGGGAAAAAGAAGAATTTGGCTACCATATAATCATTTAAAGGCAAACATAAGAACCTTCCTCTCCTGCACCCTAAAGCTATGTGCAGTGTTGCTGGCAGTATGCACCTGTCTGGGTCTGCTGCTGTCTTCATTATGTGTGTAACTATCACCCTGGGAACTCGAATTAAAGTTGGCTGTTAGAAATAAGTCATTCTTGTGGTATGTGTTGCTAAGGAGAAAAGGCATGGTCTGCTCTGAAAACAGGAAATTGAAACTTTGCTAAAAAAAATAAGAAATTGTAACATCTCCTTAGTCTTGCTTCCTTTAAATTTCCAATTTTTGTTCAGTTTGTACAAACCTATCTAAGATCTAACCAGAGTTTTCTGTTTAGTTTCATCACTGTCTTGAAGGATTCATCAGGACCTTCACCAGCTTGCTTGCAGCAGTCTGGCTGTGGAGATGATGGTGAGCCTTACTCGTAGAGGTTGTGGCTGTTTGCTGATACAGTTCAATAGTAGTGAGATGGATCCTGTCCAGTGCCAGTTGTAGTTCTGTCTCTTTACTGGCTAAAGAACACTTGCAAAGAGTTTATTAGCATCAAAGGAGGCTGTTACTTTGTCATGATTTTTGTGCCCTAGACTGCCAAATGATTGCTTTCAAGCATAGCCATCCATTAACAGCAGCAGGCTTTCTTAGGGAGACTGTTGTTGATTGCTCTCACTTATTCCATATCTTGTCTAAAATTTCTTTCTAAATATGTATTTTAGGTTTTCGCCTCTTCTCCTCCTCTGTCCCAGGAGACTGTGGGCAATCAGAGCATAGCCCTGCCCCAAGGAGGAGGCGGCCACAGAGTTCCAGGTGAGGTGTTGTCAGCTGCTTTGCTCCTGAAGTGCTATTCTAGCCCTCATTTCCATGTTTCAGAGGCAGCAGAAACTCTCCCATGGGACTAGGAAGTTGAGCTTAAGTGGTATACCTTTATGACTGATATTGGAAAGCAGCAATTTTCTTTCTTTTCTTTCTTTAATTTTAGGAAATGGAACAATTTTAAATACTAACTGTAGGCATTGGAGTCATGGATCCTCTGGCTGCTCATTGGGTGTTCTGATCTTAGATAAGTCTGCTATCAGTGCTTTGGATGAATTCAAGGCAAACATGTAACATAATTTCCTTCCCTTTTATTACCTTTCCAGTGACTCAGACAGTGACCAAGAGTGGCAAAAGTACCAGGAGGCTGCTGTGTCAGCAGCAGACATTCTGAAGCAAAGTGCTTTTCCTGCACTGTCCCAGGATTCCAGCCAGAATCTGTGTCAGGGTTATGATGTAGAGCACAGACAGAAGAAAAAGAAGAAAAAGAAAATTAAGGGAGAGAACAAAACTGAAGAGAAAATAATGGACTCAGCAGAGTGTGACCAGGTCAGCAAAGATTTGCCACGGTTGGTTTCTGCAAATGGGCAGCACAAAAGACAGGACAGCAATCATACAGATAACACAGTGTCACCAGGAGCTGTGAAGAAGAAGAAAAAGAGGAAAGAAAGAGAATAAAGATTTTGATCTGCAAATGGGCAGGTGATTGTCGTGAATGAAGGATGCTGGGAAAAAACCTAACAGAGTTGCTGCAGATGAGGGAGAACTAATTGGGAAAGCTTTTGTTCTAAAAGCTCTGTGCCCTGAGAGTCTAATTAAAGCTATTTCCTATGCTGTTGGCCTTCCTCTGAGAGGGGAACATTTTTCTCCTAGCACAGCAGTTATCTGTGCTGCTGCTTGTGCAGTCCTAGTGCAAAAGAATTAAATGCTGTACACAGACCAGTGTGGCAGAGGGATGTAATCGTAGCTGCATTCCTTCTGATCTGTTCTCTCACATCCTGAAACCAAATCTTGTCTCCTGTAGAAAGCATATGATGAATTGGGTTTGGTTTACATGGCAACAGGTGGTCAACTTCCTTTTCGCTTTGATTTGCCTGTGGGAGACTCATTTATCAAAAAGCATCCTGCCAGATGTTAGTCCCTGCCCCCTCCCCTCCCCCCACACACACTTTTTTTCCTCTCTGTGATTATCATAACAATCTGCTGTTGAAACCTGCTGTGTTACTGGTCCCTCTGTAGTCCACACCTCTCCAGGGCCCAAAGATAATGCAGTGAGCTTATTTTGAGGCTGTTAAAAATAAGCAGTTATGTTGTGTCCTTCAAAATTTCTCTTATAGGGTTTTCTGTGGTTTGAAGATGGCTTTTCTTTTGATCAACGCTGTGAAATGGTTACAAGGAATACTTAAATCTCAGTTGCTGAGTGGCAGACCTTGTTTTGGTTGACAGTGACTTTTGTGAAATACAGTGGGTTTTGGTACTTTTTAGCATGGCTCTAAGAATCTGTTTGTTTCAGCTCCAGTAATACAAGGAACAACCTGTTATTTGGGTCTGTGCTCTGCATTTGCTGAGTTTCAGTGGGTCTAATTCATTGGCTCTGTTCAGGAGACCTAAAAGCTGGATTAGAGAAACCAAAATGGAGAGCTGATGCTCTTCAAACACGGGGAGAAAACAAAATGTTTTCCTTCCTACTGTAAGATCTTTGCTGTTTGTTACTTAAGAAAACACATTTAGCATCCAAAAGAAATGGAAAGACTAGAAAATCGGCTTGGAAATAATCTGAACGTGACCCAAATTATTTGTTGTATGGACAATTAAAACTTCAGTAATGCTGAAGCTAACACCTAGAATTTCAAATGCATGACAGTCTAAACGTTATTTTTTTGCCTTGTTTTATCATGTTCTTTGTTTTTGCTTTTCCTGAATGGAAGTTGAATTGATTCATGAGTAATGCACATGGGAGAACAAGAAACCATCTTTGGATAAAATTCCTTGGAGAACCTAGTACTGAAATTAATTTCTTATGCTTGGTGGTATCTAGAGGAAGCTCTTGTAAACACAGACTCTAATGGACATCTGCAGTACTGAATTTCCCAGATATGATAACTGAAGAGTTTACTGTTAGGCTTTTGCTTTTTTTTAATCCTTCCATGTAAGTCTGTTAATAGACTTGAGCACGCTCTGTTGTCAAGGAGTTCTGTCCTTTACACAGTAGAAAGGACAGCTCTGTTTCTATCACAGTGGCAAACACATTGTCAATTTGGGCTTTTCTTATGACATATCAGTGATATAAAGACTCAGAGTAAATAAAGAAGGGGGGAATAATTAGAAGAGGAATTATAGAAGTAGAAAGTTTTCATTTAGTGCAAATAAGGCTTTTAGACTCCAGGGAAATTATTTTCATATCAAGAACGACAGAATCTATCCTACAAGGAAGCCAGGAATGAACAGCGTTCTGTAGAATCCATCCAAGTTGACATCTTCATGGAGAACTGAGGGAACTACTGTTGTTTGTGGAGCCACAGGGGCCCCTGTGGGTGTTGTGCAGTGTCAGGGACCTGTGGAGAATGCCACCCCTGGGTCACTCAGCAGAACGTGTGAGATGAGAGTTCACGTGGTTAATGCAGAGAGCTGAAGTCTCTTTGCTGCTGTTAAACTTTAATTTCTGCATTTAAAACAAAGCAGAGCTATATATATCTATGTATAAAAATAACCAAGCCATTTCCACCGGGACAGCATGATTTTAGAGTCGGTCATTCTGAACTTAGAATGTTTGGGATTTTGTAGTTAATTAAGTGGTTTACAACTTGCAGTCAGTGATCTCATGCTGACAGGTTTTTGCCAAGCCATTCCTGATTCAGTTTCGTGGGGATTTTCATTGCAAAGTCAGAAGCCAGGTTCTCACTCGTCTCCAAGCTGATATTATCTCTCATAATTTCAATTCAGGTTTCCTTACAGCAAAGGAGGAGAGAGCTTTAAAAACAGTGCTTCTTTTTTTTGGCAGCTCAGTTTTGCTTTTTTCTGCATTGCTTACTTTGGTGTTGGCAGGTTTGTATGGTTCCAACCTAGTGAAGGTGAGCAGAAGTTTCACCTACATCTTGGCATCACTGCCATATTCCAGTCAGATCTCTGACTTTACAGGATTCCTTCTTCAGCAGCCACAGGGATGTCTGGTCATTCTAGGCTGGCTTCTGGGGTTGGGTTTGGTTTTGGGGTTTGTGGATCCTATCAGTGCTAGCATCACTGCTCCATAGCTCCTGCTCTGAGCCTGAGCCATCTCCTCTGGAGGCAGCTGAATGAGGGGTGTGTGAGGCAGCAGGAGCTGCAGGTTGGCTGATCCAGCAACCAATTCCTTCCAGTGGAAGGCAGTGGTGACAGTGATAGCAAACACGGTTGGACTTGTGCCTTATGCCTTGGTCCTGGCAGCCTCCCTTCGGGTGGTCTTTGTGTTACTGAGTGGAGGATGTCATCTGTGTGGAGATGAAGGTCTCAATGACGTTATGAGTGGAAGGCAGCAGCTGGCTGTGGCTGTTGGTGGAGTCAGAGCTCTGGTACAACACCAGGCTGCTGGAGGACACTGTTAAGAGCACAGGTAGAAGTTAAGTACAAATGGTCAGTGCAGTCTCCTCCTCAAATGTGCACATATTTGCAATATGTGGCTTAAGAGAAAGTGGCTGCTGCTCTTACCAGCAGGGCTTGAGGTGAGGCGAGGGCCAGGCTGAAGGTGCTGGATGGTTGTGTCTTGGTTCTGTAGATGTATTGCTGGTGCCTGTGATACTGGTGTATGGATCCCGGAGTCTGTGTGGGTTTCTGAGTCAGATGTGAATGCCTGGAGAAAAGAGTTAACAGTGCCTGGTTTCTACATCCCTATTAACAGACGTGGGAGAAGAGGATTAGAAAGAATGAGCAGGTGCCGTTTCCAAGGAGATTAAATCCTTGATGATGCAGTGAGGAGCTTGCTTTAATGCCTCCAGCAAGGCAAGGAGATGAGAGATCA
The DNA here is from genome assembly GCA_013399175.1 of Odontophorus gujanensis. Taxonomy (NCBI): domain Eukaryota; kingdom Metazoa; phylum Chordata; class Aves; order Galliformes; family Odontophoridae; genus Odontophorus; species Odontophorus gujanensis. The sequence continues at coordinate 87,581 of VXAB01000299.1, forward strand.
TTCAGCTGGGATGGCATTGACCACGCACCAGAAGCTCTTTGGCAGGCCAGGAGCTCCCAGCAGGCTGGTGCAGCTGCAAGGTGTGGGGACACACGTGTGCTAACGGCTCTTACCTGTTTAGTTGGTGTCAGGTTAGTCAGGGCGCTGAGGTTGGCAGTATCTGTTATCACCATGGTTTGTGGTAAGAGGCCTGTGTGTGTGTATTGGGCCACTTCAGACTTGGGGCCGTAGAGAGCTGTACACAAAAGAAAACAAGATCAGGAGTGTGCTGGAGCTTTGCATGAGATTGCTTTGACTGAGTTTCTCTCCTCGTGCATGCGGACCTGCTGCCTGTCTCTGAAACACTGGGAATGGAGGGACAGGAAGATGAATGCAAGAGGAAAATAGCGTCATAAATACAGCCATTAAGTTTCAGAAACAGCAAATGCTCCAGAACAAAGTGTTTTGTTTTGTATGAGCAAATGAGCTCACAACTTACCGTGAGGGTTCTGTATCTGGGCCATGGTTGCCATAAAGGGGCTCTGATTGATGTGGCTCTGGACTTGCTGCATGAGGGGCTGCTGGTAGGACGGGTGCAGCTGCTGGGAGAACTGGACAGGCTGCAGGGTGGTGAGGCTGCTCCCCATGCTGTTTATCACAGGTACGCTCTGGGGCTGGGTTGAAGTCAGGCCTGAAAAACAAGGACTGATGAGAGCGGGGCTGCATGCTGTGGGAGGAGTGGCTGCTGTGTAACAGGAACCTCTGAAGCAGTCACAGCAGTTCTGTCAGTGGTGGGATCAGATTGTGCTTTGCAGGAAATCTGTTTATTAACTGTGATTGTGTGTAGACTTCGTGCCTATGAAAATGAAGTGGGTAAGGGCAAAAGGAGTAATCCAGACAGGTACTGTAAAAAGCACCTCTGACTTCCCATGTTTGTTCCTATGGGGCCTCCTATTGTACCAGTGCAAATCACCTTCCACTTAAGTGATAATGTGATGTGAATTTTCCACTGGCGAGTCCTTGGTCAGAAGTGAACTCAGAGCATCATCTCAATGTCTCATTCCTTTATTCTTTTTTTTATATATATATTAAGTTGTAGGCAACAGATGATGATGCTGTGGCTGCCCAGCTGCACAGAATGAAGTTTAAGCTCATTTTGTTTGGGCTGCCAAATTATGGAATTTGAACCAGTGAGAAAGAAGCCAAAGGTTTCACTCAGCAGTACTCATTTCTGTCTGTACCACATTCCTAGGTATACAGGGTGTATTCATCAAGCCTCTCTAGCACTGAGGGAATGTTAACACTTTGGAAATCTCTTTGAATTCTTCTTGGCTTGCACAGAATTGGAATCAGTATCATAATCTTGGATATAAATTGGGATGTGGAAATTATTTCATAGTTGTCCCCATGGGACAAACAGGACCTCTATCTTCCTGAGAAGAAAGAGTAAGAAGAGAGTACACATTTTATTTTTCTTTCTCTAATGAGATGCTCTTTGGCAGTAGACTTTTCCTGGAGTGAAAAGAAATCTGATCTCAGTCCAGAAAAATTGGTGAGGTAAAAAAAACCAAAGTATTTTAAGAAAAAAGTGATGACTGCACATGCTTCTTGCAGGAAGTAGAACAGGATGTTTTGTCTTTCAGGCACTGTGTGTGTGCTTAAATTTCCTTAACTTGAAGTTGGTATTGTGTTTATATTTGGGAAGATGCACAGTAGTAGGAAAAAAAAACATTGGCATAGGAATAAATTGCAGAATCCCTTGTTCTTAAAACTTGGGTTTCTGTGTAACTGGATTCTAGCACAAGTAAGGAATGTGTGTCCCTTAATTTCAGAGGTAAGTCGTGCAGTTGAAGATCCTTAATGTTTGTGGCAGTTTCCCCAGGTGCATGCCAGTGCCAGATTAGTGCTTGTATCTCTGAGTGCGAGGGAGGTAATTTTGTGTAGCTCCATACCAAAGTCCTGATGAGCAGAGTCCCTAGAGAAAACAACCAACCCAACACACTGCTCACCTATCACAAGGGTGGAGCCGCCGGTGTTGGTGAATGCTGGTGCCAGGGAGGAGGGCTCACCAGCTCCGATTGCCATAACGCCGGGCAGTGATGCCATGATGAGGTTCTGAGTTTGCTGGCCCAGTGCATGGGGGTTTTGCTCTAGGCTGTGCAGGGCAGTCAGGGTGCTGACGGGGGGGAGGGTTCCTCCGGGAGCTGAGATCTGTGTGAAAGAAGGACTGTGAAAAAGCCACCTGCAGCAGGGTGAGTGTGGTGAGACCCAAAGCTGTCACCAACTTCTGCCTGCATACCCTTGACCCATTGCTAACTAGAAAGACTTCACCTTTGCTTGTCTGTAGTCTTCCTGTTTTCTCATGCTCATCAATTAACTAGCAAAGGTCAGGTGTTGAAATACAAAGAGGAAATCCTTGCTCTTATAGTTCCTTCATAGTTAAAGACTATAAGGGTTGTACAAACACAGATGAGGTAAGTCCCATAAGTCTCACTGCCCTCTCTTTGAGGGGAGAGTTTGTCCTCTGCTTCACAACTGAGGGAAGAAGACTGTGCCCAGAGAAATTGGGAAGCTCAGTACAGGATCCAGGAGTTCTTCTTTCCTGGATCACCCTTTCCTCTTAGAAGCACCAATAATTTCCCTTCCTCTCAGCAAGTGTCTTTTTGTGGCCAGTGAGCTTTCAGACTGAGACTTTAAAGGACTTGCTTTAATCTTTCCTTAATAATTTTTCATGTAAAATTTTCTTCAGGCTACACTAACAGTTTCCTGCTGTTAGAGAGGAAGCATATCTGTAGGACAGAACAAATTCTGTGCTTGGTTGTCTTGCTGATTTAAGCTGTGACCTTGAGTCACCTAGAAATCTGATAACTGGGCTGCTTTCTTGACCTCTGAAATGAAGCACATCACCTCTCTCTGTGCTCTAAGGGTTTGAGCTTGCTAGGCCCTTTAGAGATCTGTAGCTGAGATGTTGTGGAACAGCAAAAAGGCACTCAAATAATGTGACTGATAGAGAAATGTCAGTGATTTATACTATACTTTTTCATTCCCCTTCAGAAAAAAAAAATCTGTAAGGACCCTTTAGTAAGACCAAGCACCAACAGGTTAAACAGTGGGACAGTAGAAGACAGCTTTAGATGATTTTCAGCATCTCATGAAAGACTCCTTCATGAAGGAAACAGAAAACCTGCAAAGTGAGTGAGTGACTACAGAGATTCAGTCATACTAATCTGTAGTGAAGTTAGCTTTGCTTTGGGCCAATATGCACCAATGCAAATTTTAGCCAACTGATTCCCTATTAGCAAGGGAACATGTGCAAACTGAAGGCGACTGCTCATGTTGCCCTACTGCTTAATTTGCTAGTTAAGTGGCAAGAGTGCTTGTCAAAATACCAAAACTCTCAGAAGGAAACTTGCTTTGAGGAAGGTAGATTGCCACAGTGTAGATATCTAGTGCATGTCTCAGTGAAGTGTCTGGTCTCTGATCTGTTAATCTCATTGGTGCCAGATCAACTACTTTGAGATGTGCAGAGGTCAAAGAGGTGATGACTGTGACTGGGAAAGGGAGATGAGAAAAGAGCCTCCTGGGAGGAAGGAAATCAAAATCATCATACTTTGAGCTCTGTTCTTTTGTTGTTGGTTGTTCTGTTTGTTTTTCTACAATAGATTGTTTAGGTTAGTATTAAAGAAATGACTGTGCTTTCATGTCCTAATGCCTACCCTCCCCATCAGTCTGGAGTGCGTGGGTATCCCAAGAGTTCTCATATTACAAAGTCAATGCAAGGTGGCTGTCCTGTACCTGTAATAAGACTGTTTGAAAGGGCATTCTAGGGAATATGATTTCTGAAGAGTCTATCCTGTGACCACCCTCTAGTCACCCATACTTCAGTAAGCATCACTTACCAGCTTGGTGTCTGTGCTCAGTAGGTTCTGACTGGGCTCCAGCCCAGGGGGAGAAACCTGATGCAGGATGGTTTGGGTGGTCACCATGGAGCTGTTCCCGTGGTGGTTGCTGCTGGAGGACTCTGCCTCACTGACTGGCTGCTGGTTGTACCTCACTCCTGCATCACAAGGGGGGAAGCTATGTTAAAACTGAGGAACTTCACCAAGTGCTAAACTCAGTCTCATTTGTGGGCGTTTGTCTCTAGGCATTCAGGTCAAGGTGGGGAAATGAGAATAGGCATTGTCACTGATTTGCCCTGGTTTTCCTCTGCAACTTGGCCAACTGCTTCCTCTGTACCTGCTGACTTGGAGGTACAGCTGTGTGCCCCTCAGGGAGCAGGTGTGGATCACTGGACACCACTCCCTTGGATATGGCTGGAGACAGTCTCAGACTTCCCAGAGTGAGAACCATTACCACCTCTGGCCTATGAAGCTGAAAAAGCTGCTGTTCTTGGGTACAAATTTACTTTTCTTGATTTTTTTAATTTTTTTTTTTTAATTATCGTTCCCCTTTGGATTTGCCTCCTACAAGGGCAGGCTGGGCTTGGGATTTTGAATTGGTGAATTTGGGCAGGTTTGCTGGTCTCCCTTTCAGATCTCCCTCTGGTTGTTTCTTACCGTGAACTTTGGTGGGTGAGAGAGCAGGAGGTGGCTGAAGGGAGGAAGAGTTGTGAGGAGTAAGAGGGGGAGCAGAGGTGGGCTGTGGCCCAGTGAAGTTGTCCATGGCCAGTTTGTGCCGGAAAGCCTCCTCCTTCCTGCGGTTGGCAAACCAGTTGTAAACTCGCACCTCGGTCACCAGGTTTGAGCCCAGCCCCTGGGCCTGAGATGGGGAAACGCCTCTCTGAATACACTCTGCTCTGTTAGGAGAAAGCACAAGAAGAGTTTTGCTGACTCTGCCTTTGTCAAAGGCATGGAGTAAGTGTGCAGCCCCGAAGTGACTGGTGTTACACAGCACAGGGAAGGATCCTGCAGGGTACAGCAAGACACAGGGCATTACTGCATCCTTAGCAAACAGGGAATGCTCAGTTGTGGCACTTTGTTCAAATGTGGCTGTTGACACCAGCCTGCCTCTCATGGGCCTTAGATGGACCCTGCTCAGCTTCTTCAGAGCCAGGCACCAATCTTTACCTGTTGCACTCTTCTACCAGTGCTTCTCTCTCTTCTTTGCTGGGGTTCTTCTGTCTCTCATAGGCTTGGAACAGAATCTGTTGTGAGGCAGGACCCCATTTAAAGCGGTTTCTCCGTCCCTTCTTGGTGGGCAGATCATCTCCCATGGGCTCCTCTGTCAAGATTCCTTGACCAGCATGTGTGAACTCTGCAGGCACAAAAGGGCAAGGAAGTTTGCTTTCTGGAAGCATTTTCGGTAGTTCCATCTGTTTTGCTGCACAGCAGGCCCAGCAGAGCTTACTCTTAGAGAAAAAGTCATACAAAACAGAAGGCTGAATCTAGATGGGGTAGAAATAAAGTTCCAAAATCTGCTAAAAGAGTTAAGATGTTCCTTGCAGGAATGTGCTGACCTACTCCTTCTCTTACACGCTTTGTATCTCAGCTCACACCTTGGAAAAGTGAGAACAGGTGTGGGAGACTTGAGAGTAAGTATGACTGGAGTCCTGCTCTCCAGAACAATCCAGAGGCTGACTGTCTTGTTTTACTTGCAACTTATGAGTACAAAGTTAAGTGATAAGATTCCAGGCAGACTCTTGAATATAGAAGTACGTGCTGCAGAGATGGGTTGCCAGTGGGCCTTTATAGAGAGAGGACCTGGAGTATGAAGTGATAGCTAACAGTGGTTTATTAAAGTACAATAGCTTGCTGCTTTTTGCAGCTAGGGGAACTGCTGCTTTAGCTGAAAATGGTACCAGTCCAGTGCTCAGGCAGAAATGCCTGAGAAATATCTGTGATGTGGCAGGTACACCGTTTCAGTCTGAGGATGGATATCAAACTCCAATGGCAAATGAATAATGTTAGCTTGCATCTCTTCAGCAAAGTGATGGGTGGAGTGGGTAACTTCAGCCTGCTTTGTGCCGTTAGGTTCACCTTACTGAATACTGACAAGGATTTCTCTAAGCTTGCTGCCAGAAATGGCTTTTCCTTCATTTTTTTTTCCTTGATAGAAACAGGCAGTAAGGATTAGCGAGGGAGAGCAGAAGTTGTTGTGGGATTAGAGACTGGAGAACAATTGCTGCTGTACTTACGCTGGGCCACCTCTCGCTGCTTGCGGACGTACCAGGTGTAGAGGGCTGCCCTTTTCTGGGTCTTCATGGGAGTGCCCTTGTTGAGGTGCTGTGAGAGGTGAGATTGGTTCAGACCAGTAGTGTCCACCACCTCGCGCTGAGGGATGTTGTGCTGTTGGAGGTAGGATTTCACCATCTTTGCTACCCGCCAGGGATCCTCTCTGGAAGGAGCAGAAAACACTTCTCAGGAGAGCTGTCTGTAACACCTGTGCTCGGCAGACCTGCATTCAAGAAGGTGCACTGGTGCTTCCCCAGATGCAGCTTGCTTATCACTCAGCACCGTGGCATTTGGTGAGGCAAGAGCGTTAAGTGGCTGGAGAAGGGAGAGCTGTTCTTACTGCAGCCCAGGCACAGTGTCTGTCAGAAATATGGTGGGAAAGGTGTAACTAGCTTCCTTTAAACAGATCTCTCTAGGCACTTTGGTCTCCCTTGAGAAGGAGCCATCTTTGACTGTCGAGGGAATTTTCCAATACGTGGCTGCAGTCTTTGCCATCTGTGCTTATTTTTATACAATGCTTTGCCCTGTTCTGTTTAGGCAGTGGTCATCTGTAAGTGATAGAAAGTGCTACCAAGTGACACAGACAAGGGATGTACGTACCTTTCTGCTGGGAAGTAGTAAAGCATTTTTTGCTGCTAGTAAATAATGCTATGAGGAGAGAAGTGACATTGGATCTCAGCATTCAGCTGGCTATGTTATGACTACAGATATCTGTTTTTCAGAGTTGACAACTATCTTACCATTCTCTACTTGCTTACCTTTTCTTCTCCATCCTCTTTCTTAAAGGCCTAAGTTCTTGAGATAGATGTAATTCATATTTCCAAGACAGATTCATGGTGTTACTAGGCTGAGCCTAGCTCATGCCCTAAATCTTGTCAGGGATGAGAAACATGGCAGTGATTCAGGAAATGAAAACAGGCTTTCATCATGCTGTCACAGGACAGCTATCCATGTAATATGTATTCACCAAGCAATCTGGGATTATAGTTTTGTGAATCAGCTTTGCATTACATGAATGCACTGGTTAACATCTAGATCCACTCAGACTCCTGCGTGTTTATAAAGAACAGGCAACCTATTAATTCCTCCTATTGCCACCCTCCTTTGGGGTAACAGCAGAGGGAAAACTTGAAGCTAATCTGATTTGGGATTTTACAGTGAATGTGCATCTCTGATTAAGACCTCTAATTAGAATATTCACAACCGTTCCTAAGGAGGCATTCAGTGCCAGGTTGGATGGGGCCCTGACCCAGTGGGTACCCTGCCTGCAGCAGGGGAGTTAGAGCTGGATGATCTTTAAGGTCCCTTCCAACCTGAGGCACTCTGTGAATCTGTGAAAATAGAGAATATGACTTTGACCATGACTTCTTTGTGTTTGTCAGTTTCACTGAGGCTCAAAATCACAGTAAAAATGGAGATGGGAAAACAGAAGGTGTGGAACCAATCAGCTCAGGAGCCTCCCTGTGGAAAAGATTCTGGTTCAGTTTTAACAAAGCATCCTTCCGTGTTTTGAATGCAGGATGGCTGGTGGAGAAGGTTTACATGCTGTTGGAATACAGTGGTGTTGCACCTAACACCAGCATCAAAGGAACAACAGAGATGAAAAAATATTCCTCATATTGTGGACAATGTGTTGTGAGAACACGGAGATCTGAGCAACTGGCAACAGCTGTACTGTTCATGGCTCTGTTGATTCAGTAGGTTGCCAGAGGCTGCCAAGTGATAAGCAGGACAAAGTCCACACCTGTTCTGTCCGTGCAAATACCCTTATCTCTGTTCCCCTTGCAGCCAGTGGCTGGGTAGGCCAAGGAGCAAGCCCTGCTGCAGCTGAAGTATGGCAGAAATGGGGTTGGTTACAGCTCACTGAAGAATCTATTTTCTCAAAACAGGACCATTTCCTTCTCCTTTATGATGGTATACTTGCATACAGAGGCTTCTATCTTCTACCTTATTCCCTTAACCATCTTCATCTTTCAGAAGCCTCAAATTGGACTGAATTTACAAAGCTTTTCCAACTTCAATATCTTTCCTCCCTCTGTGTTTGTGATAGTCTAGCCAGTACATGTGCCTTGAGTCTGTTACACAAGAAGAGAAACTTGTAATTTCTTCCCTTAGATTTGAGCTCTGGCTCACGTGGGGCAAGGAGGGACTGTATCATTACTGATGGAAACCACTGTTACATATTGATTTCCTTCCTGCAGGCTGATGGTGAGTCACTTCTGTCTCCCCTGTCAAATCCTCGCTGCTTTGTGGTAGGAACAAAGCGGGAAGAATCTGAGTCTCTTTTTTCACTGTAGTTCAAAGCCTTGTACTTTCTTTTCAGTTTGTTTGTTTTGTTTTGAGACAAAGCAGAGTGAGTTCTGCAGGGAAAGCTTACCACAATATAATTTCATAAGACAGTTGTATGTAATCCAAGCTACTCTGTACACCATCAAAACATAGGCTGTAATATCAGTGCAGCAATTTATTTTGGCCCTGGACTACATCACAAAACAAGCAGTGGCAGCTGCTCAGCTGAACCCTCAAATGAGCTATTGCCCAAATGCTCAGTTCCACCTGCAGAGTCTGCATTGTTGTCACACAGATCATAAGGTGAAACCTTAATTCCTTCATTAGTGGTAGGACTGTCACTGACTGTCAGTTTTCCTGTTGTGTAGGTGCACTAAAATCTCATTTCCACAGTTAGAACTGTAGAACTGGGTCTGCCTTGCTCAAGCTCTCTTCTACCTGCAAACCTATTTTCTGCTTTTTGTCTTCATTCTTCCCAGATAAAAAATACCTCCCCATCCCAATTTTTGTTTTGGAGGTATTAAGTTCTTCCTGGAAATCCTTCCCACATAGTGTTCACTTCCCATGCCTTGCTGTCCTACTTTCAGCTTCTTCCTGCTTCTGAGCATAGCCCCTCTCCCTGACTCATCTCAGATGCAGGGGCCTGGGTCTTCCTTCCATTCCAGCCTCCCATTTTCTTAGTTTTGAGGTCACTTTTTAAGGGCGTTTTCACCTCCCTTTTGTTACCTGAACAATAAGTAACCCAGGTAGTTAGTTATAAACTCAAAGGGAACAAGAGGCTGGTTGATAATTTATAGCAACATCTCAAATTTAAATGGAAAGTAAATATCAAGTTGTTAGCATTAAAGAAAACCCATTCCAGAGAGCTGGAGATGTAACATTCGGAGGACATTCTCCTTCCTTCACTCTTCTTGACTTTTCCTTCTTTTTCCTTTGTTCCTCTCTTTCCCCTCTTCTTTCTCATTTTTTTTTTCCTATTTCTCCTTTCCTTCTTTCTTATTCTCAGATTCTCAGGCAAGAGAATCCTTTATAGGTTCTCAATTGCTGCTTTGGACCAGAGTGCACTTAAGCAGAGGTTCAGAGCTGTGAAGTTCTCAGGACCGTCCTCTGTCCCTTTCCTCTGGAGCCTGCTAGACAACCCTCACTGATGCCAGTGCACACCTGGAGCTGGGCTGGGCAGAGAGCAGGGAAGGTAAGACCGCCGGCAGGGTTCCTTTCCATTGAACTTGGCCTGGTTCACCTCATCTTGGTTTATATGTGGAAATGAAAGGGGTGTGGCAGCTTCATCTCAGTGTTCCCCAGTTGCAGCTATTCAAAGACAGTTTACGTGAGGAAGATACTGACTTTTTATCATCACACTTTGTTTTCTTTTCCTCAACGAAGGCATGCTTTTGACTCTGCCTCTAGTGGAAATGTGCTGCTTATCTCAATTTCTCTCTTTCCTAATGGGATTTCACTCCTTGCCCTACAGGTGAATTGCTGCTATACCTCTCGCCATTTTCTGGACGTGTAGTAACGTGATCTGTCCCCTCTCCCAAGGACACCTCTCTCTTGCCTTCTGCTCTAGGTAATACCAGGCCATTCTTTCTCTCTGTAGGATGATCTAGAAGGAATGTTGTTGCTCAAATTGCAATTTATGGAAGATTAGTTTAGGGATGAAATGATAAAACTTTCAATTCCTCACTAGAAAATCTTTAGTCTGAACTGCTTTTATCACAAAATAAAGGGACAAAATGTTGTAGCTGTCCTTAGGATCACCCAGTTATGTGGATGTCTCTTGTCTAACTCCTTGTTTATTCAATTTCATTCAGTGCTTTTAAAACTGTGCTTTCAGCTTTAGTGGTCCTGTGAGGCTGTGTTTGGGCTCTTGGTGCTGTCACTTTTCCCTCCATCTCCTGGAAAGCCTAGCAATGGACTCCTGCTGATACTACTTAATGAGCAATACCTGCAGTAACCACAAAGACTTTCTTGTATTGCCTATAGCTGCCCACTGGTCAATCTCTCAGTTAAAATGTGGTCTGCAGTATTAGACCAGGAATTGTTAGTCTGAAGAAACTTCTGTCTAAAGGCAAAAGAGCCTCCATCTGGTTTCTCATTGTGAAATCCTTATGTAGATGCTGAAATAGATAGCTTTGCAATCATTTAAGTTCTACTGGGAAAACCTGGACTTGGAGATTTCTTGTCTTCCTTCCTTTTAGTCACAAATAGAAGAGTCATTTCTATTATAGAGTAATTCCTCTTACACATTCTTCTGATACGTCTGTAATTACAACATAATTTTAAGGACATCACCTTTTGACATCTGTTAATGGAAAGGTTGAATTTTAAAAACAAAGAAAAAGTTTTAGTAGGCAACAGCTGCTCAGACATTATCAAACCCTGATGTTGGTTCAGATAGCTTGAATAGATTCCCAGGTATAAAACTGCTTTAAATATAGTTACTTAGATCTTTGATCAGCAGTGTGATACTTGACAATTCAGACTTCCTAGTGTTATCACTTTACCTTGAATAACTGTGATCTATTATATTCCTCCATAAGTGCACTTACTTTTTGGCTGAAACTGGGACTTCTGGTGCCCTTCCCACTGATCTGAATGTGCATTGATGTGCATTGCTCTGTCCTGTGGTACTGGGGACTGATGAACAAAGCTCTGAGGTTCAGAAAAAGCTTTGCTATTAAGACCCAGGGTAAGGTTTAGGAGACCCTGGGTCTTGCCTATCCTTTTCTCTACCCTGTTAGGGTTTTAGGTAAGTCACAGAATCTCTGTAAAAGGGGAATACTACTCAACTGACATTCTGCAGAGAGATGTGAGAATGTTGGCCAGAAAGCATTAATGTCATAAATTTGCAAGGGAGGTAAATCTTGTGTTGAGCTTGGTAATAAGCTCAGGAAAAAAAGCCAGTAGCAAGCACCTGGGAAGGAAGAGATGGTCAGAAACCAGAAATCATGCTGAAGTGAGGATGACAGGAAGGAATTCCCTCCACCCGTGAGCCTGTTCTCAGATCACAGGAGATGGCACTTAAGTCCTGCTTCACCCATTCATTAAAGAAAATGGGACAAAGCCAGGTGCTCCTCTTCAACTTCCATGGTCTCCATTGTGGAGAGATACCTGATCGGAAGTTAATGATCAAAAAGCTTATCAGGGGCTTTTCATCTATAAATTTATAAGACAAAAGAGAAATAATAAAGCCATTGGATAATTAGTAACTAGCCAGGGCCCGCCCGGTGCCACTGGTCTCAAACTACCCCAAGACCTGTACGCAGACTCAGGGAGACGAGAAGGAGACAAGGATGAGGGGAAGGATATGCATGGAAGGGAGAGAAAAATTAGCCAGGAAGACATCAAAAGGGGAGGACTGGCAGCAGGGACAAAACTGGGGGAAAAAGAGAGAATAGGTCAAAAGAATGAGGGAGAGAAAGGTAAGGGGAACAAAGTAGGCTAAAAGATGTAACAGAGCTGGAAGAGAAGAAAGAATCTGGCCCCAAAAGAAGACTGAATTATTGGGAGTGTTTTCCCCAACCAGGTAAGAGCTGATCCAGTGAATTTACCTCAGTTGGATGCAGCAGAGTCACTAGCTCCCAGTCCGCCATCTTCCATCTCCTGAGTATTTATGGTGAATGTTAACTTTGACCTGCTGTTTTTTTTCTGGCTCTGGCCTTTCTGGTGGGATTTGATGTTCTGCTTCTTGTTGTTATCTTTAATATTTATTTTGTTTGCATGTGAAGAGGAGGGACCGGGATGCCTGAGAAAATCTCTAACTGGGTTTTAGTTTTACTGAAGATTTTAGTGCATGGTGTTGCTATGCTTTGGGTCTTCTGTCAACTTGAGATTTCAGAATGTCTACCCCCAAAACAGATGGGCCAGACTCTGCTTCTGGAGTGCTAGATAGCTTGGATAGACCTGATCCTCAATGGGCAAATCTCTTTGCTTGCCCACAGAAATACTGCCTCGTGAAGAATCCCAAATGGTAACCCCAGTGACTGCTTCTCTGTTGTAAGGCTTATTGGTTAGGGAGCTCTGCTTGTTGATTTTCAAAATGCAAGTACGCAAGGGCGAAATAGTGTGGCAGTAAAACCTGCAATTGTTGCTGCATATGTACTTTATAGTTGTGACAGACAGCGGATGGTAGAAGCACACTGTGTCCTACCTTGGTTTTAACCTCTGCAGGTATTTGATTTGTGCTCTTTCCACAAGAGACAGGAAAACTGAGCACTCGTGGGAATGAGAATTTCCCTTGGTTTGTCTTCGACCATTGATACGTCAAAGTGCATTAAAATAAAAAATGTTTATCTCCTTAAAATTAGCAGGAAAATGTCACAACTTCACTTTACCACAAACACACTGGCTAATATGATACCAGTTAAGAGTGTGACCCGATCTTACTTTTTCTTTCCTTGATTGAAATTTTCAATCCTATAAAACCATCAATAGCAGAAACTAATGTTTAGTCAGAGATGCAATTTATCCAGCCCATGAACTGTTCTCAAGCCTGATGATACAAGCGTTTCAAACTTGTAATCAGGCTCCATGGCTCTCTTTATGTGTTTGAAGTGAGATTAAAAGAGAAAGTTTGAGCATCTGTAAGAATATGGGGAGTGTTCCGGGGGGCTAGTCTGGGTGTGGATGGGAACTGCAGCTAGTTCTGTTGGGAATATGCTGAGCAGAAGGGGTAAGGAAAAGAGGTTTAGTGGGAGAATACAAGAAAGAGCAGCAAAGAGGAGCAGCAAATCTTTCCTTACTGTAATAGTCTTTCCACCACAGCCTTCTGGTGAGCAGCCTCCTCAGGGCTCAAGTTTTCCAGCTCCTTCATTATTGGAGGGGTAAATTCCTCCCCGTCATCAGAGGTTTCATCTTCCGATAACCTGGTTTCCCCCATTCCGTTGGGGAGATTGGGGATTTCGGGGCAGGACTCCCCTTTCTCTGTCTGCAGGGCATTGATAGCGTGCTGACTTTCACTCTGGAGCATGTAGGGTTCGGCTTCGCTCAACGCCTTGATCAGGGTCTCCTTGGTTAGCCCCGACTCCAGCAGCGCTCCCAGCAGCTCCACTTGAAGATGGCTCAGCTTTGAGACCATGGTCCTCAGGCTGGCGTCTCTTGGGTTTGAGTTCCACGTTATCCTGATTCCAGCTTCCCTACACCATGTTCCCGAGGTAACACGCCCGACTGTCAGCAGCGGGCACAGCGCAGCGTCCCGCCTTTACACCCCCCCCCAAAAAAAAACAAAATACAAAATTGGGCCACTTCAGACCCCCCACGACTGTCCTGAGCCAGTGCTGATAAAGGGACCCTTGGCTATCTGTTTACATTGGTAAATTCTCCAAGGTTCATATTTATCTGTGTGCTTAGCAAGTTACTGAACTTTGGACTTCAGCACTGCAGCAGCAGTTCACAAAGTGCAGAGGGAGAGAAAGCAGGGGGAGGGGGAAAGGGAGGGAAGCAGAGAGAGGAAAATGAAGGGATAGAAGGTCTGCCAGCATGGAAAAGTAAGCTATGGAAAGGAAACTAGGAGAATGGGAGTGGAAACACAGGGCTTACTTTTAGACCCATTCGTTTTAGAGAAGGAAGAGGGAGAGTGCCTACAAGGAAGAGGTGCGCTTGCCGCTGTTTGAAGGTTGCAGAGCCTACTCTGGGCTCTGGTTATGGTGGGACTGAGGCACTCAGCCCCTGTAGTGGGCTTTGGGCTGAGAAAATGCTGCCCTGGCATCTTCATTTGCCTTTGTGCAGCCCTCCAGAAGAGATGAATGACCACTGTGTTGATACAAGCGTTCCCAAGACTCACAGGATGTTCTGGAGCTCCAGCTGACTTCTGTGGCAGAGCCTTGAGTGTTAAATGATTTTTTTTGTTTCTGCCTTCGGCTTGCTGGGTATCTTAATATGCAAACATCAGCACCACCATTAGAACTTGCTACGTTTATTGCTGAATTGATGAAAAAAAGTGCTGTAGCCACATAATTCAAGTACTACTTGCCCATGTGGTTCGAGCACATGGTAAGGACTAGCCCTGGGTGCTGGCACATGCTGAGAGTCCCTATCTGCAGTTGCTCTACTTCTGGGAAGTGCTCTGAGCAGCTTTGGCTCCCATTATCACCTACGTCTTGATACCAACCCTGATCTGATGTTCTACTCCCACCTGTTGTTTGAATCCTGAAAACATGCTCTGTAACTTCGCTGGAATCATTTACAGCAGTTCTCAGGGAATCTTTTTTATATGATGTTCTCCAGTCTGAAAATATGTGAATGACTTTATCCATTTTGAGTGGTTAAATTAGGAAATCACTTGGTGTGGACATAATGGTGCGCAACCATCTTGTAAATGGTTCCTTCTTATGTGATCGACAGGTGGACTTAAAGCTGTTGTTTTAGTGGAAGTTTCCTATGGGCAGCCACTTGCCTTGTTTTATATTGCTTCCACCAAGCCCAAGTGAAGGGGAGCCTAACAGAGCTGTCTCAAAAGCAACTAGTCCTCTCAGACAATGCTGCAGAATGGCCTGAGCCCCTGTTTTTCCTTTATGAGCAACATCAGCCGTACTCTCAAGGTGCCAAGTCAGCAGCTGAAGATCCTTTTTCGGATCAGACCCCCTTCTCCCTCTAGGCACAGCAAGCTGTGGTTGGGTTGCTGGTCTGACCTTTCCACCAGGACTGATGCTAACTGTCATCTTTTGTTTCAGATGGCATCTAGACCCAGGGTACCACCTGCTCCCCTTGCTGCAGCACGTTAAAACAGCTCGGATGTTTACTGCAATACTAAAACAGCATTTAAGAAGTGGTGAGATTTGAGATCGTCCTATCAATGTTTTGATACAATCTGAGTGCTGATTGCCACCCTAGGAGACGTGCCGACAATACTGGCCATCAATAGTAATTGTGCACTGCAATTACAGTGTCCAACCACAATACATTGTTTATTCATGATGCATCCTTATAATTCAAGGTTTTTATGAGTGAGGACAATAGATTAAGAGCCCCCTGCAATGAATGACAGAGAAGATTCTGTCATACAACGTTACTTATTTTATCTTTTTCTGTTGTGTGATGATTTCTTTTACTTAAACTGAAATGGACACCGTTATCACTGTTCTTATTTAAAAGATTGCCTGGTCTTGAGTTTGGTAAGTGTACATGCTTGGTTGTGTATGCTTTGGGGGTGGGGGACACACAACCCCGAGCTCAGACAAAACCATCAGTCTGCCAAGGGAACTGAAGAAAACGTAGCAACAAATGATCTGCCTGTATTGTGTGGTGTCAGGGATTCCTAATGCACCCAGAAGCCTCCAGCCTTGCTTCTGTGTACTCTGCAGACCTCCAGGGCAGAGACTTTTAAAACAGCCTGTCTTGAAAACAGTGTGATTTGAAGACTATGAAAACAGAAATGAATGTCTGTTTGTAGGTTGAGACCTCACTGAATGCTGCGACTGGATGCCATGTGAAGAATCCTGAGCTGAATATGGAAACTATTCCAGTACCGGAAAGGAGGTAAATCTTCCCTACCACTTAAATCTAAAGGGCTAACCTTAAGAGCTGTCCATTCTGAACTGTAGGTACCTAAACAACAAACAAAACAAGAAAGAAAGAAACATTCTTTAAACTTCTACATTATCACCTTTGCCTTTGATATAACCTGACAGACCATCTTAGTGAATGGTTTGAGACTCTCTTCACTATTTCAGGTTCTCCAGTGCAGGAAAACTAGTTATCTTTATAGAGTTTCTTGAAGTTTCAAATTACAAGCAATCAGACTGTACACTTGGGGAAACAGGAAGGAGACCACTGCCACGTATTATCTAGCACTTCTATTTTGTGCACTGACACAACAGATTGCAATATGGTATTTCTCAGGTTTTTTCCATCTCCCTAACATGCTATTGGGAGGTGTGAGGTATTAAGGATAGCAGAAGCCAAGGTGGGAAGCTGCAAAGCTTTAAGGCTGGATTACAGTTGTAGTAGCAGGGCAGAAAGTAAACAGTACAGTGCCGTAACCCAAACTACATACTCTTGTAACTAAAGTGTACCTCACAGATTTTGCATTCAGAATGAGTGTTTGAAAGAAAAGGAGTTTGTTTTGCTACGCTCATTTTCATTTATTACCTGTGTTTAGTATGTGTTGATTTTCTTAATTGCAACAATTTGCTGGGCTGTGACTTGATTCTTAAATTACTCAGACTGATGTGATTGTGGTGGTTTTGGCAGGGCCAACTCTTCAAACACTGACTGATATTGCTCGATCTTCTCTTGTTTGCAGTATCTGTTTTTGAATTACTTGCAGCAAAATTGCTTGCTTTTTCTTTTTCCTTGAATTCAGTGCTTCAGTGATAAGACATAAGCAGCCCCACTGCACCAAACTGGCCAGGCGTAACAGCAGGCTCATCAGTAATGTTTTATTAACAAATCGGTTTGGATGCACATTTGATAAATATGTCAATTAGTAATCACAGGAAGTCTGCTTTCTATTTTATTTTAATGCCGAACATAATAAAGACTGTTTAAACATGCTTGAATGCTTTGCACTGTTGTATTGTACACCTTAATACAACTTTTTCAGTTATACTTCATTTCTGCTGGAGTACAGACAGTCTAGGCCATTTCAGGCAAGGATGTGTGCACCTCCTCCAGTCTTCCTCCATTAACTGTTCCAATGCAATCCTTCTCTGCTGCGTGTAATTAAGTAGTTGAACTGTGGATTACTTAATAGTGAGAACAGCTGCATGAAAGTATTAGTGGCTATACAATAGGAATGTGTTATTATTTAGACTTATTAGTCTGTATTCTCCTTATTACACTAGGGAATAAACCAAGTAATAGATAGCAGCATCCTGTGAACAGAATGGAGAGCAGATAATGGACTCCCAAAGCCTGAGTTCTTGTGTCAGTACAACTGTTACCTTTGTTTTCATGTGCTGAGTTATATCCATCCATAAGTGTTCCCGATGAAAAATACAGTAATGGGCTGAGATAAAATCAGCCCAATGTGACTTCAAGGAACAAACAGGGTAAGAACAAAATCTAAATATTTCTATGACAGAAATGCTAGCAAAGGGAGCTTGTATGGGTCCGTGACTGCGGTGGGAACATTGCTGTTGGGAAAAGAAACACAGAGAAGTGTTTCTCTTTGTAATTCTTTACCATTTTACTCTTCTTCCTGCTGAGATTGCTAAATGCTTCATTGGCCTGAATGGCATTAACATCACCTCTGTGAAATCTGAGTGCTGTTATTACAGTGTTCACTCCTATTTCCATGGCTGGAGAAAAAAAGAATGCAAATGACAAAACTGATTCTTATTTGTGCCCTGGGAGCTTGGTCCCAAGTGGCACATGGGACTGTGAACAATCCAAGATAATTGCCATTTGTGTTGTTTTCAGAGGGTCAGATTTCAGTGTTGGTGCAAACCCTGGGCATCTCAGTGGGAAAGGACTCACTTGAATACGTGGTGTTAATGTTCCCAATATATACACATTTTATGTGTTTATTGAGTAGTCTTTGTTGTAAATATGAGTGTATATATATATAATTGGTAATTATGACTTTATAAAGAAGGAAAGTATTTTTTCTTTGGCTTTTTTTTTTCCTTTTTCCTCCTTCAATCACAATTAAGAGTACAATCAGAACAACAAAAACATAAAGCAGAACAGCTGGACAAGTTCCTCCTTAGTACTGTTGGTAGGATGTAGTCGTGCTCACAAGAATGGATGTTCTGCTCTTCATCACCAAAGACTGTTTGTTAAGCTTTGAGATTCTCAGTGATACTGAGGCTGAGATGTAACAGCCATTAAGAACTACACTGGATGCAGAGTGGGGGGAGGTTTGGGGTGATAATACCTAGGACCCCACGGCTCTAAATTAGAGGTGGTCTCTCTCTCTACAGTTCCCATTCTGTTATGGAGAAACAGAACAGTGTCCTCATTCATCTGTCTGTTCCCTGTTCACTTACACACAGCCTCTATCATCAGGGATAAGTTTGAGAGCAGGAATAGCTGTGTAGTTCAGTTAATGAAGGAGTTTCCCACTAGGTGGTAGTGAAGAGAATCATGTCACACACTGGTCAGAGCACGTTTTAATTATTTTTTTATCAAAGGGAATCCCACAAGGATCTTACAAGCAGAATAGCCCAGCATAGCTCTGAGTTATACTGTCAAAACTGGGTCTCCTCATTTTTTCATTCCCTTTTTACTCATTTCCATGCCATTTGTTCCTCCCAGAGCCATACAGGGTTGACAGCTCTACCTGCTATGTCCTTTCCTGAAAGGTGAAGTGAATTTTCATGCATCTGTTCTGTCTCTCTTTCTATCTCCATTATAAAGGCATCAAGGCAGATATGTTAGATAAACCAAGACAGATACGTTAGATAAACATATAGTCTAATGCCATTTAAGCCCTTTGGAGGTGAGGACTCTGCAGCCAGTCCTTTGATCTCATTCTCCCCCATAACTTCTTGTCTGTGCTCTGAGAGCAACATAAAAGAAAAGATGATATTTTTGGTTACTGCTAGTTTTGAAATACTGTGACAGGTCAAGGCAGTGCATCAGTCTGTATCAAAGGCATGAGGCAGAAGAGCTGTTTTGGAAGGGTTTTGTAATGTCAGAACGTGTTCTCACTGAAATTCAGAGTAAAGCTCCCCTGTAGGTCCAAAGAAATTATATACAAAAGCGATGATGAGAACGTTATCTGGGGGTGCAGGCTGTGCTCCCCTTTAGAGTAATGCAGGTGCTGGGTCTGCAAGGAGGAATACACTTCTCCTGTGAATTCATCCAACTATTCTAATGTAATGATAGACCAAGCTTGCAAAACCATTTAGTAGTTTGTGCACCAACTCTGAGATGCTAGCAAAAAAATTATACTTTAATAGCTCATCAGCTAAAAATCACTTGTGTCAAATTAATGTGCTGTAAATTTTGCAAGATAGAAATTGGAAGCGTTTCAATAAGGGCACAAAGCAGGAATATTGTAGCTTTATAGATACCAATGTCTGTTTTACAGTGTCTCGGGGGAAAAGAAAGATATTGCGTGTCAAGACAAGGTTTAAATGCTCATTTGTCTTTGTGTTGATTCAAGAGACAGGAGAGGTTCTTTTCTCTTGCATTTGTTGTATCATAATCACTGAAAGGGCAGAGTGTTTTTACCACGGCAGAGTGAGGATTACAAATTATTGGTCAGTTTTCTAATTGTGACTAAATGTTTCATTGCTGGGACAAGGAAGGAAAAAGGAAGGGGATTGCTCCGTTGCACAAGTCCTACCACCAGCCCGAGCTTGTTTTATTTCTTAATTTGAGATGAGGGTGGGGGAGGAACGATAACTTCCACCAGAAGCGGTCGCTGGGTGCTGCTCCCTCCAGCTCAAGGCTCTGTGTGTCTCACCCCTCTCTCCTTGCACCACACACGGCAGCTTCAACATCTACAGGGATGGGCACGGGTACGGTGGGTGAGTTGTGGGAGCAAAGAGAGAACGTCTTGCAAGGTAATCCAACCCGAGCTGGGGTGAGAGGAGATGCTGGGGTTCCTCCCTAACAGTGTGCCCAGCAGGGACCCCAGTGAGCCTGCTGGGTACTGTGCTTTCGGTGTTCCCCCCAGAGAAGATAAATCCAATTTCAAGCAGATTTTCCTTAGTGTTGACTATTTCAGGAGCTCAGAAGTCCTTCCTGCCCACAAGGCCGAAGGTCTGTGCGAGGTGCAGAGATGTGTGAAGCATCCCAAAGCTGTGGGACTGCTGTAAGAAAACAGGAGGGGGGAACAGGACTTCCTTTCATTTCCAGAGCAGCATTTAACCATGTTTCAAATACACAGAGCGGAGAAGCCTTCCAAGTGCAGCACAAGCTTACTAAAAGCACGCTGAAGTTAAGCACCAGGCTCCGTCCGTGCAAGGTTTGCACACACAACGCCTTTCTGCAGAGCCGCAGAACTTCGGCTCCAATCGCACCGCAGTTCCCTCTTTGCAGACGGGGAAGCCGCCCCGGCAGAGCGGGGGCAAACTGCTCGGGGACACAGCCGAGAGGAAATGCACGTTTTTTTAGAGCCGTACCTATATATCTATGAATGCAACGAGAGCGTCCTAACGTCCATTCGCTATTTGAAGGTTGCTTGCAAGACGACGTTCAGGCACTGAGTTTCTGCACTCGTCCGCACAGCGTTTCTCGCAGAGCCGCGCGTTGCAGCGCTGCTGTTCCCCGCCCCGGGGAGCGGATGGGGCAGCGCCGGAGGAACCAACGCCGGGACGGGAGGGATGGGACGGGGCACGGGGCGTCCCCTCGGCCAGGCTCCTGGACGCTGCTTTATTGGGAAGGCTTAAAGGAGAGAAAACGATTTCAACGTTTTTATTTTATTTTTTAAATCTATATACAAACAAAGTCAAACGCACTGCGACGGTCCATTTAATGCTCGGATTAAATCACCTCACCGGACCCCAGCATCAGAGCACGGACCCTTTCTCCGACAGCAGAAACGCGGCTCCCCGCGCCGACGCCCTCACCGTTACCCGCCCGCCCGCACAGCCGCGGTGCGGTCGGGCCCGACAACCACCTCCTCCCCCCGCCGCCACCGGCGCTCTCCCCGCGCCTGCGCACGGCGGCGGCACGTGAGCGTGTTGTGGGCACGTGATGCCTCGCGCCGTCCGCCCCCGCGTGGGCTCCGCCTCNGGGGCCGCCACTGAGAGCCCCGGAGCCTGCCCGGCGCGGGAGGAGGAGGAGGAGGAGGAGGCGGCGGAGGAGGAGCAGCGCGGGGCCCGGCCGCCTGCCGCAGCCATGGCGGAGCAGACGTACTCGTGGTGAGGAGGCGCCGGGGGGGCGGCCCGGCTCCTTCCGGCCGCCCGGGGGGGGCGGCGGTGCGGTGCGGTGGGCGCGGGGCGGGCTCGGCTCCGCGGCGCTCCGCTAACGGCCTTCGCCCGGTGGCAATGGGGAGCGGAGCGGGAGGGCGGGCGGCTCCTGCGGGAGGCGGTTGGTGCGTCCTGGCCGCACGCACGGCCCCGTGTGTCGGTGCTGTTGGGGATCGGAGCGGTCTCTGCGCATCAGCCGCGCTGCGCCGGGGGCTGCGGCGCTTCGGCCGCGCCGCTCCGCTTTGCGTTCCCATTTCGCTCGGCAGAACCGTTCCGGGGTCGTTCCCCGCGTTTCTGTCGCGGTCAGGATATTGTCGTTTAAAGAGAGGAGTTGCGCGTCGGCTCGTGACCTTGGTGCGTGCTGAGCGTGGAGACGGCGCTGCGTGTGCGGGAGCTCTTCCATTCCCGGCGGCTGCCGCGGCCCTTCTCGCACTTCTGAGAACTGCGGAGCCCGCGGGGATTTCCGCTCCGTGGCTTTGGAGCCACCTCTTCCCCGCAGCCCCCACGCGTGGATCCTCAGCGTTTCCCCGGACAAACGTGCCCTGAGCTGCAATGGGGGCTGGTGTTGTTCGCCGCCCCATACGGGCGGATTGCGAGAGCCTGGAGCGAGGTGGGCCACGAGGGCTCCATCCGTCCCTGAGTGCTGTGCTCACTGATGTGCCCTCAGTTCCGAGGTCTCTGTCATGCTGTGTAGAGCTGGGGGCTGTGGGGGGCCCAGTGTTGCTCTGAGGGATCTGCTCCTATGCTTGTGCACTCAGCTGTATGTTTACGTGCTTACACTTCTAGTCTCACATTTACCCGTTCTTAATTATGGCGGTGCATCCCTGCATGCAGTTGAGTAATGCTTTGGTGCTCTGGGAGAACTGTGCATGTTTTGATGTCAGCTGAGGGAACCCATACTTCTGTGAAAGAGCTGTGCAGAACTGTGTCCTGCAGTCAGTGCTGTCCCACGGCTGTGAAGCTGGCAGGGCTCCTCCTGTCTGTTTGCTGGACCAGATCCCTCTGTGCTGGAAAGCTGCTCTCAGGATGCGTGCTGTGTTCCTTGCTGTGGCTGCTGGGTCAGTTATGTTTTGCCACAGGTGTCATGTTGTGTATTTGGCATCACAGAAAGCCTTCCACACACCTTGGTTTGCCCAGGTGTAAGCTGTAGGTGGGTTAGATGGATTCCTCTGCAGTGCTTCCCTTTTCTCTGTAGTGTAGGCTTAGTTGCCCCCCTCCCCCCCTTTATGGGTAGCCACCAGCATCCAGCGTGCAGTCACTGTAGTGCTTTGTAGTGGACTTGGTTTCCTTTTGTCTTATAGGTACCTTGGAAAAATGTGCTACCAGGCTGTGATTGCTGACAGGAGCATTGTAAACACCCGCACACAGACAGCCTTTATTCAGTGATTGAGGTCTCTGTTAATGAGTTCTGATTTTATTATTGTTTTGTATGTAAACATCCGAGATTTTAAGGTGTGTTTATATTCTTAATTTATTTACCAAGTGAAGTTGATTGCAAGTATTTTCTTGCATTGAGTTAAGGAGGAGGTAGCTACACTTCTCTTGCTGTGCCTTTCATAATTGTAAAGACATAATTTGTCTTCTGTTGCCGTGCTTGCGTGTCGCTTCTTGCAACATCCTCTGTTTCTTTTTTCTCCCCAGCAATGCCCACACCTATAACCATCTGTACTTTTATTGAGCTGCTTTTTTAATCTCTTAACTAGACCAACGGAACCAGTAATGCAGATATAGGTGTGTTATCCCTGATGGGAAGAGCTGCTGAGAGCGTCGCCGGTGAAAATGAACAGCGTCAGTCGGGAAAAGCTGATTTTAATGTGAGGTGTGGGATAAGTACTGGATGGAAAGGCTCTTTCAAAAGATATGCACTTATTTTATTCAAACACTTCTTATTAAAAAAAGTCTTGTCTGCAGTGACTAGTGAAATTTCTTTGCCAAAAGCCTATAACAACAGGAGGAGGTTCTGGGAGTGCTGTATGGTACAGGGAAACGTGGCTGCTGCATCAGTGGTTGCTCATGGTATTAAATGAGAACTGAAGTGACTTTTCTGGAAGTAGAATGGGTTGGGAGAGGAAGGAGGCTGTGGAGTACCCATTTTCTTGGCTTCCTGTCTGTATTCCAGCAAGGAAGTGCAACTGGGTAGTGACAAAAGTTCCTGCTGTAACAGAGGAGGTGAGCGTGAGGAGAGCTGCTTTCCCAGTGCTGGTGTGTGGGTGGACAAGAGGTTCATGAATGGCAAGGGCTTTCTTTGCAGGCACCCCAGAGCTGGAAATGCTGCAGTGGGTGAGCGAGGAAAGTGGCAGCAATGGATCACAGTGCTGCACAGGACTTGGGCCTTCCTCAGTCCCCAGTGCCTCACTGTGATGTTTGTGTGCTGGGTCCTGCCTGGACAGCACGGCGGCATATCACTGCACTCAGTTGGTGTTGGTGCTTTCCTGGACCTGGCTGGCACCCCGTCCCTTTTTGCTGTTGCTCAGTCTGGCAATAGAGATTGCTTTGTTGGTTGTTTTTTTCTGCTTTGAATGCACAAAAGATTTTCACAGCTTCCTCTGTACGTGGAGTGTGAGAGTTCTGCACCGACACCAGTAGAGTTCTCATTTTTCCATTCCCAAAGCATTCCCTAGGAGCAGTGTGGATTGCAGTGTGTGTGAGCACATGGCGGGGGGTCGGCCCCAGGCAGCAGGGAAACACAACACCCACTCACCGACCTCTGTCCCGTGGAGCTCCCTCGTATGCACTCCAGTGCTTCTGCCCTGGCCACCAGCAGCTGGGTGACTGACGTGGGGATGTATTTGGAAACTTCTCTACCTTGTGCAGAGGGTGTGGGAAATGCAATGTAACGACGTGTCAGGGTAACCCATAAAGCTGCTGCTTCTGGGGGAAGCGTAAGCGTACAATGCCATCTTTGTTCCTGGGAGAATTCCGATCGGTTGTTGTGAGCAGCCCTTCACAGCTCTGAGGTCTGAGCACTGGCTGCCAGCACGTTTTGTGGTGCAGCGTACAACAGAAGCAGAAGGAATTGTTCACCTGAGTTTTCAAACTATTGAACTTCTTAGGAGAACTGTGAAGGATGCGGATGAGATCTCGTCGTGCGTGCTTTCCTGAGTACTGTGATTGTTTCTCCTAAGATGTGGAGGAAGGGAAGGACTGATTGTGGTGCTTCCATGCGTCTGAGCTAATCCAGTTTGTTGTTTGGGTGGTGATGTATCATCATCTCCCACATAAGTGCCACCTTTGTTACAATCTTTACGGCCCTTGGACATTTTATGAGCGTAAGCAGTATAGGACACTCTCAAGGCAAATAATTGACGCAGGCAAATTAGTCAGCCTGAGTTAATTCAGGTGATGATTGGGTAAAGTTTCCAGGAAGAAACAAGGCAGAAGTTGGTTAAAAACAACTGTTGTGCACATTTTCTTCGTGCTACTATGTTGATGATGAAGATTAGAATGTGAAATAATTTGTTGACTTGTACGGGCTGGGTGAAGCAGAGGGGAGCACAGGCTGGGTGCTGGCTTGGCTGGATGAGGCAAACGAGCTGACTTGGGAAGGTGATGATTTAATAAGCTCAGTGGAGCATGTGTGTCATTACAGCTCTTCCTGATCTCCTTTCTCCCTCTTTAATTCTTCCAAGAATGCTGACATGGGTGACCCTCTCCTGCATCTCCTACAAGCAATGTCTGCACATGGAGTGCCCCGATGTGCCCGGCTGCTGCTCTCCTGTGCCCATCCTTGTGGGAGTGCTGTTCTTCCTCCTGTCCACCAAGCATGGCCACCGTGAGCTGGTCCTGGAGCTGATTCCTTGTGCAGCTGTTGTGCTCTCATTGTCCTCATCACATTCTGCTGAGTGTTTCTTCTTCGGGACAGGTCTAAGCCTCAGATTTGATTGGGTAGCCTCTGTGTCTCTGTCTCCATCAGGTGGAGCGGTGTGCGGGGGGGCGAGGAAGTGAGAGAGGTCTGCTGCCTTCTTGGAGAGCAGTTGTGTTACTGGTAATTAATGCAATAGAACAGAACATTCTTAGTATCTTACCATAACAAGTATTCTAAAATAACATAAGGTAGCTTCTAAGTTTGTAATGATTTTCTTTACTCTGTGCAGTGTTTTATCAGAAGTTGGCAGAGATAACTGCTGGTGTTCCGCTGAATCACAGAAGTTTGGGAGCTCTTTGCAGATATCATTTCCTCTATCTGTAGTGCCACAGATAGCAGCTGCATGCTGGGACAGGGAGAGCACTGTTTGAGTGGGCCCACAGCATGGCCATTGTCAGCAGGTGCAGCGATGACATGCAGGGCACTGCAGAGGGGGTTCCATACAGGCTCAGCTAGCAGTGAGCATGGAGCTGTAGGGTTTATGGCTGCTCCAATTGTTACTTGAGTTAGCAGGTTCAGCTTACTCCTCCTCTTGAGGTTGCAGGTTGGGCAAGAGCAGAGCGCAGGAGCTCTGGGCTGCAGTGCTCAGCAGGACAGAGGTGAGCAGAGCAGTGGGGCTGTTCTGGTGCTGGTGGTACTTAGCAGCATGCTGCCCTTCGTCCTACGGGCACCTGGCCCTGCTTTAAAGCTTGGTTGAGATTTCTTTGGTCACTTTTATGGTGAGTAGAAATTCAACGTGGATTCTGAATAAACATCATAATGAGGATAAGGCAGTGGGACTTTACCCATGGAAGCCGTGCCAGCTGTCATTATGGACATGTTGGATGTGTGCGACCAAAGCTCAGCATGGCTGTGATAGGAGAGCAGCTTTTACTGTTACAGTCGCACCACTTTCAGAACTGTACTGTGATTTATCTCCCTAGCATCTGTGTCAGACCCATTTGGCAAGATAAAATAGGTGTAACATGTCTGCACCGTATTTAGTCAATGGGAAGTCCTTTTTCTAGGCGAGTGTTAGCTCAAGGTGAGGTTGGTGGAACTGCAGGAGGCAAACAGCAGGATTACGTGCATTTTTGTGGCCAGTATTGCAAACTGGTGAGGTGAGCATGTCTGGCTTTCTAGGTTGGAAGGTACAGGGTCGTGGTGGTCCTTTTGGGCAGCTCAGCACGCTGCTGCTTTGCAGGTGCCATCAGTGCACCCCATCCCTGTACCCACAGCGCCATGTGGGCGGTGGCAGGAGGTTCTGGGGGGACATTGTGATCTCTGTATGGGTTTGAACATGAGGAGTAGAATCTCAGAGGAGAATGTGTTTTGAAGAACTTTCTGTCTTGAAAAAGGAAACTAAAGCTAAATGGTGAAGTGCTGGACTTTTAGTTTTCAATGAACTTGACTGCTTTTTAAACAGCTGCAGCTGTGAGCAGTTACAGATGGTACAGATCAGAAGGATCCTCTTTATCATACTTAAGTGCCTTACAAGACCCCTGATGTTAGTTTTTCAACCAATTATCTTTATTTTTTTTAATGTTTTTTGCAGATGGAGCATAAAAAAAATAGCTACCTTAAAGCTAAGTCAGAAGATGAAAAGCCTCCATAAAACAGCAATACTTCTCTGCAGGGTGCCTTACTGGAAGAAGTTTCAGGACAGTCCCAAAGCACTCTCTCCAAAGAATGTTTCCACTTCTGTTGTTAAAAGCAAAGTTTTTCAATGCTGGGCTAGAATTTCTTGAATTCAGTCTGCGACTGCTTTCCTGCTGCCTGATTTTTGCATGTGCAACAGCAGTTACTGCCTTAAACCTTTAGCAGGCAAGTGTATTCATGTATCGTGCTTCTCTTGCATCCAGGTTGTAAGGCAGAGACCAGGCTGGGTCCAGTTCTCCCACATCTCCTGTGCCTGTGGTGTACTGGTGAATTGGCCACCTTTGTTCCTGCTGGCCTCTGCTGCAATGGGAGGCAGCAGGAGCTGTGTGCCTGCTCTGCTGGGCTGTGTTTTCATGGCAGCCCGTACCTGGCTCTGTGCACTGTGGGGGCTGTTCTCTTGCTGCAGGATCTCACTGGTTCCTGACTGTCATTTTGACTTGGTCCAGGCCCATACCCTGGGAGCTGCTGTCCCGCACTAGGCAGACCTTGGTACTCTTTGAGCTTTGACTCATTAAGGAATGCACTTTCAAAATTGCCACTGAAGATTCATGCTTGGTGCTAATGGTGTCAAGCCATTCTTCTATGGATTTCTCTATGGAAATGGCATTTAATTCTACTCATGCAAGTCATGGTAATGTATGTCTCTTAATCCTGTACCGTGTGGTAAATCAGCCCATCAGTGGTAGTACATAGAGCTGCTCATTTTCTATGACAAGGTCATATTGATCAATTTGACTTTGATTTTGGCTTGCTGATTGCAAGGCCTAATTGTTAAACGCTTTGTTTAAGCTATTAGTCATCAGTTTTGTTTTTTTATCTGACTTCTGAATGCCTTTTGAAGAAGAGTTTGGATTTCCAAGCACATAATCAATAAAATATTGGCCTAAGTGTGAAAGGTATGAGATATTGTTTTATTTTGGTATTTTAATTCAACAATAGATTCCTTTTTTATGACTCTAGTGTTAAAAACTTTATTTCTGATTAGAGAGCCTATTATATTTTGAGATCTTAATTAAAAGAATCTACGTATGCTGCATATTTGAAACTTAAGTACAGGAATGACTGTGCAAATTAAACCTAGAAATATATATATACCAGGATGGAAAGGTATATCGTGTCCTAGACAAAGCATGGCATCCAGATGGATATCCTGAGAGGGCTGCTTAGTGCTTTTGTGCGTGAGGTCCTGGATGAGTTTCCTTCCATCTGTGTTCAGCTGTGTTTCTAGATCAGCATGAGTGCTGGTACCTGCTTGTTGGGAAGGCAGAGCTGTTGAGGTCCCTACTGGGGTACCTTCGTTGTAGGACTAATATCTATCAACAGGTGCTATTTAAATGGAAATTGTACTACTTTCTCTTCCTTCTCCTTTCATTTTCACAGTGGTGTGGAAGCAGTGAGATTCCCAGGGATTTGACAGCACAAATGGTCCTTTCACTTCGCTCCCCAGACATCTTGCTCTGCAGTTGTGTGGTTGGCTGGCTTTACTGCCCCTTATTACTTCAGAGTACTCCTTAGGTTTTATTTCTTTTTATTTTAGTTACTGTTGGTCTCCAGCACTGTCGTAGTTCTCTGAAGCCTCACAGGCCATTGCAACAGCTTTCTGTCCTGCTGTGTGGTGTGTGTCACCTGGAACCTGAAGGCTTGTTCCATTGCCCAGCAGAGAGATGCTGAGCAGAGGTGGGCACAGCTGGGTGGGAACATACAGTGAGCTGGCCTTGAATTCATGCTCAAATATGTCAGTGTGTGGCCATCAGAGGTACAGGCATCAAGGCAAATCGAAGTCCTTCAGGCTGTTTCAGTGTCCTATGTCTCCTTCCCTTTGCTTCCCATGAGGTCAGTGGCCGAGTACATGTGTCATTGGGCTTGATGTGCTGGTTCAGATGCTCACTTTGGTCTGAACTTTGTTTCAGGCAGTTAGCTGACCCTATGGCTCCAACACAAGTCGAGTGGCAGCTCTGAGAATGGGGAGTGTGAGAAGTGAGGCAGGTGCCTGGTGCTGGAGCTGTGCTCACTGCACACTGTCAGCTGAGCAGAGGGACAGCAGCCCAGGTGAGCAGCTCTGCCCTTTGGTATGGCCTTGCTCTTGCAGAACACTGCAGGTTAACAGATGTAGAGGAATTTCCATCAATACGTGGAGAGTCCTCTCTTTTTGCCACATATGAATCTGTTTTATTTTCTCCTTGGCCTTTAACTACTTGCTGGCACCATGACAACCATAATATTCTTCCTGTGGTTGAGTGCTGTTATGTACGGCCACGATGCTGTGCTGGCTGCGTGTTACATGGGCTTAGCCCTGGCTCTTCAGGGGATGTTGGATGTTTGTGTAACAGCAGAGTAAGAGGAGGATGGTGAATTGCATCTGGAAAGTGTATGGGATATTTACCTTGAGCAGGCTAATTTGGAAGAATGCCACTTCTGTTCCGGGGTGACTGACAGTGTTTTAAATGGTGCGGAGTGGCCCTGTGCTGGGGGACAGCTGTGCTTCCTGATGTTCAAGACTCAATTTTCTGAAGGTTGTTCCAATAACTTACTGCTTCAGTTGCTGAAAGCATTAATACAGTTTCCCTTCATCACGGTGAAGTGTGAAAAGCTGTTATCCCTTGTTGCTAATAGTAGCCATGACTGTACTATTTATAGTTTAACTGTTGCAGGTTTTTTTCTAATGGAAGCTCTCAGTGCTGTTGGGAGAATTGCTATTGAGCGTCTGTGTCCTGGTAATGAGGAGGGTTTGGGTGATCAGGGTTCCTGAGCTCTGTAGCAATTTAGAACTGGGATCTGTGTGGATGATTTGGAAAGGCTGCAGTGCCACCATCTTTCAAGATGTAGTCCTGTGTGCTGAAGTGAGATAACAGAATCTTCTGACCCCTTTGGACACTGAGTAATGCTTCCAGTCAGCTGAGGAGGTCCAGCTTAGGCTCCATTTCTCTGGTTTGCTGATTCTTATATGGATGGTTTGTGCAAGGGAGAAATAAAGGAAGTAAATGAAGGCTAGTTGTAGGGCTATAGGAATGTTATGCTTCTTAGGAAGTATGGACTCCTGGTCACAGGAGTGCCTGCTCCATCATCTTCCCAGGCAACCTGTCCAACAACAGAAAACCAGGGGAGAGTCAAGGGTTTCTTAATGCAGACACGTGAAGACAGTGACTGTGAAGCACCCAGCTAACAGAGGGCCCCACTGCTCTCTTGAAAGCAAACACTGCTTTGGGAAATAGGTGTGGTAGCACTGAGAGTCTTGGATCAAAGCAAATTGAGATATATTTTAGAATTCAGTGGCAAATGGTCTTTTTCTCAACTGTATGGGGGCTCTACAGTTAGATTTTTTAGCACACTTCTGAAACTTTGTTTTGGTGTCTTGTGTGACTCAATGGGAAACCCTTCTCCCCCACCTGTGATACAGGGCGGGTGGGGAACGTAGGGTCACAGTTCTGTGTGCAAATTGCTATTTGCAATTCCCATAACAAAACTTATCCTTTTAGATCTTTTTATTGTGGTATAAAGACAGCAGAGACGTGGGCAGAACTTGCTTTTTGGGTTGCAATTAGGGAAGTGAGTAACCGTGGTGGGGCTGGGCCATGTCTTGCCAGGAGGTGGGGTGGGCGTGGGGTGTGTGGGCAGCATTCTGTGCACACCTCGTGTCTCTCCTGCTATGGTTCCTACTTCTTCTTAGAGTGTCACTGGTTTTGTATGTGCTACAGAGCCATGCCACCTGGCCAAGCTGTGCCCTACCCACAAGAGAACTGAAAAAAAACCAACCCTCTCTAACATGAAGAAAACAGCTGAGAAGGAACCCTTCATGTCACTGTTTTGGTCAGGTTTAAGATCTGCAGTGTTGTGTTCATGATATCAAGAGAGAGTCAGTGCTCTGAGCAGAGTGTAATGACAATGCAGTCAGTTACAGCTCTACTTGTTGAGCAAACTACTGCCTCCTGTACCAGGTATGATTTTCATGTTCAGACTCACTGCTGTAGCTGAGATGGGAGTCGTGAGCAGGTTTGGTGCCCTGAGTAAAGGATGCAGCTGTTAGTCCAGAGAAACACCGGGCAGCACCTTTGTGTTGTGTGTGCTGGAGTTGAAAATATGTTTTATCATTTCTTGGGCTCTACCTCTTTAAAAACAGTGTTAGAGAGAGTGATAGAGTCTGAAAGCACTAAGCTTATTTTACACTAAGTAACTCGTATGTGCTAACTTTAGGCAGAACTTCTGTACTTTGAGGTATGGGGTTGTAGTGTTAGGTTGGACACTTCGTACCTGTTTAACGTCTTGAAAGCAGATAATCTCTGTTGAATGACTTAATGCATTGGAATTCTCTAGTCAAATGCAACAAAACCAGCATGTTTTGCTACGATTTTCTTTCACTGCTTTGTGTCTGTAAAGGAATTAATCACTTGTTGCAATAGTCCAGCCCATTTATAGGGCTGGAGTGGTAGAGTTGCTTATGTTTTGCCATTACTTTCTCAGGTGCTGTATTTCTGGCATTCTATTTGCATTGATTTCCCTCTTACCATAGCAAATAATTCATGCTGCTAATTAACACTGTTAGAATTGCACAGAAAAATGAGCAGGGCAAGAATACATTATTCTAATTATACTGACAATTTGTCTTATACATTTATATAAAAATTGCTGCCAAGGTAGCTCACAGTTGGCAAATGAAAACACAGCTTCTGATGCACGCTGTCTTTCTGCTGGGAGCAGGAGGGAAGAGTCCCATATTCCAGAGCATCCCATTCTGCCTGGTGCACATGGAGAGATGCCATAAGCAGCAGCACTGCACACGTGGTGCCCCACAACAGCTTCCTGTTCCACCAGAGGGAAACAAATTCCTGGAGACCTTTCTGGCTGCTGCTCAGTGCTTGGAGCTGAGGAAGGTTCCCTACACACCTGATTGCTGGCAGCCTTGTGCTGTGCAGAGCTTGCCATGCCACTCTCAGAAACATGGGAAAGCTTTGCTGCATCTGGGAAGTAGCTAATAAATCTGGAGTGCTATTTGTATGCTTGTTGGAGTTCAGAGCGAAACGAGGAGGCTCAGGGAGGTACATGCTACTTCTGGGAAACAGCAGCAGTGGGGAAAACTGATGGTGGCATCTTCATTGTTTGCATCTCGTACTGGAGACTCCAGATCTAACAGAAGCTCCATGGCATGCTGTGTCTGCATGCTGCAGAGCAGATGTGCTACTTCTGCCTCTTCTTCCTGCTGTGAGTGATATGGTTTCAGTACTGTCTTACGTGAATAGTGGCAGGTGATTTGCGTACTCTTTGCCCATCATCAGTTACTAAGTTATTTGTAATTTTTATCTTTAATTACAAACATTGGAAAATGGTTAAC
This sequence comes from Odontophorus gujanensis, assembly GCA_013399175.1. Lineage (NCBI taxonomy): Eukaryota > Metazoa > Chordata > Aves > Galliformes > Odontophoridae > Odontophorus > Odontophorus gujanensis. The sequence goes on from VXAB01000299.1 coordinate 119,651, forward strand.
CTTGCTAAGGACGTAGGGTATGAAATGTCTTCAGTGTGGCTAATACTGCACTGTGTGTGTTAGTGGGGGGTGCTGCCCACTGCACAGTTACTGCAGGAGACAACAAGATGCCCGATGTTAAAAGAGAAAGTGCTTTTCTACTTTCTTTTTAATGAAAGGTACTTGTTTTCCTTTGCTGAGGACCAGTGTGTAGATATTTATCCTCCTTCGTTCCCAGCAGAGTGAATGTTACGGTTCATACTTTGTCCCTGTGTGCGAAACAAGATTTAATACAGATGATTTCATTTCTGGAATCTTTGTGGCTTTCTTCCTGAAAGGAATTGATAAGCAAATTGACTTTTTAAAACATGAAAGAAGCCAAGAGCAAATGCTTCATCATCACATTCCAGATCATGTCCAGCACTTGCCTTCCCCAGAGCTTGCAGTACTCGACCGTGGCTGTGGTTTCCCATGGGGCTGCTTGGCTGAGGGCTGCTGAGAGCCAGGAGAGGACACTGACTTCACCAAAAGCTGAACGGGGTGGGAAGGTTTTGGATTGTGTATATGTTTTGCTTTGAGTTTTCCATCATCATACCAGTGTCAGTCCTTACGTTTCTCACCTTTGTAGTAAGTTACACATCAGAGAAAGGAAATACTGACTATGAAACACAGCTTATGCGGATTAATTAAATTCTTATTCATATCTACTTCGGAAATTATGAGGCAATTATTCATATCATTTAATTTTAGACTCCAGATTTATGGCTGTGTAGGTACCTGGGCTGAATGGAGAGATCAGCAGTGGGACGAGGCCCTCTGTGTGAGCCTGCCCAGCCCCTGGCAGCACAGGGGATGTGGGCTGGTCGAGGAGATGCTTCTGATGCCTTGGTAGGAGGATGTGAGTCTCCTCTGTCCGTTTGCTATGGCTCCTTTTGACCAAACATCCCATACCTGTAGAGAGCATGAGTTGAAGAACTCTCAAAGTATAGGAAACTAACTTGACAGAAACAAGTCTTAAACTTCGTGCTTTTGGATTTTAAACTGCTTTACACTGTGCTTAGTGCCAGGTGATTGCTGGAGCAGCTCGTGCCTGCCCTCAGCCTCTGCTCAGCACCTGAGCCCGAGAAACTCCCAGGGGAGGTGTTCCTATGAGTGCTTCTGCCCAGACCCGGTGCGATGGGACTTGAGCTGGGGAAGCTCCTCCAGCCATCCTTCACTCTGTCCCTGGCACAGCATCATGTTAGTCTTCATTTGCTGCTTTTGGCAAAAATCTGGCCTGGGCAATCTGGAACCTCTGATGTAAGTCTCAGCGGTCACTTGGATCTTCCCTGCTGGAACCTGGGGAGAAATAATGCTTAATGGAGACGAATGCCAGAGCTCCTTCCTGTTTCTCATCCAGAGACTTCTGAGATGTTTGTGCTCTAGCAGCTGTGCAGCAACCAGATGGTTGTCCTGCTTCTCAGCACTCGGGTCTGGATTGAATGGCTCTTCTCATGATGCATTTTGTTGTTTATTTTCTTTTCCCACCTTAGGATGAAGCTGAGCAGAGCTGATTTTCATTTTTTTTTCCTTCTTAAAAATTTGCTATTTATTGTAGCACGAGTACTTAGAAACTTCAAATAGGATAATAACATTTGAAGATCCAGAAGCAGCAGCAGCACACTTCTTCTCAGGGGTTGGACTCAGAGGTCCTCCTGGATCCCTTCCAGCTTGGGCTGCTCTGTGCTTTTGTGTGTCTCCTTTCTGCATCCTTATTGCTGTACGCTTCTGGAGCTGATGTCTGGGAAGAAAATGTATTTCATTTACTTTTCCTTCTCTGACTGTAGTGTGTAATTTGTAACGTGGCTAATGGAAGTTAATCACACATCAAGTAGTTTTCTCTCCTTGTATTTCAATAATACAAAGCTCTGTTGCTCATGCATAAAATCTGAAGTTTAGGAGCCCTGCAGTGGGGGGATGCACCCCGGTGTTTTCAGAGCAGCCTGTTGCTTAAAGGCACTGAGGAATACTGACGAGTATGGGAAGGATTTACCTCTGCAGTGTTTCTGTAGGTGGCTTTGAGGCACAGGAATCCATGTTGGACAGGAGTGGCTGTGGGGACACAAACGTGGCTGCAGTGCCTGTGATGAATCCTGGTGTTTGCATCAGGGGTGAAGAAAGGAGAGTTTGGATTGAGATACAGGTTGGTACGTGGAAAATGGTCCTCTCTGTGTTCCAGATTCAGAAAATATATGCAATGTAGTACTAGGGGAAAAAAAAAGGCAGTATTGAATGGTTCTAAGGCTTTTCCAAATATGTGTTGTATGTGTGGGAGAAAAGCCTCCAAGAAGTTCTGAACCAATAATTTTTAACCAATAATTTTGTAGATAGCTGGACTAGTTTTATATGAGCTTTCATTCAGCTGTACAGAGTGCTGCTTAAAATCAACTCCTGGCTGCTCAGCTTGAAACTGAACCTTATTAAGCGTTCAACATTCTGAACAAAGTTAGAGAAGCCTTTTGCAGCTCTGACGTGCAGCCAGATCCCCCTTCCCTTCTCCAAGAGCATTACTGTCTCCAATACTGGAGCAAAACTCTTATGCAAGTATGCAAATACATTTTAGAATTCTCAGTTCCAGCAATAGCAATTTCTACAAAACTGCGTTTGCAGCGGAGAGAACTTTCTTCCCCTCATCTGTGTCCTGGTGCTGCTGACAGAGCTGTGGCATTCCCTTTGCATCTTCTCAGCACTTCTTTAATGCAGGGAAGTGTAGGATTTGCAGACTGGGGTCAGTCACTGGACCCAGATGTTTGTATTGCTGTGTGATGGTGAATGCTGCTGTGAGAGGCAGTTTCTTTAGGGGGAGCAGTGTGTAAGGGGCTGCCAGGTTCCCCTTGGGGACTTCGGAGCCTTTTGTTGCTGCACTGAGGAGCGTGTACCTGTCTGAGCTGTGTTAGCTGCTCCGCTGGGAGAGGCTCCTCTGCACAAGCACTGTTGCTCTTTTCAGAGCAGTTCTGTTAGAGATAAGGGAAACAGAAGTAAGCCTGACTCATACTCCTAAATTTTCCTCCGTGTCCTTGTGACCGGGTGTGCAGGGCTTTTCATAACACCTCACAATCTGATGTCTGCTCCTGGGAGCCGGGCCGGCCTCTGCCTGCGCGAGAGCTCTGCGGCTGGAGATGTAATCTGGCTGTGCTGCAACAGCTAATGAATACTTAAGCAAAAAATGGTTTGGGGAGTAGATCACTGCTCTGATGTGATCCAGTCTGTCTAGTGTACAACACCCTTTAAATGAGAATGATTTGAATAAGTGAAGTAAAACGATGGCTATGCTCAGAGGGAGGCGTGAGATCTCAGGTCCTTTTGCTGTAGAGCATGCTTTCTGCTTTTAAGTTGACCACCAAATAAACAGCTGACCTGTGAATAGCTGAGAACTTCCTTTCCTGTGCAGTATTACCTTGGTGCTTTTTAATAGCATCATGGAATGACTCGGATTGAAAAGGAAGGACCTCAAAGATCATCTTGTTTCACCAACCTCTAGAGCAGGCTACCCAGAGGAGGTTGTTTTCTAAAAGGCAGGCCTTCCTTCCAGCACAAACACAAGTGGTTGGTGGTGGTTGAGATCTCTGTGGCTTCTGAGCCCAGCTGCCTGCAGGAGTGCTGCCGTGCTTGGCTGCCTGGTGCTGCGTTCGGAGGCGACGGTTCAGCTGTTTGCAGAAGAATGGAAGGTTATGAAATTGCAGTGTCACTCTGATAAAAACTAATTAAAATTTCAGGTGGGTGTCATCTGATAATGGTTACATCTGAATTTCACTTGCTCCTGTACGTGCAGCTTCATACCCTTTGGTTCTTCCAAAAGGGGTTATGTGGTGTAACACTGAAGGCAGCTGCTCGTGTGGGTGTGCTGTTAGGAAGCATGGCAGCTTTCTGGGCCGGAGTTGGGTTGTACATGAAGGGTGTCCCAGCAGCGTGCCAGGGCATCACTGCTTTGTCCTGCCTCTGCTGGCTGGAAGGAGTGGGAGCTGGTGAGCAGCAGGGCGTGTTCTGCTTCTCTTTCTTGTTTCTCGGGGCTGAGGAAACATTCTGGGTAATACTTCTGGAACGGGTTCGGGTGGGGTTTTTTTGTTTAGTTAGTGGTGGTGGTTTTTCTGCAGGAAGCATGAAACTGGAAGAGCTGCTGTCTCTTGTGCTGCTGCTGGTGTTCTGGGGCTGGGGAGATGCTCATCTGAAAATAAACTTGGATTTGATGGTGGGGGGAATTGTTCAACTGGTGTCAGGAAAGAGAGTGAATTCCCCTATTGCTAGTAACAGCATTTTGGGTCATTCTAACCTCGTAGTTCCACTTTTGGTGTTTCTCTTTGTCTGTTCCTCCTTCAGTGTTCTTTTCTAGGCTGAACAAACTCGGTGCTTATCTCCCCCACCCATCTCAGGAGCTCTGTTCTGCACCCATTGCACTCACCCCTGCTGCCCACACTGCCCTCCGCTGTCCCCGTTCCTCACTGTTGTTCACGCTCATAAAACACCATTAAAAAGACAAATAACGACTGATAACACCTCAGGGGAAATATGATTACACAAGAGCCTATCCAAAGACTAATATTAGCAGATTGAGCCGTATGGGGAAGTAGTAATTTTCCTAAGTAAAAACTTAATTGACTCATGTGCTAAATTGTATGCAGTTTCTACAAGTTAATTGCCTCGGAGTCTGCGTATGCACAGTTGGTGCCTTGCTCAGGTTCAAGCCCATGTTCTGGTCTCCAGCTTTCCACTGCCCTGGTGCTGGGTGTGCTCTGCAGGTGCAGTGTGTCACTGCTGCTGCAGCCTCAGGATGCTGTGCCTGCACTGAACGTGTGTGTGTAGCTCTGATTCACTTGCTTCTGTTTTACTGCTGTGCTAAGTAAAGCAGTCATTCATTCTCTTTGATTCAGAGACTGTGTGCTTGTGGGTGTGAGAATTTTAGCTCGAGTTTGCTGGGACTCGGTGGCTTGCAGTGGAGCAGGAGCTGAGCCTCCCCTTGTCAGCTGAATTTGTCCCCCCATCACCTCCCTGCTGGCTGAGCCCGTGGTGGCAGCAGTGTGTGCTGAGGTGTCTGTGTGGCCTCAGCTGGGAGCCCCTCCGTGGTGAAGGGCTGCTCTTCGACACAGCAGCGATGTAAATCTTACGGATATTTGATGCTGGATTTTTTTTTCCAGCCTGTTTAAATGATTTTATTCTTTGCAAAGTGTCTTACATTTCCTGTTTAAAATATACATAGAAATATAGAATTAAACTTTTACGTGGGCAGCAGTGCATTATCTCTGCACAAAGCAGGGAGGCTGAAACACAGCCATTACCACGTTACAGAAAACCTGGTGTGAGGTTCTAATTAAAGCTTTTCCTTCTTGCTGCCTGGAAGGTTTTGTTTTATGTTTTAAACCCCTTGCTTCTCCCTTGTGCTGGAAAATGGCAGAGGTGTTACTTTCAGGGGGAAGCATCCTTGTGCTACAGGTGATTGTTGGTAAGGAGCTTCTCTGTAGAGTGAAAAAAGCTTACAGAGATCAAAACCTGCAACGTGGGAGCCTGTGTTGAAGACTTTAGGGAAGTTTTTAAGTGCTTACTATGCACAGTGCCAGACTGAATTTTATTCCAGTCTTATGGCTGAGCTGTGCTGCTGAGTGGTTGGAGACCTCTATAACCCAAAACTAGCTGCAGCTTTCTAGAAAACTTTCAGTACTGGGAAAACCACCCCCAGCTCCAGCAGCCCTTCCTAAAGCACAGGGGCTGGTTCCAGCAGAGCTGTCTCGCACGACGTGTGGGCAGTTTGCACAATGGTACTCTGTTGGCTTCAATTACAGTAACCACACCCTTGATCTGTCTTTTTCTTTTTTTTTTTTTTTTTTTTCCCCTGATGTAAAAAGAACTATTTTTGGAAAATTTATACAGCTGAAAGTGGTAGTTTAGATAGAAGAGCTGTTTCAGCAAAGCTTCGGGGTAGGCTAAATATCAGGCTGACCTTTGCAGAGTTCACTGAGCTGGTGGAATCTGCATAAAGAACTGCTCTCGTGGCTGTGATGGGGAAGAGCTGTGCCTAGCAGGCCTCGCTCTGACCTTGTCCCCCCTCCCAGTCCTCCACTCTGTTATCTGTGGGGGATGGAGGCAGTTCCTGATGAGGAGAGTCTTCCTGTGTGGATTGTGCAATGTCGGTTTGTTCCTGCTGCTGAGCCATGACCACCTTGCTTTGTCACATTTATGTATGTTTTCATACTTACATGTTTTCTCTTTGTTCCAATATTTCTTATTCTCACTCTTCCCTCAAATCACAGTACTCCTGTTTTGGTTAGTCTGTGTCTGGTACTGGAGCAGCACTCCAATCTGCCCTCTGTGGCACATCAGTGTCTTCTAGGAATCAACAGGCTGGGAACAAGCATGGGTGACATGAGTGCTCCACCTGTACAGAGCTTACCAAATGAATTTTACCTCTTGCTCTCATGAAAACCTACTGATCCTTCAGCCTGTGCAAGTGCAGCATGGTTACCTGTGGCACCTCTTGCTTTTGCTGGTGGGCTGTCCCAGCAGCCTCGCCATAGGGCACTGCTGTGGGGAGGGAGCCTGGCAGATGGGCTTGTACATACACCTATGTGCCTGCTCTGAAGGGCTTGTGCTGACAGACACCTTCAGGATCGTTTCCACGAGTACAACGGATGCTATTGCACGCTGCATCTTTAGAGTTGACTAACAAAAACAAATCTGGGAGGACTACAGTAACAAACCATTACGAAGCATGCCCTGCTTGTCATGATGTCTTGGCTTTTTTCTTTCTTTGAGAAAGAAAGGAAGGCTCCCAGGCCTTTTTTGTTTGTCCATCCTACAGCAAAATGGAAAAAACAAATAAACAACCTAAAACTAAATCAGCCAACCCAACCAGCCCTCCTAGTAAAACAATGAACCTCAGAACAGTACATTTATATTTACAGGAAAGAGATGACAATCGGGTATTGAAGTTCCCATTTAGTCTATAAATACGGAGTGTGGAATAAGAAAGTCTGTATTTTCTGTTACAGCAGTGTCTTCTTGGATGTTTATTTTGACTACATAATCCTCAAACAAATACATATGTCCGGCACAAATTATTTGAAGATGTCATCTTTCCCCATTGACCAGAGGTGGCAGGCCTTCCTCCCAGGTATCCTGTTTGGCATGGCTTTGCTAGAGCAGCCAGGAGGTTGGGAGCTGATGTGTTAGTGTGCTTTGAGGAGCAGGGATGCTGTTGTGTGCTGCGTGGAAGTAGTGCTCCTTTGGAGGAGGAAGGTATTGCCACACTTTGCACTGTGGCTGGAAGCTGTGCTCTCACTGCTGCCTGGAAGTGAGCGCTGCGAGCTGAAGGCAAAGTCTGGAGACAGTCCAGTTACTGGAGTTCTTAAACACTGTGAAGCATATAATTCTTTATTCTGTTGGCAAACAGTCTGGTGAACCAAAAGGGCAGCTCAGATAATGTTTTTAACAGCAAATGTGTGTTTGCAGGATTCCCTCTCTTGGTGCCTTGCTGAGAACACGCTTCAGCTTCGTGTTGGAGCTTCAGTTGGGTGCTGGGCGTTCATTTGGAGGGGGAGAGCTTTGGCGAAGCAGATGATGTCCTGAGATCTGTGTCTGATGAACAGCAGGTTTATGCTCCCATTCTAACCTTGCCTGCCTGGGTCCTAGCCAAGTCTATATAGGAAAATATGATTAAATAGGATGTCTCAGATAACTTTTTTTTACTGCAGGCTTGCTTTTTTTTCTGGTACGGGTTTCAGTACGTTACTCAGGCTTAGCAGACTCTTACCTACATGTGACAGTGAGCTGAAATTAGTTCAGAAAGCTCTCTATTCCTTTAATGTAAGTGATGCCGTAGCAATTTGCTTGTTTTTCCTATGAATCACACTGAAGAATGGCTTAGTGTTGAGATATGTTTACAGCTGTGGGTGCCATGACTTCACACTTAAAATTTTACTTTTAACTGTTACACACAGATTTAACTTTGGTTTGGCATCAAGCCTAATGGTCTCTTTTAAGTATGTATTTTGCAATACAATTTTGCACACGTAAGCAGTTGAAATAAGCTTTTTAGATGTACCCTTGACCTGAAATCCAGTAAAGGAAAAAAGTAGTATTGGAATTACCTGTGGAGTGAGTCCATCTCCAACACAAATGAATATTTGCACGTGGCCAGTAAATGATCTTAGTGCTCATGGTGGTGCTCTTCTTCAGCATGCCCTGAAGCTCTGCTCAGCTGTTGGGTTTGCTGCCTGTGACAAATGGTGCTCCAGTGACAGCTCCCACATGCCTAACACAAATGAGTTACTCTTAGCAATGGACTATCCTGATAACCGTAGTCTCTCAACTTTCTTTTAAGGAATAAATTAGTTAGTATAATGTTTGAGAAATGTCAAGAGACAAGTAGGTTGAAAAAAAACAAACACATTTTCCTTGTGAGCGGCAGAGAGAAGAGCTTGTTGGTTCCTGCATGTGGCTGGTGGCTCCAGAGCCCGTGATGGGGCAGGGGAGATGCCCTGGGAGATGTTCTCCTATTCCTTGATGTACAACTAGTATTTATTGACTTCCTTTTCACATTGTCTCTATTAGGATGTTCCAATAGCATTTACTAGAACAATAAGCACATAAAATAGCTTTTGGAATATATTAAACCCCGAGTGGGGGGGAAGCAGGAGTTCCCTTGATCCCTGATTTTGTCGTGTGACACCAGCTTCCCAGCTGTTTTTTTCCTGATTCCCCTTGAAAGAATTGACTGCTGAGAACAGGACACCCAAACTGAAAGCTTGCATTCAGCGTGTGCTGGAAATGAGTGCTGAGTAATTGAATGAGAAAGGGGATGTTTCATGGTGGCCCTTTTGGTGCTGGTAGACGCCTACAAGTTCTTTTGGAAATGAAAAGAATCAGAAAAGTAGGATGTGTGTTTTGGGGGTGGGGATTATTGTCTCTTACCTGGTAAGGACGTAGTGGTCATTTGATAGCAAAAGTGTCAAAAAACTTCAGATGAAGAGTACTGTATTGAATGGATAAATAGCTGTAGTTTTGAATGTGAAGAGTGAAGGTTTTGTGGCCATTTCTCACGGATCCTGTACCAGAGCTGTGTCCCATGTGAGGGCTTTTTGCATGGGGAGGAAAGCATGGGCAAGTTGAGTCTTGTAATTCCATTGATGGGTGCTTCAAAGAGCAGGTGAGGAAAATCACAGCTGATTGATTTCCATCCCCAAAGACAGCTTGAAGAGTGAATTAAATGATATCCTGACATTCCTGTCAGGAGTCTCTAGTATCTCTGTCAGCTCTGTCTGTAGCATTTTAATGCACCCATACTTCAGCCTATCTCATACATTCTCCTTCCTTTTGTTCTTTAGCTTTCCCTAATTCTGAAAGCGTTTGGACATCACGGTTACTGATTAAAAAAAAAGATTGAAAAATGGTGAAATGTCTGTGCAAACTTGAGCAATGATAGTTCCTCCAGTGCACTTTTCAGGTGGTTATGCTGTATAGTGTCGCTCTGCTCTTTGCATTCTGATCCATGTACAGTTTGTGCAGTACTTTATCTTCTGTATGAGGATGATTCATGGCCAAGGAGTGCATTGCTATGGAGACTTTGGAGTGCAGGCAGCAGGGTCACAGAACGGCAGGGGCTGGGAGGGATCTCAAGAGATCACAGAGTCCAGCACTCCACTAAAGCAGGTACCCTACATCAGGTCAGATTGGTGGCTTCCAGGTGGCTCTTGAGTATCTCCATAGGAGGAGACACCACACCTCTCTGGGCAGTCTGTTCCAGTGCTCTGTCACCCCGACCATAAAGGATTCATAGCAGAATTTTTCACCATTGTTTGTCTTGCACGTGGAGCTCAGCAGGATGGTGTGTCTACTGGAATGCTGTCAGAGGGACTGAATTTATTTGGTTCTATGTGTATAGAAAGAAACTTTTATTTCAGTTGCACAAAGCTTTCCCAATCTCTGGAAGGTTTGGAGCCAGTGCAGCTCTTTGATATTTGCACACAGAAATGTGTCAGATTGGGAATCTGGAGCGTCTGAGAAAGGAGGTGTGTTTGGTTTCTGGTTCTGCTGTCTTCTTCTGGTTCACCATTGAACAAAAGGAGTTACAGGTGCTCCATGCTCAATGTGAAGGGGCTCCTGCTGGGTTGGAAGGACCACTGGAACTCCTGGGTAGTCGCTTGTCTTTTGGTGAGAAAGAAGAGCTGAAACGTGAAGAACTAGCTGCATTGACTGGGTGGAAGCACCAAAAAAACAACGAAACAAAGTGAAAAGTGAGTTACTCATCTGTTCCCAGAAGAAGGGTGAGCTCTGCCTGGATCAGCAGCTGAAGGGCTGCGTGGCGGAGCTGTGCGGCAGCGCTGGGCCCTGTGGCACCGCAGAGGGATCGGCCCACGGAGCGCCCCGTGCCTGGGGACAGCTCACTGCAGATTGTTGTGGGGACAATGCTGTCCCTGTACGGCCGTGAGGCTGACACATGGGGTGTGCTGCAGAACAGTGCCCGCTGTGTCTCTGTGCTGGCATGGCTCAGCACGCTGTGTGTGGTGAGCCCTTGCCCGTGGAGATGACAGGAATGGATGCTGGGCGGCAGGGTTTACCAAAACACACGTCAGCCCTGTAGGGGAGCAGGTTCAGCGTGGGGCTTTGTAGGGCTGATGGTGGGGAGCTCTGGCTGTGCTGGTGACCGCTGTAAGGAGCTCATGGAGAGAAGTCAGCCATCAGCACACTGAGTTTTAGACAGTGCTTGGGTCTGACCGTTAGTACTTCCATCTGATAGTCTGATCTGAATGGCTTGCTTCTAAGCCAGCTTCCTCACGGGGGTGTTGAGCTGCAGGTGAGGAAGTACGAGAGAAGAGCGTACTCAGCTGGGAAAACCAGCAGTGTCCTTGTGTTGTGAGTAGTGCTCTGCCTTGATAACAGAGCTCAGAAGTGGGTTGGCAGTTGTTTGGGTACCACGCATGGCACACGGTTCAGCTGCTCTAAAATAAGTCCTTCAGGAGGCAGCAAACAGTCCTTAGCGTGGTCTTACCCCATGTTAGTTCTGCGAATGAGAATGAATGGGTTGTTATGTAGTAAGTACTAAGAATTGCTTCTGAAGTTGGGATTTAAGTAAAATAACAAGTGCTGCAGACAGGCTTGTCACAGCACTTTCTGTGCCCGAGCTTTCACTGCTTGTTCTCAGAATAAATGAGAATGTTATGAAAGTACTTAAAGGAGGAAAATGGTTTCGTTGTTTCTCTTCTGTATGTGCAGTGGAAGGCTGGTTCAGTGTGAACACACAAAGCATGGTGCAGCTTTGGGGAGTGCCCCGCGTGTGGGTATGTGTTTGGGTTTGGGCCGATGCCGTTGGTGAAGAGCACATTGCAGCCCTGCTGCCATGGCTGGCCGTGGCACCCTGCCCAGCGTGTGCTGCAGGGGAATCCAGCTCTGTGAGTATGGAATCTGTTGGGTGGGTGACCTGGAGATAATAAATTTAGATTTCAGTTAAAAGCACAAGTGGGTTTGCAGATTGCTGTCTGGCCCTTCGCAGTGTGTTCAGAACCTGAGGCAGTCTCACTTCTCAGACGTTGACGTGGTTTTGTCACCTGCTCGTTCTCTCTAGTCTGGATTCGTGCATGAGAAAGTGTTTGTCTGGTTTTTCCCTTGTATGGAAGCAGCACGCAGCTGCTCTGGTCCGTGCTGTAGCGTGTCAGTGGCATTATGCTATATTAGATCATTGTTTAGAATGGGTTTATGTATATTTGGTTTCTTCAGTGTTACAAAATGGCCCTCAGGTTTTAATACAGCGCTCAGTGGATTATGTGCAGGGCTGATCCATCTGTTGCAGCAGTCTTTCTAACACTTACCTTGCTTTGAGCAACGGGGATGAAAAGATGGACTTCCAAAGCTGTCAGTGAATGCTAACTTATGTAGAAAACATTGTTCACCTCAAAAGCATTTGCCAATTTGTGGATATATTGTTCTATAAACACCAGTTAATAAAGTTTACTGCATAACCCTGGACATGTCTAAATCAAGGTGAAATTCCACTCCTTTATTCTGTTGTTCTTACAACTGGGAGCATGGGGAGCAGCTTCTGTCCTCTGTCCGGACCCAAAGCAGGCACACTGAGTGACAGCACGGTTCAGTATGGCAGAAAACATTGGGGAGTACCCACACTTCATCCTCTATCAACACAAAGATGCACTGTGTCAGGAAATCCATCAAAACAAAGGTGTTTTTTAAACCCCCTGATGAAATTACTATAAAAACCGTGTGTGTGGTGTGCAGGATGTAACAGCAGAAGAGTTGGGTGTGATTTAAGAAGTGCGTATTGCAGCTCTTGTTGTGTGGTTGAGTTGTTGAACTGATCCTGGGCTGAGTGAGCCTTGGTCTCTGCTGCCACTTTGCAGCTGAAGTGGGACCAGCTAGGAAACCAGCTGGGCATTACTTACCTGCAGGGTTGCATTAGTTGCAACTGGAGTGATTCGGATATGTTTGAGGGAAACAGATCTTGCTGTGCTTACCACCAGGGTTCTGAGTTGTTCTTGGACTGCTGTGCAAACTTAGTGTGTTATGGATTTTGTATTCCTGGACGATGCGAGAGCGTTAGGAATAGCTGCTGTAAGGGTTTGTTACCCCATCCCTGTTTGTATGATTGTAAGAATGAGCAAATGGCACAGGAGAAATGGACGCTGTGATGACATGCCTGTCTTCTCTTTTCCAATTCCAGGGCATATTCCCTTGTGGATTCCAGTCAAGTGTCTACTTTCCTGATTTCTATTCTCCTCATAGTCTATGGCAGTTTCAGGTAAGGTTGTTCTTTAAGGCTTTATAGAATTCTTTTTCAAATAAAATGTAACTGGTAACTGAAGGAGTTACTGAATATCATGTTATGCCTTTCATGTTATTGTTTGTTTGTCAGACTGATAGCTAATGTAAACAACAACATTTCTTTGTTCTGAAAAGAAGATGGAGAAGGAAGAAGAGGAAACCAGCTGAGATTTCTGAGAAACATAATTGTATGGCAGCTTACAAGCACGTATAAGATAACTTTGACATTGGTCCTTAAAGACAATTCTGTAAAATTGTATTTTAGAGGGTATAAAGGAATTGTTGGGAGATGTATGATGTATTATCAAAAGTGCTATTTAAAATATCACATTTCAGTGTTGATTTGGTTTGTTCGTGCTCTGATTGCAACCAGACCTTGTAAAGCAGAGATCCCTGAGTCCCAGTGCTATTGTCATGGCTGTAAGTGTAATAGAGAAGTGGGAAACACTGTCAGGGTTGAATTCTAGCAGAGTGCCTGAGAATGCCTGTCCCTTGAGTTTGACAAGGTCAGAAGGCAAGTCAAAAATCTAGTTCACACCATTCAGGAGACTTGAGTATGTTTTGAGAAACCTTTATTCTCCCTCTGAACTTGTGTCATACAGCTTTGCTTTCCAGTATGACAGCACCTGAGGAGTGCATTCACAGCGTGCTTGGAACAGTGTCACCTGCTCTTTAGTGTCCTATTGCCATTATACACACTCTTTTACTATTTTGCCCCATGATTTGCATTATAAGTTGCATAGTTTACAAGGACTGTACACTTCAGAAGAACCTAGCTTAGAGGATGAGAGGTGACGGGTGCAAACCAAATGAGAAAATGCCTGTTCTGGTCGCCTTCTTCTGCATGCTTCCTGAGGACTCCAGCTTACTGCAGACTGAGATAAGATCTGGTGTTTAGAAAATAATTTCCTATGTTTAGCTTCTTTCATAGATATGAGCTGAAATCCAAACAGAGCTGTGGTAAGGCTAAAAGAAAACAGTCCTCCTCACATAACCTTGGGCATGGTTTCTGATTCCCAGTCTGAAAAGAAGCAAGTAGAGCTATGGAAATATTGCTGGCAACTGACTTAAACAGTGCAGTAATAGGATCAGAAAGGATTGGGTGGGTGAGTCATTAGGATAAAATCCATGTGTGTGGTGGATCTAATCTAATGCAAGAGGTTTCAGGGGAACAGAGGAATGCCTGGTCCACTGTTCTGATTGATACTGGTAGTGTTTGCCCAGACAGAGCAAAAACAATCTAACAAGTGAGACCAAACCAAGATATTGAGACAAATGTCCAACAGACCCTGGCTAAAGCCAGCATCCATAATGCAGTAGAGCTTACAGTGTAGAGCTCCTGCTTCTCTTACTGTGGATAGAAGAGCATTTCCTCCCTTCCTTTGTGCTAGATCAGGAATTATAATTTCAAGCCCTTCTGAACATTTCCATACGTGTTCTGACCCTCTTCCAGCCCTTGTGCTTGATGTGCTTTGTTGGTAGCTGTCAGAAGGGCAGCTGTGATCCTTCAAACAGTTACAAGCTATAAAATGCACCACGCAAGGGCATATATGAATTATAGCTTTTCAGAGAGACGAGGTTGGCTGCAGATGGGTTGTTCTCTGTGTTTCCTGCCATGCACTTCTTGTAGAGGTGCTTCTCTGTGGCTTACCTGCTGGGTCACTTTGCAGGCAGGTAACAGCTAGATCTTCTTCTATCCTATCACCTACTCAAACATACTTATGTCAAGCCTCATTTAACCCACGATGTGTCTCTTCTGGTATCTCCTTTTTAAACTATTCCATGGATGCTTCTCAATCAGAATGAGGCCTAGTTTTATTTAGCAAATATTTGCAGAGGTAACGGCTCGGGTTTTCAGTAGCTGTGTTGTTTTTTTTTTTAAATGCTTCAGCATTTAAAGTATATGAGGTGGTTTCCTCCCCACTTCAGAAAAAGTGACCATGGGCCCTCACAAATCACTGCTGTCTTCATGGGCTGATACAGAACCAAAGTGCAGGCTGTGCCTCCTGTGTATAGATGAGGACTGACATTCCCATCCCAAAGGATCTCTGATTTTCCCATGTTAAGCATGTCATGTTTTAGAGTCCTCAGTACCATAGAATATATGCTATGGAAGAGTAATGCATATTGGTTTTATTTTCCTGCACTTTCCCTGCTCTGTCTTGCTTATGTAGGTTGCAGTTTGGTGAGATAAGGACATTCTCTTTTCTTGTTCTTAAACGGTGGTAAAAGCCATGATGCATCCACGTTCCTAACCTTCATTAGTTAACAGCATTTTGTGTGTTTCAGCTGCATATGAAATGTGTAAGTAGGTGTAAGAACCTTAGATTTATCTCTGTGGCAGTGGTTCAGAATATTCAAATAAAATGTGTGACTAATTCTGGTAATAGTGAGTGGGGTAATAAAAATAGCTCGCTGCTGAGAGAAGGGGTGTGCTTGGAGTTGTGAGCAGCTGCTGCAGCAGTGCTGGCAGGGTGGAGCTGGGGCTGGCCAGGCCTTTCCACTGAAGGCCACCGGGGTGTCCCCACGTGCCCACACACAGGTGGGTGCATGTGAGTACGTGCTGCAGGTGGGCTGCTCCAGCAGAGCTGGGGCACCTCGCTTGCATGGCATGCTTAGGAGCTAGCACTCCATCTAGACAGTACTTTCTGCTTTTATTGCCCCTTTATTCCTCCTCCAGATCTTGCATGAGAACTTCTCTTTTAATCTCTCAGGCATATTGTAAAAGGCACTGTAGCAGTGTTGGAGCACAGAACGTGTTTTAGCCTCTCTCTCCTTTGAGATTTGAATGAATTCAACGATCCCAGCTCCGTGTTTGGTTCTGACTGTCATTGTTTCATGTAGAGCAGCTGCAGTTTGGCAGTTCAGCAGCAGCCCCCAGTTCTCACAGTCCCAGAGCTGTTCATACTGAGCAATGCAACGAGGAACTTGTCAGTTTATCACATCTCCAGCCGACTTCAGATGTACGTTCCGTTTTGTATTTCCTCCTTTGCTTCATAAGAATATTTTCCTGCGGGGTTTCCCTGAAGCCTTGTTGCAATAGAAGTGATCAATAGCTGAAGCTGCACTCGTACGATAGTAATGTGCCAGCAGCTTACTCACTGCTCTGGCCTCGGTGTCACCCTGCTGAGTGCTGCCCTGTGGGAGCTGAGCTTTGAAGCCTTCTGCAAGAAATCAGAGGCACTGTGAGGACCCTCAGAACCAGCATCTGTGGTTCGTTGCCTGGTGGGAGCTGTGCAGGAATGCTGCTCATGGAAACGAAGCAAAAACCATGAATAAAAAGAGAAAGCATTTCTCTGTCTGCTGCTCCTTTACAATCCAGTCATTTTTGGAATGTCTTGTTTTTTAACGTTCTCAGAGGATGCTTTAGTGACTGTTCCTCAGTTTGTTTTTTTTATTGTATTGGTGATCATTTGTAGCAGGGAAGGGCTAAATCCCAAATTTGGTGTGGGTGCTTCAGAACTTGGCTTGGATCAGCAGCTGCCTTTCTGAGGGAAAGGGGAAGTAATTTCCTCATTTGTGCTTAATTGAGAGGTGAGGATGTTTGCATGCAGTAATGTCATAATTGCTGGCTGTATTGTGATGAAGTTGTTTGTGAGCAGTACATACAGTGACACCTTTCCAGTTTGCTGTGCTGCTGGCCCTGGAGGTGTGGAGGAGCTCCTGGTGCCACTGATAGGGCACTGGTGTGAAGCTGTAGCTGAACTGAGATCGTGTGGAGAAGAGTGAAGTGCTGCTCTGAGTAAAGAGCACCTTGTTTGGGTGAACCTTGGATCAATTCCACAAGGCTGTCTGCTACATTCTGGGCTTTTAGAGCTTGAGAGAAAAGTGTGAGGCTTAGCATGGATGAATGGGGAGAAAGGAAATGTGATGGAAAGGGCACCACCAAACCCTGCACTGGAGAGCAGTGTCACACTGCTGCTGGAGCTGAGCAGCCCAGGGCTGGGCCTGCTGCCCTGCAGCTGTGCTGTGCCCCAGTGACGCAGCACAGAGCTCTGGAAGAACAAGCTGAGAACAGGTTTGTCTGTTAGGATTTGTGTTCTCTGTTGCCTCTTTCATTTTTGGTAACTGTTTAGCTGATGCTCCAAGTTCTGTAATGTCTCAGGCTTAAGCTTCCTCATACTTTGTGCAAGCGTGCATTTTGCTTCCACTTTGTAAAGGAATCACTTGTGTAATAGAAGCAGAACCAGAATTAGTTGCTTTCTGTATACGCCGTGCCTGCCTATATTCTGCAGCCCCACATGTGCTTGGTGGCAGGTTATAGGGCTGCAGCACAAAGCAGCTTACCTGTGGGTAACCTATAGACCAACACAAAATAGCTTTGGTACCATAGGATGGAACAGAAGATTGTGATGTTCTGTTTTGTTTTTTTTACCAGTCTGACAAATTAATAGTGTGCATGGTATGATTGTTTGCAGCTCAGCTTGGGAAAGAAAAGAAGGATCTTAGTCCTTGTTGACCAGAAGGCTTAAGGGAGGAGTACAGTGGTTCAGCATATTTGAATATCTCAATCTGTAGCAGTGTCCTGAGTGACTTGCACGCATGTTAGGAGAAGGAGAAACTATCGTGGTAATTTTGATGGCTGGGAGTTTTCTATGATGCAACATAGAAGTTAATGATAGAAATGGTCACTGCCTGAAATGGGTCTGAAATGGAATTCCCTCCTTTCAGAAAGTTGAGCCAAAATTTGTTGGAATGTAATGTAGAAACTGCATGGAAGTGAAGGATTGTGGCAGAAGTGATAGTGTGCTGTTTGGGCTTTGTGTTCTGTGTATGGATAAGAATGGGAAGGTGGATCAGTTGGAGCTCAGCCAGCATGCAGAGGAATGGCAGCTGCTGTGAGGAGTCAAGTTGTCAGTGTGGACCTTTTAGTGAGAGCTGCCTCTCCTCATCCGTGCTTCAGAATCTCAGATACTTATGTGGTTACCATCTAGGCTTTGCTGAAACTGTTTCAGTTAACTAAGCTTCCTTATATTCAGCAGAGAATCACTTATAAGCAAAGTTTGTTGTTAAGTGGCCAGTTCAGACAGTGCAGTGTCAGCCTCAGTACTGGAGGTGTGATTGGGGCCTCACTGAGCCACAGGCTTTGTGTGTGTGTGTGTGTGTGTGTGATTTCTGGTGTGTATGGTGGCTTGGTTTTTTAATAACCAGATTCTAAAAAGCAAACTGGGACTTTCTCAGGGGGAAAGTGCTGTAGCAGTGGGATGGTAATGAGACCACAGCTGATAAACCCAAATGGGAGTTTGAAATTTGCCTGCTAAGTTTGCTTTTCTTTCCTGCAGGTCTCTTAACATGGACTTTGAGAATCAAGACAAAGAGAAGGACAACAGCAGCACGGCTGGGTCTTTTAATGGCAACAGCACCAATAACAGTAAGGGTCAGCTTTTCTCCTTATCTTTCTTCCATCACTTCAGCATGTTGCACTGCCCTTTGTTTTGCCCAGCCATGTGTGTCAGCTCGTGCTCTGTAGGTTCACCTGACTGATGTATTGGAGCTGTTCTGTGGAAGCACGTGCCATCACCTGCTTTGTGCCCACAGAACTGAACTTAAACCACCAGTGTAATGTTTCCAAGCAGCATAGGAACTTCATGCTGTGCAATTTGTCGGGTCCTACTGGGTATGGAAACTGCTTTTATTTTTATATATGAAATACAGATATGGAAGGCAGTGTCATTTCTCTTTGCCTGGTGTTGATAGGAGTCTATAGGGATGATTCAGCTTTATCAACAGAGAAGCTGAAGTATAGCTTTCACATGGCTTTGGGTGGCTCGTGTAAAATGGACAACAAAGCATGTGTACACACAGCCCTTTCAGAGCAGAGATTAACCTGTCAGCTGCAATGTGGCTGCTGTCCCCTCTGTTACTGGATGAATAGATTCCAGGCAGTTTGGCCATCAGAGGTATGATTTTTTCAAGCAAAATATGTATGTTAACAATTGGAGTGGAACATGTTGTACACAGTGTGCTGTAAATTCACACCTGAGTGTGATCTACAGTAATGTGTGTGGCCGTACTTTGAGGACAGGCTCTAGAATGAAGCTTCAGCAATTTGGAAACACAGGACTGGGATGTGTGGGCCCTGTGCACAAACCCCTGGATGTTGGCTTTGTTTCAAACAAGAAATACAGCTTGAAATTAATCCAGAATAACAAGGAGTGTGTGTTTTTGTGGCGTTGGGGTTTTTTAACCATTGGCAGCACAGTTCCAGCACAGAGTTGGTTCAGCAGTGAGCTGCTGGGGCTTTGCACATCTGGGGAGTGAGCACAGGGAGGGGATCAGCCATCAAACTGATCAGAAATGGAATGAAGAACTTTGACATTTAACTCTGCACGCACTAATTCCCGTATACCAGGGCAGTTTGTCACATGTCACTTCTGTTTTCTTCCTTGGGAATTGAAGAGCATGTAAATAAATTTCATCTCTCAAGGCAGGAGGAACTAGATGTAAGCCTCAGATTAGGACACAGGACTTTCTGTCTCGGTGCTGTCATCACTGGGCTGTCTGTGTTGTACTTTACCCTTTTGTCACTCCTCAGTATCACAGAAACACCAAGCATTTGTGCAGTGTAAGCAGTGTGATGCCCATGACCATGGTTCTGCTTTTCTTTTATAAAAATTACAACACTCTGATGACAGAGATTGTGTTTTTTTTCATATCCGTGTGGGTTTTTTGACATCCCTAAATACCTGGCTAACGATGAGTTCTGTAAGCAGCCCACTGCTGTGCAGCTCTCCTGGAAAAAATACACACACTTTTACACACACATGCAACGTGTGTGTGTGTGTATACTTGTGTGAGTGTTTGTGTATAGGTTTATGCGTATGTATGTGATTCATAATTACAAGCTAATGTTAATTTTTAACTTGTTATTCATTCTGTGGCACCGGGAGGAAAAAAAAGTCTGCTTTCAACTTTCAGTTCTTGAGTTGCCACAAAGCACAGTCCTGGTTTGGTGCCCACACCCCCTGACAAAGCTGTGTCATTTCAGAGCTGCAGTACAGAGTGATTTTCTATGGCACCAGCACTGACATGAAGCAGTGTTCAGACCCTGGGTGGTGTCTGTAGGCCAGGACAGGCTTCTGTTCTGGTAAGGAGCCCACATGAAGTGTCACCTTTCTTGTGCAGGTATTCAAACCATCGATTCCACCCAGGCGTTGTTCCTGCCCATTGGAGCATCTGTGTCTCTCCTCGTTATGTTCTTCTTCTTCGATTCAGTTCAAGTTGTCTTCACAATATGCACAGCAGGTGATTGCGTTTTCTTCTCTTTGTAATCATTAAAATAGAAGAGGAAGCACTGATGTCATTTCACGTTGTTGGTGAAAATCATCACGCGTGTCATAGTGCGTTTTCCAAAGATGAATTGACTCCATGATTGCTTTCACTCTGTAGTGATGAATGCCAGATGTTGTTTGAGGAGTATTTTCCACTTTAAGAGTTGTTAAACTCACTGACCTCTAAATTGCAGGAGTTCTGAAAGGTGCTGGATGTGTCATTTTAAGTAAATAGTTCTCCTGTTAAAAACAAGATCTTAGCATAATTATGGGTGAGTTCACAGCATAGGAGGCTCTGGAGACCATTCTCAGACTTCTTTTCCTAGTTCAGTTTTGTTTTTTGCTCTTACACTGATTTATATAGTTGGAAGGGTTTTTAATTGTCGGTGTTCCTCTTGCACAGAAATGAGATGATCACAAATAGATTGCAGCCTCTCTGATGCTGTTTGTTATTTACATTTGTCTATTTAAGTAAATACCAGGACTATGATTTTTTGGAAAATGTTGGCCTCTTGATCTTCCTGCAGATTTCCAAGAGAGCAGCTGCTATTCAGGGAAACAAGGTCCTCTGTACTGCTCCAAACGTGCACAAGCTTTAAAGAATTGTCCTCAGTTCACGCTCTGAGTCTGGGAAGACCTTTAACCCCCCCAGTACCTCTCGTCTTCTCCCACTTCACCCATTTGCAGTGTGTGCTTTTCCCTCCTGATGTCCACCCCTCAGCAGCACTGATGTTGGTGGGTGAAGGCTCTCAGCTGAGTCCTGGGGCTGCA
This sequence comes from Odontophorus gujanensis, assembly GCA_013399175.1. Lineage (NCBI taxonomy): Eukaryota > Metazoa > Chordata > Aves > Galliformes > Odontophoridae > Odontophorus > Odontophorus gujanensis. Next base: position 140,473 of record VXAB01000299.1, read on the forward strand.
GTCTGTGCAGCTGGTGGCACGCTGCTGGGTGCTTTGTGCTGCTCTGGCTGCTGTCATGTGGATCCTTTCCTATCTGAAGTAGATCACAAATTCCAGCACAAGATAGATGTTGGTGATATGGGAAGCTTTATGATAAAAGAAAAGCCTTTAAGCCAAGCTTATTGGTCCATGTATTTCCAGAATGACCCTGACATTTGTAACTCTCTTTGTGAGGCTTGTGGTGAGTAGCAGGCTGCGTTGTGCCAGCCAGGCTTTGTTCCAGGTTTAAGAGTACTGAGTCTTTCTGGATTGGTGCCTTGGGGTGTCTCTGCTTTTGGTTTCTGATGCTGTTGTGTGCTTTGCTGGCCTCACAACAGGGAGTGTCACTCAGCACAGAGCTCAGGAGCCAGGCCGGGTCTGGAGCTCAATTATGTGTTCTTTTGTGTAGAGGTCAGAGGCTGGTGTGGGTGTTTTTTCAAATTCTGGCTGGTGTCTGGTTTCTTAAATAGCTCTTAAATCTTCCTGCCTCAAACACTGGCTGTTCAGGGAAGGGTCAGGATGTAGGGAAGGCCCCACTGCAGCCCTGAGCTGGGAGCAGGCAGAGCTGGGGAGTGACACGGTGCCTGCTGCAGGGAGTTAGGCCAAGACACATCAATCCTACAGTAGGTATTGAGGCTGAGGGGAAGGAGAAATGTCAAGCTGGAAGCCTGGGCAAGAGGGAGTGAGGTTGAGATGGGTCCTTGTGGGCAAATGTGTTGGTGGAATTATGTCTGATCTCAGCCTGAGGGAGTGGTGGTGGTGGAAGGCAGGGCAGGAGGTGCAGGGTCCTCTGGTGGGGGACCTTTCCCAGACACCTCTGAAAGGTGTCCGAGGTACCTGAGTGCAGAGCTGTTACACTCTGTGCTCTTTCTCTACCCATTCTGCTTTTTTTTCCCCTCCTATCTGAAATATGAATAGAACTGTGAGTTTCTGTGGTGCTGTTTGCTAACAGAAACCTTTTTATTTGATGTCAATTTATTTGGTTATGTATTGGTTTCTTCCAACCAGATGGGGCAGAACTGAGGGCTGGAAACACACGGTGTGACCAAGCCAGTTTTCCTTCGATTGACTGCACTGAAGACAATGTTTGATTCCCCCTTGCCCTCATAACTTAAGGAAGACTAAAAAATACGTATTTAAAAAAAGCAGTAACAACCACCAGAACTTCCAAGGATGAGTGGATGCTCATTCCTTCAGTGTGTGTTTCTGTCCCTGCTGTCAGTTCTGGCTGCTGTGTCAGTGCTGCTGCCGGGCGCTTCTCCACGCACTCACTTCTGCCTTTCAGAGCCTGAGTGCAAAACCCATGCTGCTGTTATAAGGGAGAAAGCTGGAAGGGAGGAGCAGTCAGAAATGCCAACAGTTGCTGAACTTTTTCACAGATGTGTGGGTGGGATAAATACCCTTCATCAAAACAAGATATTCGTGGAGATGTTGCGTTTGGTTGCGTGTCCTTTTACTGCTTTTCCTGTTCTCAGAAGCTCAAAGCACTTTGTAGTTCACCTGTTTTTCAGTCGTACTGTGATTGAGTAATGAAGAAATGGTTATGAGTGAGGAGGGAGAAAAAAGTGACTGAGATGAAAAACCGGAGAAGCCTTTGTTGTGCTGACTGGTGCATGCTGTGTGCTGAAATGTTGAGCACCCACGGTCTGTAGTAAAGTTCGTTCCTGTTGGTTGACTCCTGGAACACTCACAACTTCTTATGGCCAACGTGATCTGAACGGCTTTGATGATGATTTTGTTAATGTATTTTTCTCTTTTTCGATTTGGAGATAGGAGCATTTAATTCTTTTAGGGGGTTGTATTGTGATTGAAGTTTAAAACAAGTTCTATGAAGAACCTTGCAGTCTGTAACTGCTGTTGCTTTAGTAATACTGTGTATGATGAGAGGATGTTGTTGCAAGAGCTTTTTCAAATCAGAGAAGCTGCATTGTGCACTGTAGAGGTCTGAATGCACTAATATTACCTTTTCTTCCTTTTCTAGTCCTTGCAACAATAGCTTTTGCTTTCCTTCTGCTCCCGATGTGCCAGTACTTAACACGGCCTTGTTCGCCTCAAAACAAGTAAGGACTTGAAAGATGTTTTACTCCTCTTCTTGTGTTATTTATTTAAATATGAATTCTTTAGCAGAGTCTTTGGTTACAAGCACTAACCTTGGGGCTCAAGTTCGTGCATACTTTGTGCAAACACTGTGCTTCCACTCTGGCACTAGGAAGCATCGTTCCCACAAGTCACGCGTGCTTGCCAGGCTGGGAAACACAATACTGTTGCAGGGGACTGGATTTCCCAACAGTGGCTTTTAAGAAGTTTGGTTTGTTTTTGCTGAGAGTTCAGTTTCAGAACTGGTGTTGGGTTTTAACATTTGTTAACGTTGAACTAAGGATGTTAATGCTGGCTTGTTTGGAGACTGCAGTTACACTAGTGAAAATGACAGGGGTTGTTGTCATGTTTTGAAGCCAGATGTTTGTTTCTTCTCTTGTGACTCGGGCTCCTGCAGCAAAAAGCACTTCCAGATGGTACTGGGAAATGCCATTCGTGCTAACCATTTCAAGAGAGGAGCCAGGATTCACAGGTCTTGCTCCATCATTGTAGTTCAGGCTTTACACATCCCTTCAATGTTAGCCAAGTGTATTTTGCTGCAGTTCTGGAACCTATTTATGGCAAAAGAACTTGTCACTTGAGCTTTGTTCCAGTAGCATCCATCTTCTGTTGTGTCAATGGAAACATGAAGTCCTGTCGCTAATGTTTGTGTGTTGTTTGTAGGATTTCCTTTGGCTGCTGCGGGCGTTTCACTGCTGCTGAGTTGCTCTCCTTTTCGCTGTCTGTGATGCTAGTGCTCATCTGGGTCCTCACTGGCCACTGGCTCCTCATGGATGGTGAGTACGTGAACAACGGGATTGGGCTGTGCCTGTTCTGACACATCCAGACCCCTGGGGGTGGCTGGCGACATCTGCTGTTGTTGCTGTCTTGCTGAGTTGTAATAGTTGTGTGGTAGACTCCCTGGGAACAAGCCCTGTCAGATGCGTGCAGGGGTAATGTTCGGGACACGTTTTTCAGGTTTGTGAAAGCTTCCCAGGAAGTGCCACAACACTCCTGAAAGGCGTCCTGCTCCGCGTGGCGCGGGGTGAGCTGGATTTTGGATGAGGTGCGTGGAGACAGTGGTTGCTCATGAATCAGAACATGATCTTAACAGTCCGGTTCATCTCTGCTGCGCATGGTGTTGGGTTTTGCTTTGGACAATCGAGGACTTTGTTGTGAGGCAGCAGCTCGTTGTGTGGTGGTGCTGGCTGGGATGGGTGAGGCTGGCAGGCATCCAGCTGGCTTCAAGTCTGTGTATGTTTTTGTTGTTTTTTTTTTCCCTTTTTCTATCCTGGCTGAACCAAACTCACAGCTTACTGTTCCCACAAAGAGCTTTCCTCCTCCTCTCCTGCCTTCCAAATCTCCTGTGCTGGCTCTGGCATTCATGTAGTCACATGGTGAACTGATGCAGCTCACTGTGATGGTAGCGTGCTCTTCATTTTTGCCGGGCTGCTTTTGTGCAGTGGGATGCACTGTGTTGCTGTGCAGTCAGGTACCAGCTAGATTTGTTTGATGCACAGTGGCCCACCAAGAAGACAAGGGTGATTTTTGATCTGTGATACATACAGAGTTGAATGTATCTTTAAGTGTGATTTTTGACACAGTCTGAAGGGATTTGTCTGTACAGAGAAGCTGACAGAAGCATTTAGTTAGTTATTTCTGTGAGCAGTGTGCTCTGAAATGGTGGGTGTTGAGGCAGTGCACCTGCAGATCCTTGAGCTGTGGGCATCGAGCAGTTCCTGGGTTTGGTTCTGTTTCTTTGTGGTTATTTATGATGTCATGAACTGTGTTTCTGCCAGTTGTCTTTGGAGTATCTTAAGGGAGGTTGTACTATACAGGTTGGCCTCGCTTGGTTTGTTCAAATCCTTCTGGTTCCACGTCAGCAGAAATGAAGCAGATGTGCCTGTACCTTGCATTGCCTGCACCTCAGGCTGCAGGGGGAGCAGAGTGTGCCTTGTTGTGCAGCTGAATCTGTCTTCGAGTATTCTAGAGCTGAGTAAAAAAGGAAATACACATTGGCTTTTTCTGTTACCTACAAAATCAAGATGCAGCAGTTTCTGCCAGAAAAGCCTTCGTTGCTCAAATGGAATTCCCTTGTGCCCTGGAAGGTGGTTGCATTGTTCCTGAAGAAGGCTGTCTTTTAAAAGCTTTCCTGAACAGAAGATGGAAAATGGGAGTGCTGTAGATGTATGCAGTGTCCTTCCACAGCAGTGGGGTGAACTGAACAGTTTTGTGTACCCTGGGAACTGCAATGGATCTCAACTGCTGCAGCAACCAAACAGAAACTGCTACATGGTGTGTGTTTATTTCTGCTTTGTAAAAACACTTGCAGAGTTGTATAGGTACGTAATTAGGTCACAGCTTCAGCACCTGTCTGTTTCCAAGGTCAGCTGGTGGCTTATGGGTGAAGCTTAAGTCCTGCTGTTTATGTAATGCCGTGCAAGACAGAAATTGCACCACCAATGTCATCTGTTCTGGCTGCAGTAGTTGAATAGAGCTGAAAAGATACATCTGCAAGCCTAAGGTTTAACCATGTATGCAGGAATAATGGTAATCTTCAGAATATTCCTCAGCATGTCCTTACTCTGTAAGAGGTGTGCTTGGTGGGGCGTGGGTGTCAGTCCCTTCAGCTGTCTGAATGTAACTCTTCCAGGTAACACTGTCAGTTCAGTGCTTGCAGCTGAGCTGCTCTTGGGGCTGCTTTCAGTCTGTGTTGGTCTGTCCTTCTGTCTCCTTGTCTGTCAGTCTGTCTGTCTGTCAGTTGGACTGATGGGCTGATGGATGGATGGGAAGAATAAAGGACAGGGAGGTGTGGTCAGGTGGGCAGAGAGACAGAATGATGAACGGACTGACAGGATGAGGGAGACAAACTGACCATCTTCCCATCAGTCCGTCCATCTTTCTGTCTGTCAGTCAGTCCCTCTGGCACAAACGTAGATGGAAAGATGGATTTGACAGGCAGCTGGATGGGCTGATGGACATTTGCAGAAGGACAGACTGCTGGACAGACAGCAGGGCAGAGATGGGCAGATCCATCCAACATTCAGTTTGATGGTCCATCTTTCCATCCATCCAACACTCCATCATCCTGTCCTCCTGTCTGCTCCTCTGGCAGTCTGCCTGTCACTCTGTCTTTCTGCCTGTCCATCACTCCATCAGTCTGTCTTTCCATCTGATGCCCTGTCCAAGCTGTCTGTCTTTGTCTGTCCGTGTGATGCTCTGTCCCATCTGTCCTTACATCCTTCCTTCTTTCCATCCTTCTGTTTGTCTGTCCCTCCACCTGTCTCGGTATGTACCCTTCCATCTTTCATTTTCCTCCCCTTTTAAACACTGTTCACTCAGTACAATAAAAACGTGCCGTGTGTGTGCCCGTGTGAATTTCCAGAGTACAGGAATGGAGTGTGTGAACAATGGATGAGACCTCATGTTGGTTAAAATATTTCCACTTGTAGTTAATTATAACGTGGAAATCCTCTCCTAAACACAGGACAGCCTGAGCTATTATTAGCATTGGCTTTGGAGAGATCTCTTTGATTGAAGACAGCCTGTCCCTTTGTATTTGCTCTTCTGCCAGAGGAAGGCTGTTCTGAATTCCTGAACGCACTTCTTTTGCTCACTGCTTTGCTGCATCACATTCTTTAAACCTCAGTAGTTTATGTTTTGTAGTAAGTTGCAGTAGTGCGGTGTGACTGAGGATTCCTTTTTGTGGTCGCAGTGATCACATCACTGCACTGATGCTGGCAGCTCAGGTTAGTGGTGATGTTGAGGTGGGCAGTGCTGGGAGCTGCTCCACGGCGTTGTCTCCCAACCTGTACTAAATCATCTCTGTAGAGCTTTGATGGAAGAGCTCTGTATCTTCAGGATGAAACACACGCGTAATGGAGTTTTGCAGTTCTGTAATGACAGTGTAAGAACTAGAGTGCTGACTCGTGAACTGTGCCTGATCAAGCTGTCGTGCTGGTGAGGTTATGGTGGGGAAATGCATAGGGGATTGGATTTGTAACTGCAGAGGAAGGGTTCCTCCCATCTCTTTCTGGACATGTGTGTCACGTTTCAGGTTTAATATTGCGTTGCACATCCTTAATCTTCTCCTGGTACAGAGCTGACAGCTCTGAGCTTCGGTGTCAGTCAGTGCAGGTTGCTGGTCTGTCTGAAAGCTCACCCTGGGGAGAGGACCTGCAGGCTTTCACAGTTTGTTACTGGGGAATCCCTGTGCTTCTGAACAGCAGTAGCTCAGTGCTGATGGCTGGACGCTCTTGCACAATCTTGTTGAAGCAGAAGAGTGGTTTGGCTGCCTCATGGTTGTACCATGTCACGTTAGCATGCTGATTTCTGGAGTAAGCAATGGATGTTTTACTTCTTTATGTCATGCGTTCACTGGAAAAGCTCCTGATGGCGAAAAAGCTGTTCCCTGTTGAGGGCACAGGGCGTTGAAGGCTGAGATGTTGTTGTTTGTAACTGCACAGCTGGTGCTCTGTGGGGGAGGTGGTCTGTAGGACCCATGGCACGAAAGCATTTATTTGTGGTGGGCAATGGAAGTGGAGTGGTATTTCTGTTTCTGTGGGGACGTGTTTACAGACAGCTGTGTTCCTCGTGAATGTATTTTGTCTTCTCTTTACTCATAAGAACTTCAGTATCTGGGAATATTACAGACTGACCGAGTGCACGCAGTGCTGCGCAGATGCAAACAGACACTTCTTCTGAGTGGCTGTTTTTTTTTGGGGGGGGAGGAGGGGGCAGCATGGGTTTCTTTTTCTGTTGTTACTTGTTTGGTTTGGGGTTTGTTTTTATTTTTAATGCACTAATTACATACTTACATTTTGTAGCTCTGGCTATGGGCCTGTGTGTTGCAATGATAGCCTTTGTCCGGCTGCCGAGCCTGAAGGTTTCCTGCTTGCTGCTCTCTGGGTTACTAATTTATGATGTCTTTTGGGTAAGTGCTTTGTTTTGTTCTGTTAAAACTGTTTTTATCATCTGGATTTGTAATTGGCCTTGTGCTATCTTTCCATGAAACGTGCCAGTACAAAGCTGATGAGCTTCAATGCTCTCTTCTGCAAACTTAAAGTCTTCGGTGGAATGCATTGTAATTTCCTCACTGATTATTTAACAGAAGCAGGAACGTTATTAGAATGCTTTAACTTTGGCAGATTTTAAGCAAATATGAGACCTTTGATTTTGAAGGCTTGGCTGCAGATCAGAACAAGAACACATGCAGCCTTATCCACACTCACATGGTGCGTGCGTGCCAACTTGAGACCAGCAGTGGAACCCACAGAACAGGAATGCAAACTGATGTATAGGCAGTGAAGCTGGCGTAAAATCTTACAGAATTGTGCAAGAAACCTGACAATATATTAGGTAATACTGAAAGCATTCAGTTCTGCCTTTGCATAGCAGCGGGCACTGACTGGGAGGCACTTGCTGACAGCTCTGGCAGCGCGTTGGTCTGTGTGTGTGAGCTGCAGTGTCAGAGCCTGTCAGCAGCAGGCGTTGTGTCACCCAGCTGGAGCCCTGCACCTCTTCTCTGCTTTGAGCTCCCTCGTGTTCAGTGCCTTAGTAGCTGCCTGCTGTGCTCTGTGTGCCTCTTGGTCAGTATCCCAGTATCAGAAAGTAAATTCCAGTTATTCTTGAGGATTAAGAGTGTAAAAAACTTCATCTGATTTTTTTAAATTACGTTCTGCTTTTTGTAGTTATATATACACAGTGTGTGTATGGGAGTGGAAACGTTGAAGAGATGAAGTAAAAAGAATTGGGAAAGCTGCTTTGAGCTGCTATGCAGTTACAGTTTGTCATTTCTGACAATTTTCTTGCCCCGTAGGTCTTTTTTTCTGCGTACATCTTTAACAGCAATGTGATGGTGAAAGTGGCCACACAACCTGCTGATAATCCCCTCGATGTTTTATCCCGGAAACTTCACCTGGGACCAAACGTGGGTAGAGATGTTCCCCGTCTGTCGCTGCCTGGTAAACTTGTATTTCCAAGGTAAAGTCAGCAGTTCTTTTATGGTGCTATTGAAGAACAGCTTCCCTCGGCACTGTGTTAGCACTGGTCCTATTTTCTGCTAACGCTGCTGGAAAACACCAGCTTGGTTTCCTATTCAGTCAGTCCTGCTCTGTGACAACAGTGTCTGTAGCAGAGTTGTGGGGATGTGATGCTCCCTGTTTGCTGTCTTGTGCATGCAGAGATGATCCTAAGTTAGGACCTGGCCTGTTCAGAACAGGACACGCTTCTGATGCGTGCAGCTTAATAACTTCTGCTCTACAGAGCGTTTATGAACTCGAGCTTCACAACAAGAAGAGCTTAGGTTTATTCTGAAATTAGAGCAGTCACGAGTACTGTTTAATTGCAGGTAATTGGGAAGGGGGTTAGAAACTGGGATGGGCTCTGAAGCCTTACTTGCTGTGATGGACGGGGGTTATTTCACGTCTGTACTGCAGGGCTTCCTTGATGTGTGGGATTTTGAGCCTGTGAGTGCTGCAGCAGCTGTGCAGCACGCTGGCTTATCGTCACTCTGCTCCTTCAATGGTGGAGTGCTGAAATTGCAGAGATGAGGGGATGATTTTCTGCCATGATAAGAAGAAAATTGTTTTGTTTATTCTGCAATAAACTTATTTGGCATCATTTTCAGAAGATCTTTGTGTTTATAATGGCAAATCTTAATTTTTAACCTGCTCAGCAATTGGCTCTGTCCTGGGAATCTGCTAAAATTATGGCTTTATATGCGTTGTGTCTGAATTCAAAGGCCACGAACTGATGGCATTCATGTAGCAGGTTCTGCTCCATAAAAGTTTGTCAGTGTAAGAAGGGCACGTGCAAAATGAAGCTCAAAGACAAAGTGGAGGAGTCTGTTGCTTCATGTACGGATGCAAACCCAGTTTGAATTGCTCTCCAGTTCCACAGGCAGCCACTTCTCTATGCTGGGGATTGGAGACATTGTGATGCCAGGTCTTCTGCTCTGCTTCGTCCTGCGCTACGATAACTACAAAAAACAAGCCAACAGTGATTCCTGTGGTGCCCCAGGACTAGGGAACATCTCTGGACGTATGCAGAAGGTGTCTTACTTTCACTGCACACTTATTGGATATTTTGTAGGTGAGTAATTGGTTTGATATAGATAGCTGCTTAGAGAGCAGGAGTGGGATTATTGCAGCAGGTTTAAAAGACAATGAAATCAGTTACAAAGAGTCTTTGGGAAATTGCTTGGTTATGTTTTTGAGTTCTTCTCTTGATTTTGATTGGCACAATGGAGGGAGAGAAACCCTTCCTGACTTTGCAGTACTGATTGACTGTCTCAAGAGGTACCAGCACAGAGCAGCACGTGAAACAGTTCAGTGTGGTGTTCTCAGCTTCATCTCCTTTGCTTTTTGTCATGGTTTGTTTGCATTATTATTAGCTTAGTCTTTGAGGTTTAAAACTGGAGTGAGTGGCTCAGCACAGACTAATATTAAAATAGAGTAACTACTTATTTTGTAACAATTCAGGGAAAGCAAAGCACAGATAAATATGTTTTTCCATAGCCTGTCTTACAGTGGTGGGTAAAAGAGCACCTGTGGATGAAAAGATCCAGAACATCCGTATGCTGTTTAAAGATGTTCAGTCACTTCTTTCTTTTGCAGGCCTATTAACTGCAACAGTAGCCTCCCGTATCCACCGGGCAGCCCAACCTGCCCTCCTGTATTTGGTACCTTTCACCTTATTGCCACTCCTCACCATGGCATATTTAAAGGTAAGGCAGGATTATTGCTGGCAGGAAGCCCGGGGCTCAGCTGGCACGGAGTTCAGTGCTCCTGCAGTGGGCAGCAGCTGTTGGGGGATGTGTGTCCTCACCCTTGGCTCACAGCTGTGCCCAAGAACTGATGTTCTGCTGCTCCTGTGGGGGATTCTCATTTTGGAGCACTGGGTAACTGAGATGTGTAATGCTTGAACTGGAAAATAATGTGTGCACAGAAAGTATTGGTAAATACAAACTAAACAAACTCAGAAGTGTTAAGAGCTGTCCTAATTAAGTAATAGAGTTTGTCCTCCCCCAGCTGGTCATGAAGGAAAATGTTTGCACACAAGCTGAACAGGGAGAGAACAGGCAGGTTGATACATGTTTCCAAGCACCTGTCCTGAACTGGAATATTAAAATGTTATCTGTAGTGTTTTGGGGTTATTTTTGAAATACACATCTAGCAGACTACAGATGGAGCCTAAGAAAGGGCAGAACTTTCCACCCACATAAACATTTGAGGTGGGCCTGCCTCACAAATTTGACCTGACAGTGAAATGGAAGGATATATTTTACTGTCTTAGTTGTAATCTGCAAAACAGAGAACAGATTTACTTTAAGGTATCTGAATTAACCTGAATTCTGAACAGGCTTTACACTTTCTAAGTGCATGGTCCTTCTGCTGTTTTACTGCTCAGGGCGATCTACGTCGCATGTGGTCTGAGCCCTTCCACTCCAAGTCCAGCAGCTCCCGCTTCCTGGAAGTATGATGGAACAGTGACCTGAACTTCTGCCTTGGTCCTCTTCACTTTAACTTGTGGCTTTGTCATCTCCTGAAGCTGGACTGGCTGCCAGGTACTTGGGGAGGCACCAACTACAGGACTTGTATGAATGAATTGAAAGGAGGGGAAGGAGAAAAGCTGAGGTTCTGGAGCTCCGTCTCATCGCCCTGCAGATGTGGAACTGGGGACCCTTTGTGCAGCTGCAGCCACTTTCCTCTTTTCCTCGCTCTCATGGATTAGTAGCAGACTATTACCTGCGTGAGAGGAAGAGACAACTTGAAACTGAAAACGGCTTGAAGTCGTTGAGAAACTCGTGAACACTACAAGAAACAGTTAGGCAAACTGAAGCTTCTTCAGCGAACCCTCATACACACTGGGACCAGTTTCCTGTCGGACTTCAGTTTTGAAAAGAACTGAGACAGAAGGTCTTCTGTCACGATATTGGGGTTTTTTTTGTTGTTGTTTTTTTTTTTTTGATTTATTAAATATTTCCTGTGGTGTGAGGTTACTTATTAAATCCACAGACATTGAGTGACTTCTTGCAGTATATATATAAAAATTTGTTGTAACAAGTTACATTTCCACGCAGATGTCATGTTGCAGTGAAAAAGGGCACGATTTTTATACATATATATATACACACACATATAGATATATATATGAATAAATAAAAAGGCAAACCTGCTAAGATCATGCTATGTAGCAGACAGGGGCTTGCTGTAATTTTTAGCATGTAGGGCAGTTTACTCTGGCTTTCTTGTATATGAATCTACAATGAGCTGCTGGTTTTTCTCCCCCCTCCTGAAACCAAACCTGCAATTTAAAAACAGATGTAGTATTTGTACTGACCGTACTCATGGACTTCAGGGGATATTTGATTTTGATCAATGTAGCAAACTAGGGAAGAAAAACATTCAAACTGAACCCTGTTTGTTGGAGGGGGAGGGGTGGGAAGGGTGTGGTCTCATTTCCTTTTTCTTTTCTACAAACAGCTCCCTTGCAGGTTTTTAGTAGATACTTCCTGACCCGGTGCATGTATTATAGCAGCAATTGTCTTTGTGCTTTCTGATCATAGTAATGTATCACTTGTAAATACATTTTTTCTATTTTCTATTTTTTTGTATTTTTTTGCATTCTGTTTCATTAGTGTGCTGTATTTTTTCCATGCCCCTGCCCCTTAAAGGGAAAAAAAAAAAAAAAAAAAGGAAAAAAGCGCTCTGTCCTTTGCTGTTGTGCCTGGTCAGTCTGTGTGTTGATGCTTCAGATGTTCTGGTGGTGGTTTTTTGGCAGAGCAGCAGTTGCAGTTATGTTGTGTCATTGCCTGAAAGGCAGAGCTGAGTTAACCTCATTAGCCCAGTGCTGATGGCTGTGAGCTGCAGAAGGAAAGCAGGAATGCAAGACTGAAGTCTGCACAGCACCTGCAGGGCAGTGCTCCATTACAAACAGGTGAGGAAGATTTGGTGAAATGTCTGATCCTTTCTGCTCTGGTGGTTATTACAAGGGCAAAATTTGTGTCTGGCTGTGCTTCACAAAGCACCTGCCCTGCTTTTAATTAACGTATTCCTCTGTTGTCCTCAGGTCTGTTTGAGCTCACAGGCTGTGGTGCTGCAGTGGTTGATGGACTGAAGTGGATGCGACACAGATAAAACACGAGGAGTCACTGAAAAACAGCACAGCACTCCAGAGGGTGGGGTGGGGTGTCCCCAAGACCCTTCAGGTGGGATTTGTGACTTACCTTCCCCCATTCTTCTTTTCCACTTGGTTGAAGGCATTTTCTCTGCTGTGTGCCTGCAATGCTCACCATAGATAATCATCACTTTTAGAAGGAAGTGTTTAAGAATCTGCATTTCCTGCAGGTATTAGATCCCAGACTTGCAGTCAGCTTGGCACAGGACAGCGCTGCTGGGTGCTCTGAGCACACAAACCTTCTGGTCTTGTTCCTTCAGTCTGGCCAGCAGCACATCAAGGGTGAAACTGAACACGCTGCTGTGGTCCTTTGGATTTCTCTGTCTAAGAAGAAATTTTCTGGATTTCTTTGTCTAAGAAAAGCTTTTATTTCGGAGAGTAAAAGGTACTGTCAAAAAAATAAAGCAAGGTCTGACTGCTGATTAGGACAGGCACCAGAACTGCAAAATGCAGAGCAGCTAACAGTTCTGGAGTTGGCTTTCTACTGTGCCTTTGGGAATAGTCAGCTTAGGAGTTGTGCTGGCTGCTCTGAGGTTTTCTCTTAGTCTTGGGAAGATTTGGAGTTTGGCTGTTTGGCCATCTGGGATGGCTGATGTGTCCTGCAAATACAAACTAGTGATTCCAGCTCTGCAGCGGCCGCTGGGAGCAGCCTGGTGGGTCAGATCATACGGTGCTGCAGCTTCCATGGTGCAACATGCAGATGCCATTTGTGGAGGTGAAAGCTTCCTGTTCTGAGCATGGAAGTATGGCATGTCCTCTGAGCAAAGGGGAAGTCATGGGAGCAATGGGGAAATGCATGCTGACTGTTGGGACTGACTGCATCTTAGTACTGACCTCGTTAGGGGAGAAACAGTTGCACAACTCTGTGGTACTCTTTTTACACAGGTGATGAGTGAGTGGAACTGGATGTGGTGTAGGTAACCAGCAGCAGTGAGCTGCATCTTCATTTCTATGGCACTGCTGCGTTCTTTCATTGCTATTCTTTCTTGTTCTCACAGCTATTTTTTTTGTTGGTTTCTTTTTAGTCTTTCAAATTTGTTAATTTTTATGCTGTTTATGTTCCCTGACGAACCTGGAGCATGTGACTGTGTTGGCTGTGCTGTTCAATGAGGATTTTCAGGTTAGGTGAAACAAAATCGAATCATTTGTCCATTTCTTTCTTATCAATAACACCATCAGAAAAGACAAGCAGAAGTGATCTGGTGTGGAAGCAATGCTACAGTACCATCAGCTGAGTCCTGGGAGTGAAACCTCACAGTGCTCCATGTTACTGTTTCTTCAGGTGAAGAAAGGGTTGGAGTGAGGGCTGCCCAGGAACAGTGGGGCAGAGAGCAGCACAGCTGTGCTGCCACTGCATGCCCTGCATACTTGTTAACTGGTGAGTTTTCAACCTCCAGCTGCAATCTCCCAAGGTTTGCTGTGCTTCGTTCCCTGTAGATCGTTTGTAACCTACTCAGTGCATATTCAGAGGACTGTGGGCAGAAGTGCCCATGGGAAGTGCAGCTGTGCCTCTGCTTTCCCCCCACATCTAAGTTGCACGTCACCTGACTTTCCCTTAACTTTGCTACGTTGGCTCAGGTTATAAACTGAGAAACTTTTGGTGCAATTGAGCTTTTGCTGAAAGCAGCCCTGCTCACACAAAGCCAGGTTAGTGCCCAGGCTGGGCTGGATCTTGCTGAGCTATTTAATGCTGCAAAACCTGATTGTGCTTTGCTTTTTCAGCAGTTTCTTTTCTTTCAAGTTAAGCCCTGAGGAGCAGACACACATGCATTAAAGCCAAAATGGTCTCAGATGGCAGCGGAGTGGAATAAGATCCCCATAGGTTGCTCAGTGAAAAGCCAGTCTTTGCTCTGGGAGCTCTGTGGAGGACTTTGTGTGTAACCGTGCTGTTTTTCCCAAAATACTGCTGAGCACAGTGCTGTGAGGCAGGCTACCTATACCTGCCTGAGCCTGTAGCAGCAAGGAAGGCACTGGAAGAGCTTTTAACAGACTGTGCATGTTTCTGGTTGCTTTTTTTTTTTTTTTAACCTAATAACCACACGGCAACTCTTGCAGGCTATTAAAACATTCCAGGGATCTCCAGCATTAACGTCATGCTGATATGCAGGGATTTTTGACCAGCTCCACCCTTTCTGTAATTTGGTGATACGCAGTGTGAGATGATTAGAGAGGAGCAGCACTGAGCAAACTGGCACCAAATATGCACTTGTTAGCATCAGGCAGTTGACATTAGCCAGCTCAGCTGTCGTACTGATGTCAGCTAGCAGGATGCTTGTTATCAGGGCATGCAATGCTAACTAGGTGTTCCCAAAGGCAAGCTGTGGTTACAGGTGTGCAGCTGGGCTCCCTGAGGGCAGCAGCTGCTTAATGCTGCCCACTGTTGTCAGCAAAAGGTCCCCGTGGGATTCCGGTCCGTGTAGTTTGTAGCTTAACTGCAGTGTGTTCTCTGTCAGCTGAGATGCTGTAGCCAGTCTGCCACTTCTGTCTGCCACTGTGAGGGCACGGGGGCAATTCTCAGCTCTGAAGATGAGTGGCAGTCACTGAGTGCTGCTGATGAGGAAGAGGAGCAGGCTGAAAGCAAGTGTAAGAGAAGCACCTTGATGAAGAGGGAAATCAGTGCAGCAGGCGTGGCCTAACAGTGACTGCTCGTTGTGCACTGGGGATTCAGCTGTACCTCCATGTGTGAGGTCAGTAAGGACAAGCACTGAACAGCAGCACTGTGCTGCCTGTCCTCACCTTCCTGCAGTGAGCAGTGCCCAGGCCTGCTGCCTGCCTGAGCTGAGTGGCTGTGAGAAGAACCACCTTGTGTAAAACGATCTCATTTCCTCCTGCACTGTCATTAAAGGAGTCTTCAAAGAAATCACCGAAGCAGCGATACACGTAGAAGTGCCATACACCCAACAGGCTTTCATAATGGACAGCACATCTGCAGTCACTGCAGTGGTTTCCCAGTAGGCCCTGCTCCTGCTGCATTAGCTCACTGCCTGGCTCTGCACTGTGACAGCAGCAAGAGCTTCAACCTCTGCCCCAACATGCCATCACCAGCTCGTGACCTGCAAAGGGGCTGTTTGTTACTGGCACATCTGCCACCACGTGCAAAGCACTGGCACGACTGCTCGATGCAGGGTATGGTGGTTTGTGCTTCTGTCTTAGGACTGGAAGGAACTACTCTAAAGTCACATCTGAATTAAAAAAGAAAATGGGGAGTGGTGGTCCTTTAAAAATAAAAATCAGGTTTTATTTATCTCCTGGTCTCTTTTATGTAATGTAATCTTGCTGACATAATCTTGCTGTGTTTTCTTGCCACATAAATGGAATAAATGACACCACAGGAAGATAACCATTTACAGCTGGTGCTCTGTCTGTCTGCACAAGGGCCATACCAGGTGTAGTCTGAATCCTGTCCCTCTTTTCCTGAGCTCAGAGCTGTTCTTTGGGCTGTTCAATTTTCAGTTACTTTTTTGTTGAAGATAACTGATGGAGGGTATGTGTCACTGCAGAAGCTTCCTGTAAGGTTTTTGGTATCACCTGTTCATTTCCCACTTGTTGCCCAAAAATGTATAGAGATTAAAACCTGTTACTTCCACTGCATGCACCTTCCTTCCTGTTAGTCAGTTGTTGGTACAGTAAAAGCAGTTTGTGGAACATTCATTTTCTTTTTTTGTTTTTAATCTGTCTCAGCCACTGCAGCTCCTTCCTTTGCTTTGGCAGCTCCATCCCCACAGGGCTGAGCAAGCAGTCTGCAGTGCTCACATGGTGAAAGCCAGCGGTTGTTTTTTTTTTGTCCTTTGCTTTTACATCTATGTTTGCAGCAACCATAGCCTGAGTGAGAGCCTTCTGTGTGTAGGAAGTGGTGTCCTCTCTTCTGGCTCCTTTCCTGCTGGAGGGGGGGAGAAGTGCCCTGCTGCAGCAGTTCTCAGTACAGCCTGCATGGATGAGGAGCTCACCACAGCTGCATCCCTGAACTGCAGCAGCTGAGCAAATGCAGCAGAGCACCCTGCAGCCCTGGACAGTGCACAGGGGTCACATCTCTTACACGGGCACTGGCTCACTGACAAAGCCTTGCAAGGGAAGTAGTGTGAGCTGCACAAGGAGCACAGCTACTTCTGAACAGCGCAGTCAGCCCGTTCCAAACAACACAGGATGTAAGGAAAAGCAGCCATGAGCTGCTGCCTCTCTCCTGCACTCATGGATATTTGCTTACAAACTTGGATACAGCCTTCCGTGCACCATACTTCACCCAAAGAAGAATCAGCACATTGTAAGGTCAGTTACTCATTAGTGAAGAAAACTTCCATCATGATCCTCAGCGCCTGGATCTGTTAGGAGGCACTTGGGGCAGAATCTTGCTGTAAGGTTCTTCAGCTACGATAGGCCTTCAGCAAGTGACCTGCTATCACCAGTCTTTGGATCTCACTGGTCCCCTCGTAGATCTCAGTGATACGAGCATCACGGTAATGACGTTCTGCTGGCATCTCTGTCACATAACCCATACCACCCAAGATCTGGATGGCCTGAAACAA
This sequence comes from Odontophorus gujanensis, assembly GCA_013399175.1. Taxonomy (NCBI): domain Eukaryota; kingdom Metazoa; phylum Chordata; class Aves; order Galliformes; family Odontophoridae; genus Odontophorus; species Odontophorus gujanensis. The sequence goes on from VXAB01000299.1 coordinate 157,269, forward strand.
AGGTAGAGGGTTAGAATAGGCAGCACCACAGAACTTGTTTTCCACAGCAACCCGAACAGGAACTAATCTCACTGCAGGCACAGGGCTGGCTGACACACTTGCCGTCAGAGGAATATGCACAATTAGAAGTAGTGTAACAGTAAAACTGCCATCCCAAATGAACTTCAGTGGTACTTGCTATTCCATGTTCAACTCAGCCACATTTAAAAGCAGGAAAATAATAAATGCAGACACCACAGGTGCTGTTCTGTCTTCTTATTATATAGCAAACTTAACTGCTGGTTGAGTTGGCTGCAGCTAAGCTCCCGGAAAAAAACACCAACCCAGTCAAAATGCTGCTGCCTCAGCACAACATCAAACATGATCATTAATAGCACAGCATCACATGCCTGCATAGCCCTGAATCCAGAGGTGGCCATGCCAACCAGCTTCATGTGCCTTTGTTAAAAAAAAACAACAAACGTATGTGTATGGTCTAGGAAAGATTAAATCCCATCCCAACTTGCTGTAGGTACTTGGCTTGTTGTGTGCAAAAGGGATGGAACACAAACTGCCTTTCAGCATGCTGTGCAGCTGAGAGTTGCCAGCTGTGGTAGTTACCTGATGAGCGATGCTTGTTGCAGCTTCTGATGCAGCCAGCTTGGCCATTGCCGCCTCCTTTGGGGAAGGAAAACATCACTGAGGATGCAGCTATCACAGAAAAAGGAAAGCCCCCATTGCAACAGCAGGCTGACAGTCTGCAGCCCAACTGTGCAAAGACAAGCCAGCTCACTGGCACTAGCTCTCAGCAGCAGCCCCTCTCCCTCAAATAAAAGCAGGACCCAGCTGCAGAGGACACCTGATGGCAGGCAGCAGTGTGCTGTAGCTGCTGACCCTGGACCACCAAGTGCTGGGCTGGGCAGGAGCTGAATGCAGCCGAGCAGTACATGCCAATGTTTGCTTGCCTCAGGCATGTGCCCAGCGCTGTCCCTGTGTGACAAATGCAAAGCTAGAAATACCTTTGTGAAAGGCTTCCCGTTGTCTTTCAGCATAGCAGCTCTCCAGGTCAGTAAACGCGCACTCTCTAATGCCACAGCCATGTCTGCTAACTTAAACTGCAACGACAAACATGGCCTGTGTCTGAGGCAGCTCTGCCTGCAGCAGAACATACAACAGTCTCCCATCTCAGCACTAGAAAAGGAGCACCTCCACCTCAACAGTCCAGCTGAAAATGTAAACTATGACCTTATTTATCCCACACAGTATGAAGTACACTGCGTTCCTGAAGCCAAGTACAAGCGGCCAATGAGCTCCCCACCAGCAACAGCACTGCCTGTGAGTGACCCAGCCTGCCTCAGACCTGAATTGCCTGCAGCTTTGTGATGGGTGACCCAAACGCCATTCTCTTCTCAGCATAATCCACAGCACAGTCCAGAGCTGCCTGAGCTATTCCCAGAGCCTGAGAGGCAATGCCGATTCTTCCTCCATCCAGAGTTTGCTGAGAAAGACAAAACGTGTTAAATCAAATGATCTGATTTTTGACTCTTGATCAAAAGAGCACTCACTCTTGCTGGGAACTTGCTGTGGCCATAGTAGCTTCTCAGAGATCTCCCTGCTTCAACCTCTTGCCAGTTAAGCAGGAATAAAGAGCCACAGAATACACCAGGTACTGCAAAGAGCAGACAGGGGTGCAAGAAGCACAGAAAGGGGAGACAGTGCTGCCCCTTACCCAGGGGGAAGGCAGGAGGAAGGGAGCAAACAATGGAAACAGCAAAACAGAGCATCTGCTCTGGATGGGGCTGAACAAACCCTACAGTGAGCCCTGGAGGGGTTTCCCCCCCACACTTCTTTTTAATTGGTTCAAAACAGAAAAACAGAACATGAAAAGATGAGAAAAATTAAACTAAACTGTCCCTACTCACACAGTGCCTAAGCAGCACTCCTTAACCAGAGCACCGCCATGGATCAATGGTAAATCAATGATTTACGGAGCTCTATCAATGAGTTCTCCTCACATGTTGGCAAGAAGGGTCAACTGGCTCATGTTACAGCTTACAGTAGCAGCTCTCACCAAAGCTATCCTAAATCTGAAAATGGTTTTGAAAACGGCCAGCTTGGGAACTGCTGCTTTACAGTGCACCTCTGATCCATCTCTTACCATTGCAATTTTGAAGCCCATTCCGAGCTGCCCCAGCAGGTTGGCTTTGGGTATCCGACAGTCCTCAAATATCAGGTTGGCAGTGGAAGAGGCTCGGATGCCCAGCTTGTCTTCCTTCTTCCCCAGGGACAGCCCCGCAGTTGGCATCGGAACAAGGAATGCGCTAATGCCCTGCAACAGGACCCAGACTCTTAGGAATGGTGTTGACTTCCCACTCACCTGAGTGTCAGCAGGCTTACTTCCAATTTTTTTTCCACAAGAGATGTGTATCCGAGTATCCAGAAGGACAGGAAGGGACAAGGAAGAACAAAGCCAGCACACATCAAACCCCCTCCTCCCCACCATGCAATATCTGCACATCTCTAAGCACTCTATGTAAATCTTCAGATTGATTCTCCCTCCATTTCTGTCCCTTTTTCCCAACTGAGCCACAGAACTCACCTTGTGCTTCAGGGATTTATCTGTAGTGGCAAACACCACGGCGGCCGAGGCGTCCCAGGCGTTGGTGATCCAGGCCTTGGTGCCATTGAGGACCCACTCATCACCATCCAGACTTGCCACCGTGGATGCTGCGCCCGCATCACTGCCATTCCCTGAGCAAGGCAGAAAACATCCAGGCAATCAGTAGCAGTGAACAGTGCTAAACTGCTGCCTGCCCACAGCCCTGCTGCCAGATCACAGCACCCTGTGTAACTGCAGTGCTGTCACCATTGTTCCTACCATAGGGGACCCAAGCAGAAAGGTGACGGGCCAGTGTGTCTAAGGTGCACCCATCTCTGAGGCTCTGCTCACATAAAAGGGATGAAAATTTCCAGCACAGACCGTGGGGTGGCAGTCAGTAATTACCTTGAGCACTGAGACTTCATTTGAATGGAACTGCTATGAACCACCTTTCTGCAAAGTTATAACTTGACAGAACTAAAACCCACTCTGAATCTGATTAAGGAAGTTACCCTGTGTTCCTTGTAACATGAATGCTAACAGTCACATTACCTGGTTCACTAAGAGCAAAACATCCTATTTTGTCCCCGCTGGTGAAGGGAGAAATCCACTTGTGCTTCTGTTCTTCAGAACCAAACTTGAGTATTGGTCCTAAATACAGAGACTTTAAGAATTGAGAGCTGAGTTAGTACCTCCTGAAGGTACAATCAATCAACTCCCAGTATATTTCAGCGCTCTCCAACATACCATAATCCACAACTGGAACACCTCCCACACATACACCCCACTCCAACAGCCACCCTCAGCTCCATGCCCGTCCCTCACGCACAGCCTTGAGACACTCACATTATTGACGCTGACAATGACGCCGGTGGATGCACAGCCCCTGCTGATCTCCTCCACGGCAATGGAATAGGCCAGGTAGTCAAGGCCTGCTCCTCTGAACTGCTCCGGCACTTCCATAGCCAGCAGCCCAAGGCTACCCATCTTCTTCACCTGCATGTGGGGAGCAGAGAAATAAGACTCTCTGCACCACCAGTCCCAGCAAATACATGCAGACACACAGATAAAGTCATGTCACAGCTGGGCTACACACAGAGGAAAGATGCATAAGTCCTGTTGAAATGAGAATCTGGCTGCACAAACTGCTAAGTGTCACTAGATGACTTCACTGAGAGCTACACTCAGTCACTAGGATGAGCTGTCTTCAGTACCAGGAAAGGAGTGCGACTCTGGAAGGCAAAATACAGTGCTACAACCCCACCAGAATTTTGTCCTCTCACCAAAACTTGTCCCATCACATTTCTCCTGTCAGATGGAAATCTTGCTGAAGAAAATCATTAGGACTTTGAGGGGAGATAGATATCAGCAAGAAATTCTTTACAGTGAGGGTGGTGAGGCACTGGAACAGGCTGTCCAGTAAGGCTGTGAATGCCCCCTCCCTGGAAGTGTTCAAGGCCAGGTTGGATGGGGCTGTGAGCAACCTGGGCTAGAGGGGTGTCCCTGTATAGCAGGGGGTGGGAACTACATGATCTCAAAGGTTCCCTCCAACCCAAACCATTCTACGATTGTACACTGTTAATAAATACTGTTTACACTTCCAATTTTCTCCAATACATTAAAATGAAAATACTCAAAATCAAATATAAAAGTCTTGCGTAAGATGAGAGTCACTTCTTTCTTAAAGCAAGAATGACTTTCCTTGGCTATCTTCCTTACTCACTGGGAAGGGAGCAGTACAACAGAACTGGCATGCCTCTGACTCCGGTCGGTTGGAGCCTTTTGCTACTCTAACTGTGTACATCTTCCTTGTGCACAAATGAGTGAATTCACCTGCTCACTACATCGCCGCAGTGATTTCCACATGAGGAGCCAGAGGTTTGCACGGAATCTCAAGAGACCATATGTAAATATATACCACAGACAACATCTACCAGATGCGACCTCCCAGCTCCTGACTGGAGCTCCACAGAGAAGCTGCTCGGTTTGCTGACAACTCAGTGCTGCTACAGCCGGAGCACGACGAGCAGCTGAGTTGCTCAGCACGTCCCACGCTCAGCCCTAAACCCGAACCCGCTGCTGAGCCAGCACGATGAGACCTACGGGACGCCCCTCGGTACGAAGGTCAGTGGATGCTCCGTGCCGAACGGTCCCAGCACAGCTTCCCACGCCGGGCACGGGAAGAGGGCAGCGGGGCGGGGAGCGCGCACCTGCTCGGCCGGGAAGCGGTGCTCCTTGTCCAGCTGAGCCGCGAGTGGCATCAGCTCCTTCTCGGCGAAGTCCCGGCACGTCTGGCGCAGCATCTGGTGCGTCTCCGGCAGCTCCACCGTCTGGTACACCGTGTGCAGCCGGCGGAGGGCCCCCAAGGCCCGCGCTGAGGGCGGGCAGAGCCGTGAGGCACCGCCGCGCCCCTTCACCTCCACCCCACNGGGAGGTTCCTTTATTTCAGGCGGGACGGCCCCGCCACGCGGGTACAAACCGCGCCACGCGTGTTCGCCCCAAACCTCCGCTACGGACGGCCCCGAGCACCACACGGCACCGCGCAGCCCGGAGGACGAGGACAGACGGCTGTCCGCCGGCGCAGCCTGTGTCCCTCGTGGCCACGGAACGGCTGATGGGGGGCCGCAGCCCCGGAG
>VXAB01000299.1:181160-209547 GCA_013399175.1 Odontophorus gujanensis
GCGAGCGGAATATTAAACGTTGGCTCGTTGCCTATTGGGAGGCCTCGAGATTTCATCTGCATATCCATGAGGTTCCCGACCAATGGGGGACGGGAGCGGGAGAGCAGGCTCGACTGGGAGGCGTGAGAGACGGCGGCGGCGCAGCGGTGGGGGGGGGGCGTGCCCGGCGGGAGCGGAGGGGCTCCGGGTGGGCTGCTCTGCGCGGGGAGCAGAGCCGCGGGCAGCGAGCCGGGACTGCCCCGGGGAGCAAAGCGGCGGCACAAAGCGGAGCGGCGGCACAAAGCGGAGCGGCGGCGCTCAGCTGGCTTCCGAGAGCGGCCGCACACCGACACGCCGCGCTCAGCTCCGGGCGCCCGCGGGGGAGCCCCGCCCCCTGCGCTCCGCCAATCAGATTGCTCCAGCGCGGCCCGAACGCGAAGCACTGTGGGACGGCGGCGGGAAACGCGAGCTGGGCGGGTTGCCCGGCAACGGGGGCGCAGCGGCGGGAGCGCCGCGCCGTGGCGGGAAACGGGGGCGGGCGCTGCGGTGCCACGCGGGGGCCCGGGAGGAGCGCAGGCAGCCGTGGGCCGGAACTGCGCCGTCCGAGCGGAGGGGGACCTCGTTAGTGCTGGTCTGGACTGATAACAGCCGGTCCTGCCTAACGACAGCGGGTTTCTCAGCTCAAAGCGATGCGGCCGGGCCGGGAGCACGACTTGTGCCCTATTAGCCAGCGGCACGGAGCGTTGCAGCGCCTCCGGTCAGAGCGTTTTCCTGCAAACGATCCTGAAGCGAGAGGGACTAGCGGAGCAGCGAGATGGGGCAGTGGCACTGCTCGTGTGTGGGTGCAGGAGGAGCACGTGTCCTGCTCCGTGCCCGCTGGCAGGGGAAGGTGGGTGTGCTGTGATGGCCCGCGCCCATGACATCCCACACTGCTGCCCCATAATTGCTGACTGCAGTCACTATTGTCTGAGATGCCAGCTACTTAGTGCTGCTACTGATCCACTGAGCCATCCCGGCTCTCAATGCAGGCAGAATGTGCACCGGTAACCTAAGAGTGGAAGGCTCACAGCTGTCCCGGTCCCTTGATCCCTTAGCAGCTGTGCTGAAATAACTCCCAGCTGGGAATGAGTCCCACCTGGTCTGCAGCCCCAGTGATCCACATGTGGGGTGTGTGCTTTGAGAATTAGTCGTTTCCTTCAGGAAAAAGATCAGGATGTCTAAAAAGAGCAATGGAGATGCGTGGGGTAGAAGCAGACCTCGGCTGCAGCAGAGAAGGGATGTCAGAAGTCATTGTGAGCCAGCATCACTGCCCGGGCCAGATCCCAGCTGACCACACAGGGCTTGTGTACTTGGAGGGACCTGCTCTGCCTCATTGTCTGGAGCAATTTGGAAGGCTCTCTGGTACGGGTTTGAAGATGAGAGCAAAAGGATTATCTCTGGAATTAGATTATTTAAATTGGAGCTTTAATCTCTGGCTCTGCCAGTACAAGAAAATAAGAAAACTCCCTGGGATTATTTGGGTTTTGTTTTGCAAACAAAACCTGTAAGAGCTTGTGATGGAAGGACAGAAAATGGTTGTTTGGAGACCTGCCCTGTCTGACCTGTTTAACCTATCATGGTAAGGCCTGGAAGGAAAGAGCTGGAGGTCATTTGGCAGAGGCTCAGCTTTCCTCGAAAGCGGCTGTGGCTCCAGGACTGCCAATGGCACAAAGGTGCCCTGTGTCCATCCCAACCCCTGTGCCAACACTGCAGTGCTTCTGGGGAAGACAGATACAGCTCTGCCAGGCTGCAGCCACAGGGTAAGTCAGCAGGGAACATCCCCAGCCACGGTGATGCTGTGCTTGTGGGGAATCCTGTGCAGTGCAGCCTCCAGAAATAGGTTTATGTTTTTAATTAAATTAAAGCTGTGTCCTGCAATTTGCTGCTGTGGGCAGAGCAATGTGTTGGTTCCAACAACCACTGCTCCTGTTCCCACCAATGCCTGTTGGGTTTTTGCACAGCTCCAGCATAGAGAGTGCCTGGGATGCTGCTGGTCCCTGCAGGCAGCCACAGTCACTGTGGCACACAGGCCAGCAGCACAGCCATCCTCCCAGCACACACGTGAATGCTTCTCCCTCAGTGAGCTCCAAAAGTAAAGCATGTCTGTGTGCAGACACAAGCCTGAACAGGTCTGACTCCTCTGCAGTGTTATCCTAAGCACACACGTGGCACAGCAGGACTCTGGACTCTGCTCAGTTTATCACCCTTACCCTCCCCTAAACACAACACAGCTGCTGTGCCATGTATGGAAGTCTGTAAATAGACATCTTCCAATTTCTCAGCTCAGACACACATTTCTAAGATGACAAGCTACATGGATAAACAGGCACAGTCTGCATATACACCTACTTGCAAGTAAACTTTCTGCTGCACTGCTGGGTACCTGCTTGCATTCCCTGCTTTTGTGTGCACACACACGCAAACCTTGGCCAGTGCCTGCACTTGTGCAAACAGCTACACACACGGACAAGGAGAAGCATTGTTCTTCCATTGCTGGGATATCGGTCGTTGCCACAGCTATGCTTGTTGGCACAGTAACAGGAAAACAGAAGAGAAAATCCTCCTTTGGGATGTGGGTATGTGGACCCTGATAATGTGAGAGGGGACTTGGGAAGTGAGAGATCTGAGATGAAGAAAGCAGAAGGATGTCAGTCCCTAATCTCCAGCACGGAGGAAGCAGGCAGTGGGCGAACACAGCTCCCAGTTTCACCGAGAAACCTACAGCAATCATGATGCCTTTTGAAGCCAAGAAGAAATTTGTCCTGGTGATTCATGATGGAGTCTCTGCATAGAGAAAAGGGACAACTGCAAGTCCTGCGGGGTAGGAAAACAGAGTGGGAGGTTGTGAGGAGCTTGGGGAAAGGAGGAGGGCTGGTGTGCCTGGAGGCAGCAGGGCATGGAAGATGCTGCCATGGGCACTGTTGCAGACATGTGGAGCATTCTCAAGTGTGATCAAGACAAGGTGGGGCCCTGCCACACAAGGAGTCCTTGCAAGTGGGGTGAGGTGGAGGGGTGGGGGCCAGCAGGAGGGAGGGCAGAGCCCTGCTTCAGGCTTTGTGGCTGGCAGGGTCTCCCTGTCCTGCACCCAGAACTGACTCCAGACACTGGTGCACATGCCAGGGTGTGTATTTGCCACAGCCCTTCTCCCCCAGTCCCACCACCACCTCTCACACGAACATCCAGGCTCCACATCATTTCAGCGTGCATATTTATCGCTTTCCCCCCACAAGACATGTATTTGAATTTACTTTTGGTAAACATAACCACGGGAGATGCAAATTTGTGCTGAGGAAGCATAAATAACTCCACACAGATAGACACACACACACATAGACAGCAAACACAGACAGGGTTCACCAAGGGAAACCAAGAAGTGCAGAGCACGCCCTGAGGCTGCCACCAGTTCCAATGGCTTTGCTCTCAGCCACCAAGCCAAGAGGATTTCTCCTGCTCTTGCTTTGCAGCAGCTGGTGGGAGAATAAAGCTGGGGAGGAGGAGTCTAAAGTTGCAAATAACCCATGAAAGCATCATGGCAAGTCCTGGCTCTGCAGATTCCTGCAATCATCTCAAAGGAATGGTTCCAGTTGTAGGAAGTTATAAGTCTTTCACAGTGTGAAAGGGTGGAGGGGCATGGGGACCACCGTGAGGGAGGAGCAGCAGGTCATCTTGCAATGTCCCATTTGCAGCCAGCCGATAAAACTTCTTGTGGGAACATCGGGGCTAGATGCTCCATCTAGGTCCTCTTCTGCCCTCTCTAAGGTGCTGATTTTTCTTTAGCTGAGAATAATCTTCAACGGGACATCATGCGAACAAACTCTGCAACCAACAAGAAAAGACAGCCCTGAAGCAGAAAACACCCATGGTCCCCAACCCAGCTCTCATTCTCTGGAGATATGATGCAGCCAGGGTGACACTGAGGCTCCACATGCTGCCAGTAGGTTAGTGCCATTCTGTGACTGGCCCTGGAGAGCTCACACAAGATGGGCTTTAACCCTTGCTTTAGGTAAGGTAATATGAACCCACCAGCAGGGCAGTTCATTTCCTCTGATCCTTCCCAGAGCACAGCCTTGTTTGCATAAGCAACTCCCTGGAACAAATGATTGCAAATGTTACCTCCCCTGCACTGTAATTTCAGAGCACGCTGGTTTGTAGCCTTGGGATGATGGCAGAAGATGCCACTTGGAGGAGACCCAGTGCTGGAGAGCACTAGTGTTTTGGTAGGTACCAGTGTATTTGTAGAGGAAAGTTTGCTTTGATGGATTTCTTGTTTTTGAAGATACAGATTAACTGGAAGGATATCCTGGATCTATTTCTTCACCACCCTGCAGCTTGTGAAGTCAATTACAAGTGTTAAAATCGAGTGTAGATGCCATCAAATATAAATGTGTTTTCATTCTACACTTGAATTGACCGGAAATTAATAACTGCAAAGAGGAGGGCAGTGGAAATTACCCCCTTGGCTTCTCTTTTTCCATTGATGGAGCTGTCCTTTGACAACTAAAGCAGTAACTCACTGAGAAAATGATACTAGTATTTCATGTATTTTAACTGTCTAACATAATTTAGCTGCAGGGAACAAGGAGAGCTACTGTCATGTAATCAGACAGTGCATTAGAACAACTGCACTAGGAAAACAAGCAGCCTGCCATGTTCTTGTGCCTTCCAACTCTTATATATGCTTAATTGTCTGATGATACCAACTGCTTTCCTTTCCAGGAATCCTGAGCTCTATTAACATCACTCCTGCTGTGCCTAATGGCCAGGATAGTACCACAACCAATCTTATTCTTGCCAATTCCTTCTGGCATGGGAAGTGGAAGAAGAAATGTATTCTCTCTAGGATTTAACATGACACCTCAAGGTCAGATATCTACAGTGTTAGTGACACATCTAGCACGTGATCAACTTCTGGCATGAAGGTACAGAAACAAAATCTCTACAAACCCAGATCGTAAGGTGAGCCAGAAGGATTGCAATGCAATCTCCAAACCAACACCAGCCTCCTCACAGCTCTTGCAATACATTTAATGGAAAGAAAATGCCCCCTAAAAAGAAGTCTGGCACTGCACAGAAGCTGCTTCCCTGTGACAGGACATATCTTTTTCTGTGCTAGAACCATGAAGACCTGATTGAAATTGTGATGCAGCAAAGGAAGATACATGAATGAATAATCAGCTGAGGAATTATTTCTTTTTTTCCTCCATACTTCAGATATCTGGACCCAGAGCATGCAAATCTTCCTTTCTGCTTCCACTTTCAAGCTGAAGTTCTGACTCGCACGAGAGCAGATGGACATGGAGCATTCATCCCTTCTCACCTTCAAAGTCAACACGCCCATCTCCGTTCAGATCCACGTCCCGGATGATCTCTTCAATATCCCGATGACCCACCTGCTGCCCTAGAAGCTTCTTCATGGCTTCTCGCAGCTCACTGGTGCTGATCTCCCCATCACCATTAGTGTCAAACTGTGAATACATGAAGAATACCAGCAGGGGAAATACAGTTAAGGGAAAAGGATCCTGCACTGTGTTGGACTTTGTACTGTCCTGTTGAGTGCCCTATTTTTCCTGCATGCCTTTTGTGTCCCTCTTTTTCCTCCTTCAGGTTCCTTTTGGTCTGGATTCAGTCTGATTTTTCTCCTCAGAAATCCCTCATTACTGCTGTGTCTACACCAGCCTTCCTCTTCCTTGTCTCAAGAGCTCCCTTATCTTAATGGTTTCATCTCCTCCTCCTTTTCATGCCTGGCTTGGTTCTTTCTCAGTCTTTCACTCAGCTGCTCTCTCCTTTTCTTCCTCAGTAGGTCTTCTCTCTTTCCTGTCTCCTGTCACTCACCTCTCTGGGGACACACAGTAAGAAGTACTCACCTCTCTGAAGGCATCACGGAGCTCTTTTACACCAATCATGTCTGCAGTTTCTGCCAGCAGCTTTGGTCCCATCAGCTCAACAAAATCTTCAAAATCCACATGGCCGCCCACTTTGGATGAGATGAAAGATTGTGAGAACTCAATTTGTTAGCCAAGCCACATAGTCCCTTTGCACTTCTGCACGTCCCAGAGGGCTTGATTCTCCCAGAAGCAATGCACAGAAGGAGCAGGATAGTGGAAAGAAAAGCACAGGTACTTCTAACAGTGCCTTGTATTTTCTGAATTATAGGATAGGCAGAATGAGCCCAAGCTACTTCATCCTATGCTGCCATGGATTGCCACATCCTTATGGCATCACGTACCAAGAATTAAAGGCTTGATCCTACTACAGCTTATAGCAGCCCTCTGCTGTACCTATGCCAAAGGGTACAGCAAGGGCACAGCATGATGCTCCTGCATGGCCTGGGCAGTGCCATGCAGCATTGTCATACAGCAGTGTCTTGCTCCATGAGCTGTGGCTAATGTATGTCTAACTGTTTATTCATCATATTTATCCTTTTTCTTGTTTTGCCCTCTATCTGAAAGCTGGCAATAACACTCTCCAATTCCTAATCACCTGTGTGCCATAGTTATCAGCTGTTTTGTATGTGTGAACAGTCATATATGTTACAACTACTCCTATTCCCTCATCTTTTCTACATAGGCGCACGTCAAAAATAACATGCACTAAATATTCCTCTTCCCACCTGGCTAAGGGAAACATCCCACACTGCCACAGACAGATGGTAACAAAAAACAGTGGTGAAAAACAAGGGGCACAAACAATCACAGTGAACCAGACAGGTCTGCAACATTTTGCCTTGACTCCACCAGCACAGCTCGCAGACCATCCGTGGGCACACAGCCGACTCACAAACACCCAGGGCACACTGAACAGCTCATCCACCACCCATTCTGAACAAAGCAGCTCCATCTTCCACATCTCCTTCTTTAGTATGATGCCATCTGACGCCAGCTTCAGTGTGATGACATCCACCATGTGTGCACTAATGTCTGACTGTCCAAATCAAGGGCAGTTTTACATCTGACAGAATTAAGCATGGGGGGCAGCTATTCCACATGTTGTTCACGTAAAGCACAGTCCCCACAGCCCATTTTTTGATAAGCAAAAAAAAACCCCGATGCATCTAGTGCTTGAGTCCACATTGAGAGATGGGAGGGAGCAAAAAATGAGAATGAAAAAAGGAAAGAAACAAAAGGGAACGGAAACAACAGGAGACTGACGCAGCCCAAAACGGTGTTGCAGTGCACAGCAGCCACAGGGAGGCACGGATAGGTGGATATTACTCACGGTTCATGTTGATCTGCTGGGAGAGTTCTATGAGCTCCATCTCTGTAGGCATGTAACCCATGGTTCGCATGCAGTTCCCCAGGTCCCTGCAGTTAATAAACCCATCCTTGTCTTTATCAAACTCCTTAAAGGCTTCTCTTAATTCTGCAGGAGTGGATCCAAAAAGAATAGTATTGTCAGTGACAGCCTGAAATACCTTCTCTAAGAAACTTCCCCAGAAGCAGTACTTTATGAGGCCTGACTCTCCAAGATACCACATATTTTCCTAGCAGATCTTCCTATGGAGAAGCAGTGACTGCAGAAATGTTGAACACTTCTATCAGCAACATTGCTGATCCATTCATTACAGGAAAGCATGCTTTGGCTGCAGAGGCTTTGAAGTGTCACAGACTTAAACCACACTCCCAAAAGAAACTGGAAGTAGTAAGTTTTCCCATTTTTTACCCATGAGCTGTGTTCTATAGCCCTCACTGCAAGGATCAGCTTCCTTAGAGCCAAACCACTGTGTCATGCTCTACAATAATTTCCATGCGAGCTGGCCGTACAGAAGTTCTCTGACAGCCAACCTCCCACTACCTCGCTTGTCCTCCGACCTTGAAGAAGCTGCATTAGCTGTAAATTCCCCTACAGTCAGCATTTTTGCAGTTTTCCATATTATTTCTTTTGCTAGGATTGCCAGGAATTATTCCATTAATTTGCCCCAAATTATTTCACCCCCTGGGAGCCAACCTGGAACAGCCAGCCAGTACATTATCACAGACAGAGAGAAAAGTGACACAGAAGGAGCGACAAGTTTTACCTTCAATTTCCTCTGGACGCAGTTCTCTATCCTGCAAAAAGAGAACACACTACGTTAAAGTCATTTGTTTGCCACAGACCAAGTTTCAGAACAGCACATGTTGGGGGAAACAGTTTTGGGGACAAGCCAGAAAGCGAGAGAAGAAACAAGAAGGTGATGACATGTTTAATACCATCTACCTAGCTTCTCTGTGGAAGCCCCCCTCCATCCCATCTGCTGGACAGGGCCACGATGAATGCTCCCCCAAACAGAAGAAACCAGGGCCAGCACAAGCCCTGCGTGAGGCCTCCCCACCTGGCAGCACTGTGAGCATCACAGAGCTCCTCACGTCATTCCCCAGCACCAAGTCCTGGAGCACAGACTGGCCCTGCAGCTGCTCTTAGAGCTCTGATGGTATTTCCTACCTACTGCAGCTCTTGTTGAAACAGCCAGATCAAAATAGCTGGGAGCTGCTCCTGCCACCAGAAGCTATAGCACTGTCTGCTTGGATCCCTGCCTGATCCCTGTCCTGCTAGTGGGACAAGGACAGCCAGGAGCTCTCCTCCAGCTGATGCCCCCATGCCATCTCCTACAGTCAGTCACCCCAGGAAGACAGGAGCTTTCCCCTTCCCCCCAGCCTCACACAAGCGCTTTGGAACCAGGCATGAAGGCAGACACACAACATATACATCCTCAAGGTCATCTACAGACAAAACAGGACAAAGATTCACCATGTTCAGGAAACACTGCAACATCCAATTTGAATTTCTTGGAAGAAGGGGGAGGATATAAAAAAAGTATAGGAAAATTCCAACACTGCACCAAGAAGAAGAGACGAGCATGGAAATGCACTGCTTTCTGGTTTAAATGCCCTTTCTAATTCCTCTCATGGCTCCCAGGCAAATCCAAACCATCAGAGAATTTGGAAACACAGAAATGCAATCTCTTTTGTCGTCTGACTCTCAGCTTTTCCCCTCAGCCATGGGGAGTTTCTCCTTGCCTTCCAGGTGTCCTGCAGTCTCACCACACGTCCCCGGAGACAGTGCCCTTGAACAGTTTGAGAAGGATGATCCTTTGCTATGTAACCACAGGCTCCTCTGGAAACTAATGGCGGCTGCTCAGAGTGCACAGCAAACTAGGACACACGCTGGTTTACGTCTATGCAAAAAGGAAAAGGGGGCTGTGCCAGAGCAGTGACCAGCTTGCCACTCATAACCTTCCCAGAGGCATCTCTGCGCTGGATGGAGCTGTCAGAGCATGCTGGCTCGGCGGCTCCATCCTTCACAGACCTGGTATTTTCAAACATGTCATCCCATTTGTTCTGCTTTCATTAACACCAAGCAATAAAGCAGTTCAACCCCCACGCACCGGATGCACGAAGCTTTATTGCCCTCCCGCCTCAGATCAAGCAGCAGATGAGAACCACCGTAGGCAGTACCGACACCGCGTGCACCTCATTGCAAAGAGTTCACAGACATCAGTCCCCAGTGCTGCTCGGTGCGGCAGCAGCTACAGGGCCGTGGCTGCCACCGTGGTACCGACAGCCACAGCAACTGCTGTCTTGTGAGAGTGCCTAAGGATGGGCCCAGGCCTTCCTCCAGCACAGCCATCACAAGCCTGTCCTCCTCCCCACTCGCCACGTTGCAAGCAACATGACTGACACGTGTCAGAAGTGGGGGCTTCGGTTCTGATTCCGCACACACCGAGGCACTCGCGTTTGCAGGGCTCCATGAGCATATCTTTGCACATGCAGATTGTATCATCAGAGAGCCACAGGCTGTGAATGCAAAAGGAAGAGGAGGGTTTACGTCCCTCCAAAAATGTGACTCAAGTGGTAACTAACGTCATGAAGAGGTTTTCTGGTTTAAATTTGAGGAAAGAATTTGAAAAAATAAAAAAAAAAAGATAAAAGGAGGAAAACAGCTCGAGAAGAAATGGGCTGAATCACTCTAAAGCTTTTGGAGAACATATGGAAAGAGGAATACAACTGTTCAGAGTTTAGATCCTAGACATGAGCAGAGGTGACCCTAAGAGAGTCCATTTTCCATAATGGTCTTACTCTCATTTATTTCTGTTCCATGCACAATAAATCCTGTTGGTCTACGGTCAGTAAAAATAAAGCTGTTTATCAGAAGCACTTATTCTACAGCAGGGCAGAGACATCACTAATCCTATTTTGGAAACATCTTTGGGTACTCTGAGTTTCCTGGGCCTGAGCATGAATACCTGTCAGCGTGAGCCTTGTGTGAGGAGCTGGGCCCATTCCCTGGGGTGGGAGCTCTGTCCATGCCACTGCTGGTCCATGTGCTGGTGTCAGAGTGTCATACCTCGTGTTTTAAGGAACTGACTTAAGGAATGTGATCACTTAGTGGCTTAAGATCGAGAACAACAAAATCCCTTTGATCAGTAATGACTGACTACAGTTCTTTTTTGGGTTGTCGGTTGAAAATGAGGTTTTGGAAATAAAGATCTAGGTGTCTCCTACAGCTGTACATGACCTTGTCAATGCACAACTGCACAAGGCATTTCTTAGAGGGACAAGAAGGCTCTGTCAGGGAATTGGGGTGAGTTTTGTTTTACCAGAAGAGTACAAAATGCACTGAATCAGTGTGTAACAGTGCACACACTCACTCATCAGATTTCTTAGCAAGCGTCTTTAAATACAATATTGTCAGAATCAAACTTTATGTGCAAAAATACATATTACTTGAAAAGATATGACACTGGTGTGCATGTCCCTGTATATTTAACATGTCCACGTGTATAGGTTTGAATTTACATACAAATATGTTTTTCACTGTGTGTGTATGGGCAATAGCATTTGGTCATCTGGCACTATTTACCAACATGAGAACAGACTGATGTTCTTTGGTTTCTTTGGCTGGGAACGCTGCACTTGAGAGACTGCATTTGGGTTTCCACAAGGAGCCAGATGCATGCTCATTTCTGCTTGTATTAGGATGCTCACTGTGAGCTGACAGGAACAGTAACAAATATGGGCATCTCTGTGGGACAGCTTGTTCCCAATGTGGATGCCCTGATTTGCATGTAAGTGACTATTTAGCCTTAAATGCTAATCTGAGCCTCTGGGAACGAGAGGTGGATGTCTTGCTGGAGTAACAGCTTTGAATACTGGATTCCTCCAGAGTCCATCTGATTATGTAAGACCTGAGGTCCTAAGTTCTTCTCCTAAATCCATGAAACTTCATCTGCTTGAGCTCAGGCCTTAATCTATCTTTCACAGCTGCACTTTTAAAATCCCCCTGACTTGGTGTTTAGGCACAGGGATATCTTTGCACATCCTTCAGGTTAAACATTTGCTTTTGACTGTATTTGCTGGAGCTGGGATGCTCCAGACCCAGGGCTGGGGGTTACAGAGCTCCACGCACACGGAGCACGTGGGCAGCCCCGCATCCCTGGCTCACGTCCACGTGGCTTAGTGCGTGTCTCACCCGGCAGGGTGTAACTTACGTACAGGCTGCCTGTTTTCTGCGAAGCCCTTCCTCAGGAAGATGCATGCTGGCCCCAGCAGGTTGTGCATGACGGCGCAGTTCTGGGCCAGCACCATGAGTGGACCCTGGTACTCCGACGGCCCCTCTTCGCTCGTCTGGACAGCTTTATAGCACGTCTTCTCCTCATGGCGGATCTTCCCAGCCAACCAGCAGCAAGCAAACAACACAACAGAGGACGTTACCTCCCTGTCTCACGCAGCCTTTCCTCTGAAGATTTACTGAACCGCCTCGCAGAGCCATTATTGCTAAATTTCCTTCATCTGGTCCATGCTGCGTCCCCCCCCACTGATCTATTATGGTCTGTAGAGAAGCAGTAAGTCCAGCAGTTCACTTTCAAAAGCTGATAGAAGTATGGCCAACCGGGAGAATTTCGCTTTGAAACAACATCAGACTCTCAACTCTCACATCTACCCAGAGAGCCCACAGGGCTGAGCTCCCACTGCCGGCTCCAGAGTTAATGATTCCTCAAGTGAGCTGCAGAGGCCAAGAGCAGCCCAGCACAACGGGACGCGTGCCCTGGGCAAAGCTGCTGGCAGAGCCCCATTGGATTGGCCAGCACCTCCCCAGGAGGTGAGGCAGGGCCTCCCCAGACACTCTGGCTCCACTTTGCATTTCAACAGCCAGCATCATGCATGATATAGTGTTATCAGAAGGCCTTTTAGGGCATCGGGCAGCTGTGCCAGCTGCGGGCTCACACTCTTCGTTCCAGTGCTAATTACTTACATCCGTGAGGTCTCAGGCAGCTACTGCACTGGCCTCTTCTCATTGCTTACAGTTCCAAGTGGAGAACAGTCACAAGCACAACAATTTGGTCTGTTTGCATTTGCACATTTTTGTAAGTGCTCATGTCCTGCTTAGGGAGGGCTCCAGAACAGAATCCAGCACTGGATTTTATAAGGAGGTACTGCTTTCCTTTTATAGAAATACATTTCCCTGGCTCTGCAAAAAACATCTTATCCTGATATTCCCATGCAGCTATAAAAAGCCAGCACAACCCACAGGACCCTGGGTTTTATAGAATAAACATTAATCATACATCAGATCCCTCATCAGGAATGACTCTACTTTTACAGCCAGTGTTCCCAGGGGTGATCAGAGACACGCTGTTAATTGCCATTGTCTCCTCCATCAACCCTTTCTTTACAGCCTGAGGTCCTTTTTCAGGCTAATGCACCAGATACACACACACACACCTCACTCACACTTGTGCAAACCTATTGTATCTGCTTGCTGTGTCTGCCATGTGCTATTGCCTCGCACATGTGGCTTGTTTGCATTTTTATGGTCTTGCACCAATCTGCTCGTGTATAATGTCACGTGAATATTAAGCATCAAAACAAAACCAGCTCAAAAAGCAAGCCATGAAGAAAGAAAACTGTCAAGCAGAACAGCATTTTCATTGCAGTCACGGAAAAAGTGAAAATCTGTCTCTGATTAAGTGTGACACATAGGACACTTGTCCTTAAAAATCTGAGAGATGAGAATCCATCCACAACTGGCATACTACCAGCTCAGCTAAATATCACAGCATCTGTGTTGAACTGCATAGCTTCATGACATCAGCACAATGTCATTTCAAAAATTACCAGCTTTTTTGCTTGGCACATTTTTTTCAGTTTAGCATCGCAAATAATATGGCTCACTTAAAATAGCCCACATCAGTTCTGCATTTAATTCCAGTGAAGACAAATGAAAGACCAAAGGCCCCACATAGCCTGCACCTAATCCTTGTTTTTTGGCCCTCCCAGTTAATAGAGCTTTCTGCCAATTCGCTCAGCAGTACCAAAGGATGATCATCCCATTATTTTCCTGTGTGTGTAAATATTGCCAGTGTGATGAAGCAGTTGCCAGGAGCAGTGAGGAGCTGGCCAGACATCCAGCACCAGGTCTCTTAGTGAGACCCCTGCAGGGGCTCCTGCCCTGCCTGGCACCCCCAGGCAGGATTTACAGCAGGCAATGTTCCCTCTGCCTAGTAGCTTCACAGGTTTCTCCTGAAAGCATTCCCTCTCCCACACTCCTCCTTCATCCAGGCAGAGTCTGGAAGGGAGTTGTGATAGGAGTACAGGGCAAAGCAATGTCAGCTGCCTGTTAGAGGGGGAAGGCAACATGCACAACAAGGAAAACACAAGGAAAGGACAGGGTCTGCATGCCAGAGGGTCTTTGCCAAGCAGCAGGTCCAGAGATGCCTCTTCATCACCACAGAAGTGGGAAAGGCACCAGGCTGCCCAGCAGGATTCCTGTGGGAAACCAAGCCTGCAGTCTGCCAGCACTGGGAAACAGAGCCCTGAACACTGTCACCAAACAGGCAAGGACGAGTCCCTGACCAGGCCAGCCAGTGCCTGGAAAGGGCCCCCAGCTCTCCGGTTGAAGTCACATACTGAAGAGACCAAATCCTGTTTCCCAAGTTCAGCTTTCACACACATGTCATCTACAGTCCGTTACCATTTCAGTGAAATGCAAGAAAAATATGAGCAGGTAATGTCCCTCCATCAACTTTCCCTCAGGAACGGATATTATGAGCAAAAGGCCTTCAGATTCCTAAGCCATTCTCCTAATCATCTTAACTCTGTTTCCACCCGCTGAGGCAGGAGCACATGGTGGAGATCAGAGCAATAAGAAAGCTGTGCCTGGTAGTTCGGGCTTAACAGCATTTGGCTGTGGGTAGTGCTGTGGTCCCAGGACATTCACATTCAAAGGAGTTTTAGGGAGACAGGAGTAAGGTGAGGACAGAGGAGAGTAGCAGGCAGAGAACGATTGCTTCTTCCCAATATAACTTAGTACCACCCAGGGCCCAGCTCCTCATCTTCCTCACTGTGCTTCCTCTGAGTTTGTCCCAGGTAAAATCTGAGAAAAAAAGACAAGGATCACAAAAAAGCCAAATGAAGACATACAGCATGAGTGACCTACCAAGTATCCACCATAACTACATGTCTTACAGCCTAGAGGACAGTGTAGCCCCCAGGCTCCCTCAGGATTAGTTCCTTAGGTTGGGCTGAAGTCTGAGAATTCTCTAACTCAGCAAACTAACTTACTCTCTTTACTCTTGCCTTCACTGACAGTAAGTTATTCAATCTATTTTGATTCAAGAAGCCTGGCCACACTTCAGACTTTAATTGCAATTTCCTTGATCATGTTGAGCACAGCTGCAGCCATCTCCTTCCACTGCAAGTTGGAGGCAACCTAGGAATAGCCAAACTGCTTTTTTTTCAGACGTACGTTGGGTAAGCCTCACCTACTCCTGCCTCTTCCTGAAAGTCACCCTGACACAGGGTCCAGTGTTGGCACTGTCAAACTGCTTGATGATGAACTCGCTTCTCACCTATCCCAGCTGTGCCCTTCTGTAGCATTACTGGCCTTGTCTACAGCTGCTAACAAGTAATCTGTGTTCCCACACAAAAGATGCACAACACAGGCCTCCTTGCCTGGTGCTCTCCTCACTGCAAGGTCCCCGTGCAGCATCCTGATGGCAGTGGCATTTGCTGCCAGCAAGGTCTCTGTAGATGTAGCTCTTCATTTAAATATTTCAGATGCTTAGCCTAAGTTCATGAGCAGGGAATCGAACAGCTTTTACAGCTTTTTGCTGAGTTATTGGATTTTCAGCAATGCCAACTGAGAGCTGTGTGGCTGACAGGTACACGGTGCTGCAACACCTTCTGCAGTCAGACAAGAAATACCGCTAGGACAAATTGTTCTCACTTCAGTCTGGTCCCTAAGAGCAGAACAATTCCTGAATCTAATTCATCCCGAGACCACTTTAAAACCTCAGCACAGAGCGATTTGTGGACTGGAGCCTAACAGACACACAGGGCAGCTTGCACATGAAGTGTAGTGCACACGTGGGCCGTACTGACGTGCAACACAACGCGTGAACACAGATAATGCCTCCGTCCATACCCCAGAGGCATGGACAGATTGCAGAAAAACATGCTTCTGTACCCAAATGCATACCAACAAAACTAGGCATGTGCATATGGAAGGATGGATACACGATAAAAACATATGCATGCCTACAGGCAGACTTCTGTGAGGGGACACACCATGAGGCAGATGCACACGCACCGTACAAGCAGGAATAGGTGTGTCACACACCTTCCCCAAGTGTGCACACAGCAAACACTGCCACCTGCTCACAGGCCTCCAAGTGAATATGTAGAGACATAAAGGACACACATGTACTACAGATGCACTCATTATTTGTAATTAACAACAGGAATACAAACGAACACACACCCATTCACATGTCCATGAAGGTACATCCAGGAGAAACGACACACACAACCAGACTCGTGCAGACACCTCTTGGTGGAAGCACAGGCACACACGTGTGCACACGTACACAAACTCACAGGTATACACAGACATTAAAATGCACATCAGTGCATTGTGCACATCAGAAGACACAGACTTGGACGTATGACAGTGGTCAGCTACACACCCACGGAGTGGTGCACACACCTACTCACGTGCATGCATGTGCACACATTGATCATAAAAATAATAAAATAAAATAAAACTCTAGTGGCTGCACCTGCACGTGCAGCTCTTACAGAAAAGGCTCCTGAAGAGAGCTGAACTCTTTGTACACATCCCTGTGTCTCTCCCACCTCCCTTTCCCATCTGCCCACGACGTCACCCATCCCAAGAAGTGGGGGTAGGAATGCACGATGCACTTTGATTCGGGGAACATACCTTTTTCGAGAGGTTTCTCAGTGGAGACTTCACACAGTTGCCCATAATATGTTGAGTCTGCCTTTCCGGTGGACTTGGTTATAAAGGAACTGAAGCAAATGATCCCATTAAAGGTATTCCTTGGGAGCAAAGCAAGAAAGGCAGCGCAAGGCAAATCCAAACAGCTACTGGCTGCTGGGGCTCCCCTCTTCAGGGAGCTTTTTCTCTCTCTGCCTCTCTCTCTCCGTGCTTTTACTTTATGTTCACTTTCTTGAAGAGATGAAGCAGGAAGGAGAGGGAGGGGAGAGAAACAGACAGAAAGGAGAGAGAGGGAGAGAGAGTGAGAAGGGGAGAGAGGGAGGCGGATGTATAATCTACATCAGATTAATGTTCAAATCCCTCCCACCCCCCTCAATCTGCAGGCAAGATTGTTTCACTCATGGGAGAGGGCTGATTCAGGCAGAATTAAAACAGAGAGGCACTGCAAGAAGCGATTTCAGTGATGAGTTCAGCGAATCCAGCTAGTTTGGGTACACACAGCCTCTGAACACCGCAACCCTACCCCACCCCCCTTCTGACTCCTCTCGGCTTTTCAATCACCAGAGAGCTAGGCTGGCCAGAAGGCAATCCACTTAGGGGCTTGGAGCAGAGTGCAGAGCTCGTTTTGGAGTAGAAATGGACCATTTAGCCGGGTGGGACCTGCTTCAGCTTATAAAGACTAGCAGACCTGCAAGTCCCTCAATCTTTTCCTGCCACAGCAGAAGCAAGCTGGGAGGCAGCAGTCCAGGATCCATACAATGCTCTCAGCCCCAGGACAGTAATTGTTAACCACAAGGGAGAGACCTTGAGCAAGTCTGGCATAAAGTTTTTCCAGCTTTCTTCAAGTAGAAAGCAACTGCAGGTCGACCTGCTGTCAATGAGCTCACATCTGAACTGGAAATCTGAACGGCCCAGGGCCGGGTGATGTGAGGCAAAGATTTTGGACATCAGATCCATTCATTCTGTTTTCAAACACCTGACTCCTGGGAAAAATAAGGGGTTCCTAAACATAGAACCAGCTCTGAATCTGGGCTTTAGGCCTGTTGTGATAACAGAATCGTTTCTGAATGAAAAGGGATGAGTCCCTGGTACCTGTTCCTTTGTTCTCAGGCTGAGCGTTGGAGCATTCGGTCCAAAAGGAGGTTTAAATTGCAACAAAAAACTCACCATCACCCCAGGCAACAGGACCTGAACAGTGAATGCATCCTCAGCCATGAAGCCACCGTGGCCGCAGTTCCACATGCAATGCCATGAAGAATTTCCTCCTTCAAGAAGGCTGACACTGATCCTATCGCTTGTCTGTGCAGCAGGCTTGTTGGATGCTCAGATGTTCAGCTGAAAATGTTCACAACTTCCTTTGCAAGCATGGTTCCAAACAAAAGGTTCTGCAAAGACCAACCCATGGGCTGAGCACTTTACCATGTTTTCTTGGTGTGGAAGCCAAAGATTCACTGTCCCAGCAGCTAGAAGAATGAGCTACCAATGTCACAACAAAGCAGGGCTTATTCTGCTTCCATCATGACGGTGCTGTGGCAAATTAAGTACCATTGTAAGGTGTATCAACAGTTGTTTTAGAGTCTAGAGGCTTCTTCCACATGAGGAGATTAGTTTAGAAATTCAGCTACGACAAGAGCCAACGTCTTCTCCAGTTCCAGTCACAGCCAGAAGTGCACAGCAGTGTGGGACAGTGCTTCCTACTCTTCCTTCTACTAACCTCTTCCTAAGAGGGAATGCAGAGGAACAGTCTCCTCTCAGGTCCCCTGAGGGCCTTCATCACTGCACGACTGAGATGGTGTCCAAAGGTGCTCATGCCATTCAAATTAGAAGTGGAAGACACCCACTGTGCACAGGGCAAGCAGAAAGAGGACAGAGGAGGTGGGGGAGCTCTGCTCTGGAAGATTTCCACATCAGAGCACAGCCATGCAAAGCAAGCTGGCCCTGCCACCTGTTGTCAAGATTGGAAGATCCCTGACACAAGGGAAATGTGCAGTCATTCTTCAGGGCCTGTGGCAGCCCTGGGCCCTTGCAGCAGGAGACACTGCAGGAGGATGCCGAAACTCCCAGATCCTCTCAAGGCTGCCATCTTCAGCAACTTTTCTCTTTCCCCTCTTAAAGCAGCTAATGGAAGGTTGACCTACCCTCGATCAATGTGCCAGTCATTAATAATGTCCTCTGTCACCTGGAGCCATTCCCCAGGCTCCTTGTTTATTGACAAAGTGCGTGTCTCCCTTGAGCAGAAGCTGCCACACAGCAAGCAAGGCGCCTGAGCTCCTTCCCAAGACAAATGACTCCAATTCCAGAGACAGGAGAGAGCACCACCTCGCTGCCATGAATGAATCTCCCTGTGAGAGGCAGCACAGAGGCCAGGAATGCCCTGCAATCAAGAAGTGCCTCTTTACTCTTCCTCCTGGAGTGAGAAAGCTGAGCAAAGGAGCCACGAGAATCCCCACGGCAGCCCCAAACTGCTGGGGACGGCAATGAAAGCAATTCACTGAACACGGCTTACAGAGCTGTAAGTGCCTCACAACAAAAGTTGAGATCACCACCCCCTAAATATTATCTTGTACCACAGCATTATGAACCAGCTACCACAGAAAATTACTGCAGTTGCCTGCTCCCCTACTTTTCTTCCCTGCAGTTGCAGGC
Organism: Odontophorus gujanensis; assembly: GCA_013399175.1. Taxonomy (NCBI): domain Eukaryota; kingdom Metazoa; phylum Chordata; class Aves; order Galliformes; family Odontophoridae; genus Odontophorus; species Odontophorus gujanensis. The sequence continues at coordinate 200,037 of VXAB01000299.1, forward strand.
AGTCATAGGAAATGCAAAGCAAAGAGGGTACAGAAATCACCCACCAGGCTTGGAAGGTTGTTCATGGTCCAGGAAGGGAAGAGGCGATGGGAGCCTATCTGCATCAAGTTTGCAGCACAGTCACAGTCCTTTGACTCCGCAAGAACTCTGGCAGAGCTACAGGGGTCCTGAGAGATATCATCGTAAACAATTTTCTTATCTTCTTATTTACCCTGAATCTCTTAAAAGCAACTGGGCAGTACATCACAATCTAACAGACAGACCCTGCTGAGTTTTTTGGACAAAAATCACTGGGATCTTGTTCCCATCATAACTATAGCAGCTTAGAGATATGCAGGAAAACGGGGTTAGCAGAAAGGTCAGTAGAAGATTAGGTGAGAAGGAACATATTTTCTCCCTTCCTCCAACTCAGGCTGCTGTAAGAGAACAGGATGCTGAGAATAAGTGTGTCAAAAGCGTTTGTGTGTAGGTGCTGATCTGTGGGCATGCCTATATCTGGGGTAGTCAGGGTGCGTGTGGGAGGGCTGCACATGCATGTATACTGGCTTTCCCACACTGTTCTTTGTGGCAATCACACTGTTCTTTTATGGTCTGGGTCTCTGTTGTAAACTTTCTAAAAATTAGTAGGAACTTTGTGAAATGCATGACTTGCCTACGTGCCTGAATTCCCCCCTTTCCTCCAAAGACCACAAGAAGAGCAGAAACCTTTGTGAATGTAGTTAGGCAGAGTGAGCTCTCAGCTTACGGGCAAGAAGTTTGGCACATTGACTGACCTTAGCACAGAGCACGGAGGAGGCTGAATGTCTTGTCACTGAATGGGGAGTGATCTGAGTGGTTTAGTACCTCTGAATTCTTTAAAAAGCAGCAGTGCTATACTTCAGGCTGGTACCATTGGTACAAATACTCCTTCCATAGGAAAATGTTGGATCCCACCATGGCTAATCACTTGGTAGCTGCCAGAGACTTTATCTGGTAATAGCAAATACCTAACTGCTATAACAAAGAACAAAAGTCAATTCAAAACTCGGGACTGCTCATCAGACTGCAACTTTGCTTGACAATTCTTTCCAATGGAAGTACAGGAAGACTTGTTTCAGTACATGACTTTCACTTGCTGGAATATTAGATCAGGCTGTTGCTTGTGACAAAACACAAAAGTACTGCAAAGGGCAATCTCATTAAGTGGGAAGGGGTCATCTCTGAGGAGATTTACTTGATGGTTATAGATCTGTATTTTTCAAGAAGCAACCCACTCTTGTTTACTCATGACTTCAAATGTGCTGCAGCATTTGGATGTATCAACATCTTTCTCTTGCCAACACTGCCACAAAGCCTGCTACAAAGCTCCCAGCCACTGGAACTCCAAACTTCTGTGACTGGCTTCCATTTTGTCTGCACCAAGCTCCCGAGTGCTTGTGCTGCATATTGAAGTGTGTCTTCTAACCTCAAACGAACCTTGGATGGTTCCATATTCCCATCAGGAAAGCACAGGTCCATCTCAGAAGGCAGCAGCAGGTATTGGCAGATGCAGCCCATATCCTCATCTGGGGGGAGGAATATTTCTGCAGAGAGTTTGAGAACTTTCTTTGCTGTCAGCTGTTCCAGAAGGAAAGCACTGCTGACTCATGCTGTGCATAATATTCTCCTCCATTAGAGCAATTGGATCATATTCAATCACAAACAACAGAAGGGTTATGAAAAAGAGCAAGAATGCTTTCCATGCCTCTCAAGGTAACAAACCCTGGACTGTCAACTTCTGTGGAGAACAGCTTTGTCTGTAATTAGCAAGCTCTATTCCACATTAGATGAAAAGAGATGAGAATGTGCCAAAACCCTGACACCTTCCATGCAGACCTGATGCATGCATTTTGCACTAACCCACCTTCCAAGTCCCCGCACAGAAGATGTGCTGGTCAGAGCACAATGCGTTGTGGCTATTTTTTGCTTTTCAACGGGCTACAGAAAGGCAAGTACAAGCCTGATAGCCCAGAAGTTGCTGTAACAGTTTGCCATGTATATTCAGTACGAAAATGGTTTAAAACAAACCTTATGTGGTCCCTTTCCTTTGCTCAGGAATAGGAGAACTGTGAATCACTCTCTGTCTGGTACTGCTGCAAAAGCAGTTAATTCTGCCCTGCCTTCCTCACCTCTTTCAAAAGAAAAGAGACAGGAGTTGTCAGTATCTGGCTGGCATGCTGAGGATGAATATCAGATGATTATCAGATGAGCAGAGCCCTGGCAATCAATGCTAACCAAACACCCCAAGCCAAACCTGCAGGGACACGTGAGATACGCCGCTGTGAAGCTGAGGTCTGTCTCACCTCTATTCTAAGCAAGGATCTGACAGCACCTTCGGAAGGATCCAACTGCATGTCCCAGTATAAGATCTCCATCTAGATTTAAATGCAGTTGGTCACAAACCACCTAAAATCTTTTTGTGTTATTTCAGCAGAGCGCAGTGGGGCTGTTGGCGGTTTTCTACTTCCTGCCTTCAACTGTTGTGACACGATGCCTCACAAAGTTACATGGTTGCCTGTTTCCTTCCAAGAGCAGAGAGTTTATTTCATCTGTGTGGGATGAAGCAATGCTATATATTCTTTCCAAGGATGCAAGGTGCAAAGTACTCTAAGGAAGGAATGGATAGAATAGAGATTAGAATATTTCTAATGACTTGATTTGTGCATAGTTTTGAGCTCATGGCCTTATGCTGGTGTGGAGAACTACTAAGAAAATGAAATGTGACCATACAAGCTACGACCACTGTATGCCTTTATTTTTAAGATGGGCGTTTGATTGAAACTGGAGGATTACATGAGTTCATGGGCACTGCTGCTGCTCTCTAAGGTCACAGGAATGTCAGAGGATTATTGAAAAGGGAACCAAAGTTAGCTAAGCATCTTTTACTGGATGCACATCGTATAGCTGCTTGTATTGGAAATCAATACCACTATACCATACATGGACTCATTGGGGAAAACCAGCTACCAAAGCTGCAGCACTAGAATGGACCACAACTAACACAGCTGCCAAACCTGCAGCCCATTCACTCCATCCAAAGCTCAGTTCCTCCCCGACACTTTGTTCAAACCCAACATTGCATCAAACAAAAATCAAGGCACTATAGATCGGTGGAATGCACTGTGGACTAAATTAAATGATGGCTAATTCATTATTGAAATATTTTATTCTCAAAACATAAGCTGAATCTAACCAGAGGGCTGTGCATCCAGTGCATTAGCTCACGCTGCTGTATATTTCATGAATTTAATATTTAATGAATGTTCCTTTAGCTTGGTTTTATTTTGACGTCTTTTCACATCCTTTTCAAATACATTTGTTTAAAAAGTAAATCACTGACAAAGATTGATGCTTACTGGCAGACCTGCTGCAGGCAGGCAGCACTGCCCTTCAGCGATTCCCTATGGCTGGCTCCCATCCCTCAGGCTTTTTAGAAGCAATAAACACGATAAGTTTTTCTCCAAGTTGAGCAAGTGGGGAGCTGAGTGGATGTGCTGACACAGAACAGTGTTGTTCTGTGCCTGTGTCCATTAATATGGAAAACACATGAGACATATCTTGGCAGCTATGGCGGGTATCAGCAGGCAGAGATGTATGCGTACTCAGGTTGGTGTTAAGCACGAGGAATGTATGTATGCACAGAGGTGCTTGTATGGTCACACACTTCTGTGGCTGCGTGCGTACAGGCTGTCAGTATGCAGACAGGACACTGATACGAAGGCTCTTCATGTCACACTACATGCACAGACACGGGCTGTGCCAGCACATGCAGGGCAGGAAGCACGGAGGCCGCAGGAGACAGATGCAGGTACCCAGTGTGCTGCAAACAGCTGCTCAGCAGGATGTGCCAGTCCCCACCCAGAGCTTGGGAGACACAAGGCTCCATTCTGGCTCCAGCATGGCCAGGCCCAGGATCCCAGAGCCAGAGAAGGGGCTCCCAAGGGCAAGAGCCTGGCAGGCAGAGTGCATCCCACCGCAAACAGCAGAGAGTGTGGCAGGGAGATGGGGCATGGCAAGTTGATGTAGAGCACCTTGAGGACACGTCTGGGGGTGTCTCAGCTCTCAGAGGAAGGGAAGCAGGGGAAGGGAATGTGGTGTCTCTTCTGGACTTTGTCTCTTCTAACCTGCACACCCCAATTCAGTATCAGTGATCTAAGATTACACAGTCGGGTCAGCATCACTGTGGTTGCTGGTCAGTTTGAGCCACACGAAAAAATATATTCATTTCAAATGACTCCATTGATTTAACATTGTAAATGAACAGCTATGAGAAGCTGTCCTCAGCTCGCATCGAGCCTTGACACATCACTGATGCATTTGCCTTGCAGTATGGGGTAGCACAGCACACAGGAACCCACAAACCATTTCACCTTCACCTCTGCTATCCCACAGTGCTTCATCCCACGTTTCCCAGCACTGGGCCAGCACACAGCAGCCTGCCTCACTGGTACCTCGGAGCAGCTGGAAGCTTCCAGCAGGGGATCAGTAATGCCGCTCCCCTCAGCAGCATGAGGCTCCCAGGGCACTCTGCTGGCTGAGTTCCACACTCAGTCCTGATGCAGCAAAACTCTCACTGGAATCAGATGAAGCTGGAGCCATTTGAGGGATCAAGGTCAACCAGCAAGGCTGGACAAGGTGTATTCTCCTGATACATTCCCATGTGGTTCAGAGAATGTGCTTTGCACCTGATTCCCCCACAGTGCAGAGACACATCCTGCTCCAACACGGCCACTTCTGTCATCCTAGTTAGCCCCTAAGACCATTAAGACCCATCAAAATTAACTAAAGCCCATCAGTAAAGGAAGATCAAGCAGAGCAAGAAGAGAAAAACGATTTCAGAGATGTATAAAGATACCTTCCCTACTTTAATGGCACTTCAGACACTGACATTAAAAGAGGAATGGGAGATGGTGCAGATAGGAGTGGCTTTTAACTGCCTGTGCAAATAGAAATACAAAAGCCCCTTTGGCTGCAGTGCTAACAGCAGAAGTCCGTAAATATTTAACCATTCCCTGTGGCATTATTTGACCCCTCTGATCCCCATGCTACCAGAAGCAATTGACAGAAAACTGTTGGAGAATCACTTCAATGAAAAATTTAACAGGCAGGCAGGGTGTGAAAGCTAAAGAGCTCTGAAGCCAGTCAGGTCTCACATGGCCGGATCGGTTGCAAGTTAATATTGCATAGCAAGGGCCAAAAAAAGCTCTCTTAAAGGTGCTGGTGAGGACAACTCTGGGGCACAGGAGGAGCACAGAACCACTGCATTCCTGTGCCACAGTACCTGCACTGTTGAGCTGAAGTGCCAAAATGCTGCTACACTGTGGGTGCTGCTGCCGCATCACTGCTGCTCTTTGAGTCTGCTGCCACAGAACTGTTGCATTGCTGTCCCTGCTGCCCCTGCACTGCCATCCCAGCCTCTGCACTGCTCTCACTGCTGCTGTCATACTAATAACACTGTCCTGCAATGGGGCTGCCACCTCACTGCTACCATGCTGACAAGGTATTGCTGCTCCCTGTTAGGGATGTGCTACCACTCAGTATTGCACTGCTGCTAAACTGCATACTGTGGCCACTCCATAGGACTGAGGAGTGACAGCATGCTTATTGCCACACAATGCTCCTTTACTGCTTGACCCCCAGCACAGTCCTGCTGCAGGCCAGAATGAAATTATCTCCCTCCCCACACTCCTTTACGTGCCACTGTCCTGCTTTGCTGCATGATCACACGGATCTCCCACCAGCCACATCACTGAGCCACTGCCCAGCTCTCACTGCTGGACTGAGCCCCCACCATTGTCCCATTGCTGCTACACGTGGCACACCCAGCCCGTACTCACACGGCACACTGTCACCAGGTCACTTGGTGGCAATGTCCCTGTGCTAACTCATGGCCGTGCTATCAGAAGGGCAGCATGGTAACAACACCTCACTTGCTGCCTTCTGCTACAATGGGATGCTGCTGTCAGGCTGGCACAGCCCTTTGCTAATATCATGCCAAAAGTGATCACCGGTGTACAGAGCAGCTCCCATCCGGAATATTGTATTACTGCCTCATTAGATCGCTAAACTCTTTTGTCAAGCTACAACGCGACGCTGTCACCACATCCGTGCACTGCCAAACTCCTGCCGCATGGCACCAGTATCACATCTCTGTTCTGCACAGGATCGTGTTACCACGCTGCTGCGCTGTCGCTGCCGCGTTCCCTCTGCTCGGTGCTGTGCAGCACCGCACGCTCACCCGCTGCAAACTCCACAGCGTTGCTGCTGCCTCACCGAGCTGGTGGGGAATGTTTCATCAGGCTAAGACGACATCCCCGCTTACACCAGTACATCACTACATGCCCCTGTGTTAATCTGTGCAACTCTGGGATGCCCTAAATGAGTATGATCGTTTTATGATATTAACAACGTTGCTGCACCGATACAGCGTGAGCCCAGTTAATAAAATATCCCCGCATCCTGTATTCTGGCTGTATCTTAGCATTCCCCTGGAGTACACACCCACATTGCTGTGCCAGTTATATAAACATGGCACTTCTGCCTTCACTCCGTCTTTTCCCTGCACAGTTACAAATCTGTCTCCCTCACACAAAATCCTGTCATTCCGGACTGCTCCTTTTCGCTCCTACTGCAGTGACATCCTCTGTGAAGTCATCCCTGCAATGTTTTCTGCAGATCTGATTGTACCCCTGTGGTGTCTGCATCTGCGACCACACCACTGCACCACGCTGGAACAAGGATGGTGTTCCACATCTGTAGGGTTGGGACAAGACATGCCGGTGCTGCCGGATCGCAGCTGCAGACATGCATCGCAGTGCTTCCCTCCTTATATGTACTGCAAAATTACTGTTTTAACTGTTTCACAGTGGGGTGTGTGGGCTGGAAAGAAGTTCTTGGATTAAATAAATCGTCTTCTGAGCTCTTGCTCTCTTCTAATTACAACGCAGAACAGGCTGCTGTTACAGTACCTGCAGCCTCATGCTGCAGTCCGGGGCACTTCTGTGCCTGTGACCACAGCTCTGCCCCAGCTCCAACCAGGGCTCCTGCAGGCATGAGTCCGCCTCCACCCTAAGATATCCCTCACACCTCTACACAACACGTAGCAGTTATTCTCCACTCACAAGAACAACATCTCCATCATTCATTTCCACGGCAGAATTTTCTAGTTCTGATCCTACGGCCTTTATTCAGCTGAGGATGTGATACCGCTACAAAAAAATCTTCACATCCCTCTTCCAGTGTACAGCTCTTCGTGTATCCCACACTGCAGCTCCTCTGTTTCTGTGCACAGATCCCTGAACAGCCCTACTACATCCCACTCCTAAAACCCCCACTAGATGGTTGCTTTCTCGTAGTTACTTCAAAGAAAGTAAGTGAGAGATCAGTATGGAAAGGAACGGGAATAAATAACATTTTGCCTGCAAATAAAGGTGCTGCTGATTGTCAGCGCTGGTGCTATGCAGTGAGTGGAAGAATAAAAGCTAGAATCTGTCTCTTTTCTGTAAGTAGCATTGTTCGGGGCCAGAATTAAAGTCTACAGTGCTCAGAAGTAAATGCTGGCACTGAAATGCAAGCAGCAACGCAGGCAGAAAGGAGCTGCTCAGGTAAGGAGTGATGGGGAGGAGCCCTGACGTGGGTTTGCCTGAGTTCCTGGCACTCCGGGGACAGACAGCTCCTCAGATTTGAAGACTGTTCTCAGATGCATCTTCACATTCCTCAGAGCTACGAGGCAGCACAAGTCTGAGCTGAGCCCATGGATATCTGAGCCCACAGTTTCTGAGCCCACAGATTTTCAAACAATACTTTTTGCCGTGCCCCAGCTGGGCACCAGAGCACTGCCAAGGCCTTTCCTTATTGCTGCTACAGAATGTTCATCTATTTCTGGGACACTGCTGTCTCGTTCTGAAGTAAACACCATCGTAACTCTCATACACAGCAGTTAGTGAGGATGCAGAGCTGCTGAGAACAGACAAGGTTTGATATTCCTCTGGAGAAGTCAAGATGAACAGAGGTAGACAACGCGTCCAGGCAGCAGACTGAACAGGGAGAGGTGTGTCACGTCCTCCCCTTCAATCATAAAAATTCTCCTTGTTCTCTCCGTAATGTTGATTTGAAAGGGCATTCTGCAAAGCCTCCCAAACCCAGTTTAAAAACATAAAAATAATAAAATAAAATAAAACACACAACGATGACAAGGAAACCCACAAATCCTAATTCTGGCTTAATCGATCACTTCCAGAGCTGCCACCCAGGCTGCTGGCTTACACCTATAATTGTGCTTCTGGGAGATTGCAGTTACATTAATCTTCCTGGAGATTACATCTCCCAGTAACATCCCTAAATGGCTCTAAAAGAAAATTTCAAGCCAGTTTCCCTCTGCCTTTTCATTTTTAAAGGGTAGTAGCCCTGCTGGGTAATTCCACTACCAGAGGCAGCTAAAAATTACAGCTTTGTACCGAAAGCGCTCGCAAACACCGAAAGCATCTGTTCCATCCTAACACAGTGATTGGGAAGGCTTCGGAATTGGGTCAGGATTTTTTTGTCATCCTCCCCACTACCTTCTCCTGACAGCTTCTGCCATCAGAAATGATTCATATGCTGATTGTACAGAAATGTACCATAAGGAGATGTAAACAAATACAGCAAAGCAAGGCGGGGAGCCAGAGAGATAGAATCTAATAAGTCAATATCTTCTTGGGGAAATAAATAAATAAATAAATAATCGCTTCCCTGACTCTCACCCTCTCCAGGCAGAGCCGCCAACTTCTTCCCCCGGCGACTGGGAAAGCACGGTTCCCCGGCAGCACCACCGACAGCGCCCTCGGGCCGTGGCCGTGCCCCGCGGCGGTCCGGGCGCGGTGTCCCCGGTGGACAGCGCGGGGCTCTCCCGGGGTCGCCCCGCAGCGCCCCAGCGGCACCGGCTGCTCCGGCGGCCAGAAGCAGTGCATTTACCGCGCGGCTGAGCCCCGGGATCGGCGCCCGGCAGCGGGACGGGGGCGCGGAGGGGACGGAGGGAGGGACGGAGGGACGGGGAGAAGGCGGAGGCGGCGAGGGCTCCGCGCCCCTTACCTGGCCGAAGACCGAGCTGAGCATGGGGTGCAGCTGGTGGAAAAGGGGGTCCGCTTCCACCGACCGCTCGCTGCCGCTGGACTTGGTGGAGTACTTGCTGCTGGATTTGGACAGCGGCGAGGCGCCTTCTGAGAGCTTCAGGGACTCTCTGCTGGACCTCTGCCTGTGACTGAGGAAAAAGTCCTCCTCTGCCTCCTCCCCATCCCTGTCTGAGAGCTGCTGCTGGTCCTGGGGGTGACCGTGGCTGCCGTGCGGCGGGGGATGGTGGTGGTGCCGGGCTGACCGCGCCGCTTCCTTGCCGCTGCCTCCTCTCCTTGGACCTCCTTCCGCGGGCTCCGGCTGGCTCTCCCCCCGTCCATGTGACAGCTTCCCCGCGCCCCTCGCTCCGTCCTCGCGGGCGCCCGGGTGGCAGAGCGGCCTGCGG
>VXAB01000299.1:209567-246616 GCA_013399175.1 Odontophorus gujanensis
CGCGCCCGGCGCCGCGGGCGGGGAGCGAAGAGGCGGCATCCCGCGGGGCGCGGGGGAGGCCCGGCCCCGGAGGATCCCGCGTCGCCCCGGGGAGGAGCGCGGCACCCCGCATCGGGAGGAGAGCCCCGCAGGCGCTGCCCCGCGCCCGGTGCCATCGGTGGAGCCCCGGAGCCCTGCCTCGGTGCTCGGCCGGCCGGAGCGGGGCCGCGGGCGGTGCCGGCGCTACGGGGCAGCGCCCAGAGCTGTTCTCGGCGTAGCCGGGAGGACCCGGAGCCCTCATAGCAGCCCCGGCAGAACGCGCTCGGGAAGTTTTTGTCCGCCCTTTGAAACGAGCACGGAGGTTTCGCTAGGGCACGTCGTGAACGGAGATAAAAATGAAGGAGCTTGCTCCTAAAAAGCGGATTATTTAACGTCTTTGTAATCAAATGCAGGTAATTAAGTGGCAACAGGTTGTTCAATAATGATGCTCTGTTTAAAAACATTAAAAGCTAATGGTGTCAAATCAGACATATGTTCTTGATGAGGAAAGGACCCGGCTGCTTCTTGCTCATCTTCAGACAGTGACTGTGCCTCACTGCCAGACTTGGATACCTCAGCAGTTTATGTACCCAGAAAGATGAAGGTGTGATTATCGCATAATAAGCTTACTCATGCTAGCTCTGCTCTTGCTGGCACATGCACAGCAGTTACTATGCAGTGACACAGACTCAGTGCAACAATCAAAGTGCAACTTCTCTGCAGCCCGGGGTCCCATTCCAGCCCTAATGCTGTGCCTCCACCGCCATGGCTACACACACCCGCAAGGCCAAAGCTACCACAGAAAGCAAACTGTGCTGCAGTCCTGGCATCAGCACGCTCTACCCCTTCAGCTGTACAATCAGCACCAGATGTGCAGCAGCGACACACAGTCCCTGCACAAGGCACCCTGTGTCCATGCTCGGGATGGCAGAGCAGAGGTTGGTGGCCCCGTGCCCTGTCCTGCCCAGGACACCAGGCAGCAGGCAGCATGGTGGCTGAATGGTGGTGTTGGTGGGAATTGCAATGAGGACACTGGTTGAGCAGCAATTCCCTATTCACAGATGCAGCATCATTTCAGCTCCTAATTTCAAGCAAGGTGCTGGTTGTTGTTTTTTTTCATCTCTCGTAAGAGGCTTGCTCCTGTTTGGTATCACCAGAGCAGAACCAATGCTCAGAGGCAGCATGGCTGGCTGCACATGAGCCCTGGCTCTCACTGCAGCAACCACACTGCTGGAGCCAAGGCAGCTGTTGGGCCCTTCCACTGGGAAGCTCGGAGGCAGCAGGAGGATGAAATGAGAATTTCTTGATACCTCCCTATCCAGGGGAAATTCATTGTGCCAGGATGTAACCCTGCTTTTAGGGAAGCTGCCATTTCAGGAGTCACAGCTGGTACAGTATGAGAGCACAGACAGGTAAGAGTTCTGCCTGGCCCTGCCTAGCAAAGGCAGTGGGGCCTTATTCCTGAGGACTGCGGTGATACTACTGTTCACAGGTGGGTTTAGTTCTTTGTCTCAACCTACTGAACACTGCAGAATATGGAGCAGATGCTTCATTAGTGAGTAGGGACTCGAGCAGGTGTGATTTATCACTTTGGAGAGCGCTTCAGGGACCAGGGCAAGGAGCAGCTAGATTAACAGAGGCAGGAACAATGCAGGCAAGGGCCATGTTACAGAACAGAGCAACAAAGAGACAGCAGCAGCTGAAATAATTATGAAATGGGACAGTAAGAGCACAAACTAGAAACCCCGTTGTCCCAGGCACCCACATTTGGGTTTCAGCTGGGAAAGAACCCTAACTATTCAGAGAATCTGGAGCACATCCACCTCACTAATCCATTTCTGAGGTTCTTCACGTACCTCCTTTTTTAGACAAATTAATCTTGGGATGCAGTGGCTGTATAGCATCCACTACGTACTAAAAAGCCAGCTATCCTAAAGCCAAATGCCAGGGAACGACAGTGGCTGGTTGCAGAGAGAAATACATAATTCCAGCGCGGCTGAGCAGTGAGACACACAGGGCCATCTCTCCAGAGAGCGCGTGGCTTCTCCTCCATCTGGCAGCACAAAAGAGGACAGGCCTGAATCCTCAAGACACAAAGATTACATTATGTAACGTGCACACTTGCTGCTGCCAGAGATGAAGCTAAGTCAGAACGGTGCAATCCAGCCAGAACTAAGGCAGAGGGGTCCACAGCTCAGCCCAGAGCTGGGGCTCCTGGGGTGAGGAGTGGTCTGGGGTAAGCGGGGGGACTGTCTCTGATTCCTGCCCACATTCACAAATGCAGCACTGGCTGCAAGTGTGAAGCCCTGTCTTTCCTTAGGAAAGATGTGCATGGGAGCAAATGCATGAGCCATTTATGGGGGGGGAGGGTTCAGTCAATTCCTTTTCAGGAATCACTTGTGTACAGAAAATGTTTACCCAAAAACCAAACAGAGAATACAAGGGTTGTGCTGTGTACCCTCAACTCAGAAGAATATATTTCAATTCCAGTTAAAGACAGAAGCACAGAAAAGGAGTTTGAGAGTGAAATGCCCACGAGAAAGGTCCCCTGGCAAACTGCCAGTGGGAAGGCACCAAGAGTCTGACATTCTGGAGCAGTTCTCTCAGTTCTGCTATTTTTAGTCTTTATTTCTGTCACCTGCATTACCAAGAACATCACTGTCTGGGGTAAATATGATATCACACAAAAAATCTTCCAATGAACTGTGAAATCTAAGCCGAGAATCAGGACACTAACCAGGAACCTGTCCTGTAAGAGACAATGAACAGGATAGCACTGATTTATGGCCTACCTCTCCCTTTATTATCTTTCCATCACTTCTAAAGGGTTTCAGAAACATGGCATGTTTCAATAGCCAAAGATGCCAAGTATCAGTCTTCCAGCATATTGTGTTTGGACAGGCATGTGTCTGCCTCCAGAGGAAGCAGAAGCACTGACAGCTGGAGATTCTGTTTGCTCGAAGACTTGGTATTGCTCTTCAGGGTTTACTCCATGGGAGAGGAATAATCCCGACAGCATTACAATGGCATTATGGTTCTGGCTGTAATTCCTGTGTTCAAATCCACCCCAGTGGCTTGCATCCTGATTGCAAGCACAGAACTTCCCTTTGTGATTGTCAGGAGGAGACGGGCAGATGGACCGAGGTTGCTTTCTGCAGTCAGATAGTTTAGAAGGGGGAAAAGACAAAGTGTGGTCCTGTAATAAAGCTACAGGAATGGAAAAGGAGGATGGAACAAAATAACAGTCCCCAAGAAGAAAGAAGGAGGGGAGCAAGATAACACAAGTGGGGAAGAGAATGGGCAGGAACAACTGTGAAGTCACTACACATTACAGCATGAAAACAAAGGGCTCATCAGAGACAAGAAAGGGCTGAGCCTTCCTGAGCAGTGACAATGGTCAGAACAGGTTACAGTGATCATCACTGCAGGGGAGGGGAAGGTTTCCAGAAGGAAGAGACCTTCACCCTATGATGCTCCATCAGGGCACGGATCAGCATGACTCCAGCCCCATGCTGTCAGCACACGGCCATCAAAGCAGGAGAGCACAGTTCACACAGAGGTGATGCTCCTACCCGTTCCTTGCTTTCCTAATGACATAACATGGAAGAAGATACAATGGATACTCTGCTGCTCAATGGGACAAATACATCTGAGCTTCCTATGTGAGCAGGCATGCCCAGATCCCAGAGAAGAGTGGGCCTTCCTTGTGCCAGGCTTGCTAAAAATGAATATTCCTTTCCTGGAATTACTCCTTACTCTACTTGCTTCCCCCGTGCCACTTTTGAGTCTCACGGTCTTCCAGTTTACACAGCTAACAACACAATCAATTAAGCTGGTTTAGCTGGCTTAGCTTTGCAGTTTTATGTGCCCACAGTTGACAAATGTCACCTCTTTCATATCAGAAATCTCCACTGCCAAACTATGATCAGCTCTTCACAGTCACATCCATGTATAAGGTACTGCTGCCCAAGTGAAAGTAAAGCACAAGGCAGGCATGAAGCCCGTTTAGTTGGAGGTCTGAGTGCAAGTTGTAGAAGAAAATACTCTAGAAATCATTGAAAGAAGGTGGATGTGGCTTCAGCAGTGGCAGCAGTGTTTCTCTCTGATGTTCTCAAGGCAAAAACAATAACAAGCCAAAGAGTAAACAGCAAAGAAATACTCAGAGTAATCATTTTTCCACTTTCAGATGAACTGAGCTTTCCAAGGTAAGAGCAAACCTCTTCATAAGCCTACACAGATGTTTTACAGTCACAATAAACGAGGGATGGAAAAGAATGATCTCTATCTGAAGTAGGATCTGGACCACAGGATTACAACTGCTTATCATGGACAGGTGGGCTCTTCAGCCATGTTACACAGATCCCTGGTCCCTAAGTAAAAAGCCTTTACTTTTTTTTCTGACTGAGATCATTCATCATTTAAAAAATAAAAAGCTTTCTTATTAATAGCATAAATAATTAGTTTGAATGATAGTGACTGCCTGGAATATCCACAGTAAGGAAACAAGTAGTTCCCAGTTTCTAGGTTCTATTAACCTGGCTCAAAAAAACCCACCCTAATGCATAGTAGAATCTGATCAATAATAGAGCTTTATGAAACATCTTAATTGTCTCCATATCCTATAGCTTCTTCCACTTTCCAGCTCACTTAGAGCTGCATAACAAGCCTCCTAGAAGACTTTACAGAGACTTTTCTAACTACACCACTTAGCACTGTACATGACAGCAAGTCATACTCTTTCTAGTAAAGTCAAATATTTAAAAATATTTGAAATGTATTGTTAATTTCTAATGGCTTTGTACATTAAAGTCATGAGGACTAACAACAGACTATGCAGATCAGAGTCTTTTCTTGACACTCCAGCTCTGAGGGACTCAAGCATGGATAAGGCTGTTATATAAGACAGGCTTCTGGATATCACTGAAGTGCTTTACAATTAAGACGGAATATTAATAAAAGACAAACTGAAAACCTCCAGCTATTAGAAGGATTAGGACTTAGCAGAGAGCTGCGGGAATGCATACAACGTCAAAGCCATCTTCTTGTCTGTGATCAAATGCAGCAGGAAAGGATCTGCCAGAAACAGCTTCTTGGAGGGAGGGGAGAAGATCTGCAGTATCACTAATAGTAGTAACAATAATAGCAGCTACAACTTCTGCAGAGATTGCAATCCAGAGCAGCAAAAGACATGAAACAAGGAGAGGAGCCTGGAGCTTCTCTTGCTCAGCAATGTGCATGCTGACAGCAGGTGTCTCTGCAAACATGGAAAAGCATCTGCTCATTTACACCTATGCAGCTGAACTGGTTTTCCTCAGAAAAGCGAGAATTGAATTCACACACAAGGAGTTTGTTGAGCAGCTGCTACTACCTGTGCACTGGGCAAGAAGTAACACCAAAGCTCTGCATGCTATTTAAATAAAATGCATTTCACTGGTTCTATTTTCTGGGGATTAACTGTCTGTTTTTCTCTTCCAGGCAGTGTGCTAAGGGGTATTCCTGCTATGAGCCCAAGGCATTTCCCTGCAGCTCTCAGAGGAATTGTTACCTGCTAGCTTTCAGTCTCTTCTACAGAAACATCATTTTATAATATACTGTAATCACTCAAATAATACTGACTGCAGGTTGAATATTATTCTTACTTTTGAGGAAACCTCCTTTTGGAAAAACCTGGGGACCCAAATACAGCACTCCCACTCAGTGCCTTTTACTGTCAGGGACATGCCTGGAGCATGCTGCTCCTTCCCAGGCCACAGCCATGACAACTGTAACTTCAGGTGATTTAGTTGCCCAGATTCAGACAAGATAAAGCAAAAGCCTTCATTCTGTTAAGGAGAGACAGCTGGAAAATTCTCCTTAATAAGGAATAACTTTTAAAGCATTTTGGGTGCAGAAGGATTAAGGAATGCCATGCAATATCAGAAGTAAAAAGATGACAAAGAGTGTAACTTGAATGGAAAAAAAGCCACGAAGATACCCAGAAGAGCTGAAAGTCAGGAAATGCAGAATGCAACTGGGAAAATATTAAATGGTATGTGTGTATGCTAGAAATCCATGCTTATCTGAAAGCCACATATGTCAGAAAAGAAAGAAAGACAAATCAGAAGGAAGCTTTATGTTTTCATTATGCTCAATTTTGATCATTTTGAGACATGTGAAATGCTTAAGATGTTCCAGTTGACTGTGAAAACCCCTTAAAATATGTTTACATTATGAGACAGAGTACTTCTTGGAAAAACAAAGTGCAGAATGTTTTTAGATGAATGTAAAAAAAGGAATATAAAACTGAACAAATGTATGTGTGAGACTGATTCTTACCTTTTCTAAGATTACTTAAGGGGCCTCTCTTGAGGTCTGTGCTGAAAATTCACATTTTTTCCCTCTGACTTTTCAAGGCTGATGCATGGACAAGGAAGCAACCTATGGCAATCATCTGGCCCAGAATTAAGCACTGGGTGGATCCAAATGCAATGAAAACATAAAATCCACAACAAAATAGATCATATTCACTACAAAGGATAGAGCATACTAAGTACAAAGATAAAATCCCATCGAATCAAACACATGCTACAACAACCAGTACAGACCAAGAGGATACTTGGCATATAGATGCAGGAAATGTCATGGATCAGTTTCACAGATTTTGCAAGCAGCAGCTGGGTTTGTTCAACACCAACAGAATCATTATGTTGTGACCTCAGGTAAATTGTTCATAGGAAAAAACTTCAGCGCTGCAATACTAAAGGAACGTGCTACCAGCTTGAAAGGAAATGAAACATTCATGAAGTGATAA
Organism: Odontophorus gujanensis; assembly: GCA_013399175.1. Lineage (NCBI taxonomy): Eukaryota > Metazoa > Chordata > Aves > Galliformes > Odontophoridae > Odontophorus > Odontophorus gujanensis. The sequence goes on from VXAB01000299.1 coordinate 216,376, forward strand.
TGGCACACAAGTGAGTATGATGCTAGGAGCAGTCTGATATGCAATTAAAAAACAAACAAACAAACAACAATCACAGGGCAAACGGTATTGAGGTAAAATTCAGAGATTATGCTGATAAGCCTGTCACCATTAATGGATTATAGGGATAGATGTATGAGTAAATAGAAGACTGGAAAGCATCCAGGGATAGTGACTAAAACCATTGTTTGCAGTGCCGAAGACACACTGAATGGCAGACTGCAGCAACTGACAGCGTGCATGGAAAGGTCAGTGCTATAGGAAACGTAAAGAAAGGTTTGATAAGGATTTTTCAGCTGAAAGATGCCAACACAGGTAAGAGTTATTGGTTTCAGAGTCACCAACTAAGTAAAAGAGGCAAGTGAAAGAAAACAACCCAATGCGATGCTTTCCCAGTGGTACTGACACTGCATTCTGTCATTATAGATAACTTCGAGTCTCCTTTATCCTCACTCCAACAATACAGTGAAGACCAGTATTAAAATAATAGTTATGGGTTATGGATAAACGCTGCTGCTGAAACTGGTGTTGTGTATTTCAATTTACTGTCCTTGGTTCAAAGGCTTGGAGATTATTGACAAGACTAAAATAAGCATACAGTTCAAAACAAGAATGTGTTGACTAGATTAACAAGGAAATAATTCCTGAATTTACAACTAAAAGTTCAAGATATGCTTTATGTATTATTTGGGGTATTTGTAGGGTAAGCTAATGGCAAGAAATTAGAACACCACACTAAGAAAACAGAGCATCTCACCTATATGCAATATATTTATCAGAACAAAAAATGAGAAATAGAGTACCTACACTGAAAACAGTTGAAGTTTAAGGAATGAGGACTGTACAAAAACATGCAGAGACACATAAAACAGAACAAACCCACAAGCTACAGCAGTAGTCCCAAGATCCACTAGCTTTATGAGACTGGCACGGTACACATTTATGATGAAAATCAGTAGCTCCAAACAAGTGTTCACAGGAATCTGTGGATACATGAGATTATCCTAGAAGACAGCACATGATGAAGAGAACACACAATACATTTCCAGCTCCAGGAACAAGATTTTTTTCTTGCCTGAGCAAGTGACAACATGGTAGCAGCTATAAATTGAAACAACCTACTCGAGACACAATATGGCTAGATGGATTAGCACACCCCAACAGTGGTGGTTATATACATCACCAAGTTCACACAACACTGTAAATCCTTCAGAAAATAATGAGGCTCTTCAGCATCCTGATTGTAAGTATTGATTATGGCCATACATTACAGAATTATTGCTTTGTTAATTTTTACTATGATGGTGATTTGTCTTGGATAGCATGATGAGATTTTGAGCACTTAGGTGCATAGTTTAGCTTCCCAGATGTGGGAACTCCATGGAAGAAGCCCAGCAGAAGCAGTAGGCAGTTCTGACTGACTGCTGTGTATTATGCAAGCATAGCCCTTGCACAGTTCCCTGCAGAGACTTCTGCTGGTAAGAGAGGCTCAAAATTGTAATAGAGGCAATACTTCTCCATCACAAGAGCAGCATTGTGAATTGTATACACATTCAAACAATATGTGTATGTTAAAGACCAATGATTACCTGCACACTGCATCAGTCACTAACCCCATCTCCGAGCCTGCAGAGCTGCCCCACTCCTAGCTAGAGCTGAGGAAGATGGAAGTTTTCCCACAGTTATTCCCAGGCTACTCCTGGAAGCTCATTCTGGTCCTATTATTTGAATCCCTATTTGCAGCAGAAACAGTGATCTGGAACACTGCACCCCTTTGGAACAGCAAATCATTACAGGCCATCCTGTGACCCATGGGCCAGAAGGACAGCATGGGAGGAATCATCAGAAAGATCGCCCTAAATGAATAAATGAAATACATTTCCCTCAGAGAGGAGGCTTATTGGAGTGTAATGAAAACAAGCTCTGTCCATCCTCCCCTGTGCACACACACACACCCTAGAGGCTTTTGCAAAGCTACAGGAACAGAAATAATTTCATTTGAATCCATCAAGCATTAAAATCCGTTCGCTGAGGGATTGAAGTGAAAAATGAGCTGGAGACAGGAATTAGAAGCTCACTGCCTGGGCTGTCAAAAGGGATTTTCCCCAGATAGAAAACAAGCAATTGGAAATGCAGGGAGGTAAATCCTTTTCAGCCCCTTATACGTACACAGACTCTTGGTTCCCCTTCCTGGCCCTCTCAGTTCTGGGTTTGTGGGACTGAACCCAGACACCTCTCCCTGTGTGTGCTCCAATCACAGTGCCCATTCTTGGGGTCCCCTTCCACAGGTCTGCCCGAAGCACCACGAGCCTGTGGAGGAGAGGGGTGGTGGGGCACCCAGAGGAGCTGGTGCTGCTTCACACAGCGTAATGAGAGCTCACCAGGGCCTAAGGCACCAAAGGGAAGCCAAGGCAGCTGCTGAAGGATAAACCAAGAGCCCTAAGAACCATTTTATCCGCTCTGTACAGTTTTTGAAGAAAGAGACAAGTAACATAGCTGTCATTACAATTATAATCACCACACACCTTAGTTTATTACTCAGAAAATGAACTTCAAGTCCCTGAAAAATGATCTTGTTCTCTCAAGACTACTACAAACACCTCAGCAGCAGCAGTGTTTATTTGAGGTTTCAGAGGCTTATTTGCAACCGCAAGAGCCAGAAGTTTGCTTTTTTTCTAAATGAAACAGATACAGAAAAATAAGGCAGCAGCAGGGGAGATGAGGTCCCTCTGCAGAGGCCACCTCCAGCCCAGATCATGTGATGAAGCACGCAGGGTACATCTCACATCCACAGATCTTTACAGTCTTATAGCTGGGCTTTGAGAAAGAAGTGACTGCTACAGCACTGTTTGGTTTTATGCAGGGTAGACCTCCCCTTGAGTTGGCTGTGAAAACCAAAGGCAAAAATTATTTATAGTACAGCTTCTGTATGAACATAATAAATATAACCCACTGTAAGAAAGGCCAATGTGCCCCTGGGTCTGGAGCTCAGTGATGCAGGACAGCCAAAAGTGAAAACACCAAGGAAACCTACAGATCTACTAAATGGCATTAATGAGATGCTGAGAAATTTATACTCATCAAACTGCACTGTGGTTGTATACTGCGAAATCAGTTATCTACCTAGTGGTGAGGGAGTGGGAAGAAAGAGGTAGAAAGAAGAAAAGGAGAGGATGAAGGGCGAAATGCGAAGTGTTTAAGCTATAAGCAGAAGCCTGCAGAATAACAGGAGCAAGGAGCTTTCTGACCATAGTTCAGTTCCAGACACAAACTGGTTTAAGAATAGAGCAGATACAGTGTAAGAACAAGGTAAGCCTGCAAGCAGCAGGGTCCCTCTTGAATTGAAAAGCCAGTTAAGAGAACAGACAACTTCAAGAAGTTTAGATTAACGTAAAATTCAATAATTTTGATGTATGCTAATATGCATCAAGATAAAGATCTGTTACCTAGATACAAAGAGGTATCTAGGTATTCATAGTAAATATTTTCTTTTACACATGCTGTCCTCTACTGTTGTGTAGTACGCTTCCCTCTTGTTCTGCAAATCTCTGGTAATAATATTACCACTTAGGTGGTGTTTCATGGCTGCAGATCACACTGTGCTTAACCCAGGGGGTATAATTATCTCTGTTTCGCATACAGAGTCACAGGAGCACCTAAAGATGAAATGAGTCCATGCTAAGATCAGAAAAACAGCTACAGTTTTATAAATTACAGTGTTAGCTTGTATATACTAGAGAAACCTCAGGAGGTTTAAATGAGATTTGCTGGCAGCATAAAGACTGCTTGAAAACACCCATGAAAAGAGCTTGTCTTAATGGTAAGCCAGGGACAAACATGTACAGGGACAAAGAAAATATAAGGCAACAATGCTACAGTTGTGGGACAGAAAGAATCAATAACAGCTACTTTAGTAGCTACGCTAGAAAGACTTTGTGTTCTGTTCACCTTGATGATATTCACTGTTGTCTCCCTGTTCTTTGAGGAGCTGAAAAGTTATCAGCAGAATCTTACACAGGGACCAGGGCACCCAGAAAACTGAGCAAAAGGCCTGGGGAGCAGGGCTGGCTGAAGTCACCACTGGCCACACAGCTCGAGGGACAACACTGGGGTGGAGATTGATTTGTACCTGATAAGTCTTGAGTACCATCCCCATTTCTGCCCCCCTCCTCCTGCAGAAGATGCTGCTGCACTGAACCTGAAAGGTCTGGTTATAAATAGCTTCTCCCTGCAGCTCCTCAATGAGCCACTGAGGCGGAATGAGTCATCTCTGCCAGCTCCATGCCCCCCCAAACCGACTGCATCAGGGTGGGAGCGTGGCTGCCAAAAGTGCTGGTACTCACTGTTCTCTCTCAAAGGGCAGTGGCCTTGGGGGACAGGGACACTAGACAAACTAGCTCTGCTCATTACTCATAAGCACCCAAAAGACACATCACTTTGTGAGTAAGAATGGTGTAAGAACCATCAATAGCATCTAGAGAAACCGACACCAGCACTTCAGCCACCTCTGTTCATACTGTAATCTGTGCCAACCCAGTGGGATCTTCTAACACACTAATTGGTTTGTTAAGGAAATGATTGAGCATGTCTTCAAATCTCTCTGCTTGCCAAAAACTGCTCCTTCCCAAGGTTAGTCAGTGTCTGGCCAGTGAATGGACATGGTGACCAGAATACAATCAGACATACCCTAACCTTGCTACTAGGGACACACAAGTGTTTCCTAAGGATAAAGAATAATGGAATTGTAACAGGAAAAGTGAGAATTAGATTGGGTTATTCCACCAGGTGCTCAGAGTAAAGGGATTCTAGCAACTATTTGCTTTGCTCATGTGGGTTTTAATTGGTGACAAATGGAGTTCCACTGAAACACGTTTTTTCTCAAGCCTAAGGCGTTAAGGATGAGTGTTTCCTGAACTTAGTACACACATCTGGTCAAGCAAGTAATGCACAAGTCCTAGCCAAGATAAACAGGGATCTGTAACATAACAAATTTGCTGCAATTAACAGAGCATTTGAGAGTGAGTATTCACCATGGGGGAAAAGAATTTAAACCAATACTGGGTTAAAAGGACCAAACTGGATATCAGGGAGCAGAGACAATACAAAGTTGATACCAAAGGAGAACACAGTGTCTGGAAGCTTATTACTGTTTATAAAAGAGCAAAATTTTGAGATAGGAAGTGAAGAAATCTGATGCTAGATTTCATTCAAATGGAGAGTTTAAGATAACGTGATCCAAGTGATTCTGATGTCTTCCATATGCTAAGAGTAATGGCTGTGACCTATGGTCACCCAAATGTTTGTGTGAGGAAGAAAACTCTGGATGACAGTGAGCATCAACAAACAGAACAGCAAGCAAGAACATCCTATGGTTCAGAGAATCACAGAATTATAGGGGTTGGATGAGACTTTGACATCACCTAGTCCAACAGCTCTGCTCAAGTAGGTGCCCTACAATAGATGACACAGGAAAGCATCCAGGTGGGTTCTGAACATCTCCAGAGGAGAAGACTCCACAGCCTCTCCTTGGAGCTTGCTCCAGTGCTCTGTCACCTTCCAATTTCAGCTCAAGCCCAAACTTTGCAAGTAAAACCTTAAAACAGAAAATCTACAAATAGCTATAATTAGAACTGAGAAGTGGTACGGCTGATGAGGAGCCAGAACAATCAGAGCAATATGTTTCAGTTCCCTTGGTTTCTCAGTGTTCGGCAGTATGGACAAGAGCAGTATTCCACAATTACACAGTCACTGTACTTCTACAAGTGTCCCCTGATGCTGAACTGCACGACAGCAGAGGGAATACTATATGCTTTCAGTCATGCTGTGATGTAAAATGATGACAAAGGCTGGCAGATACTTTGCTACTGGCACAGGTGATACAGTGTTGTCACAATGGAGGAAGATGACACAATTTTACATCCCCTGCCTTTCCATTTTCCCTCCAGATTTTAATTCACCATCAAATCAACAAAGTACATTTCATTAATGACTCTGTACTCACAGAGTCAGTACTGCACGTGTGCAGCTTCATCATTCACATATTCATGTTGTCCTGGAATATTTTATCTTTGGAGATATTACTTCAAAGGGACTCACTGCATAGAGGAACTGAAACCTTGAGAAGTTCTCTGTCCTGTTTCTACCTCTCTTCTCAGCAGCTACAAATTTATTTACCAGTGGCTGGAGCCAAGAAAGGGCAATTCTCCTTTCTGTTATCACCTCTATCCTCTCTTTCCTTTCTTCATTATTATCTCTTCTGATACAAAGAATACCTGTTTTCTCTTGCCTTGTATCAGTGAATAAAAGCTGAGGATCTTTATGTTCTTGCTTCTCCATGCAGTGGAGACAGGCTCACCACCTCTTCTCTCATCTCTAAATTTTCCAGTTAGAAAAGATCCACCCACACTGCTATTGATCACTACATTCCTTAGCCTTTCTGTGGAATCCAAGCTTTACAAATGTGGTACAACTGCAGCCTAATTGTGTCTCAAAGGTGTTCCTGGGATGTACCTGAGTGCTGTCCCCAGCTCCTGTGCTGTGTGATGGCTAAGAAAGAAAATTACAAAGGTCAGTCCCTTGCTATCTATCTCAAACTCCTGTCCTCCTTTAATGATGGGAAAGGGATAGAATAGGTGAACTCTTGGAATTTCATGAGGTTTTTTTTTTTTTTTGTTTTGTTTTTTTGTAACACTCTAGGAATTTTTTCATGTCTAGCTAATAAATTTATTTATCAATTGAGAGAAATAACTCTTTCATCTGTTGTGGTATTTGAATCTTATTACAGTGATTTTATCCATAGCTGTAGTCCTGCTACTTGCCACATGAAGGCAGATATAGCAGCCAAGACACAGGACATACAGAGATAGCTCAATACATAAGAAAGCAAATTCTTTACCCATTTTCAAAGATATAAATTCAATCTCTTCCAGAGATATGGCCAGTGTACACAGATGGAGAATCTAGCCTAACAATGGGAGGCAAGGCCAATGGCAAAGGCTAAACATTGACAGCCCCACAGGAAAGGATGATGTTTCCCATACCCTAAGCAGTACAACATACATTTTATTAATGAGAAAAAAAATAGATTAGTAACAAGATAATAGGGCATATGGAAGGCAAGAATGTCACTGAGGTTTGACATTCTGCTGGGAACAAAGGAAATACTGAAGAAATAAAATAAAACTTAAAAAATCTTGCTTTAAATATTTGTAAAGGCCAACACATTCCAAGACAGCCTTTCAGGACATGAAAAAAAAAAACAAAATCCATCCACCAACAGCTGCTCTAATTGTCCCAAGACTCTAAGGAGTCCTTTTGTTCAATTACACACGTTAAACATAGAAACCAAGAATACTGAAACCAGTGCAAATAAAATAGCTATTTCCAGGAAAGACGCAAACTTTGACAGGGCAGCTGAAGCTATGCAGGTGCTGCCTTCTGGTAACACCCACCACTCTCAGTCTTCAAACAAGAAACGAGAGATAGAAAGTATCTCTGAAAGCAGCTGTTTCTGTTAAACTGCTGTTCTAGGGGTCCTATACAGAATATAAAACTCCATCTCACCTGAGACTGGGTAACCCCCCAGCATCCAAGTCTGTTTCTTCCTCATCTCTCATTCTTTGGCAGTTCTGAGCAAGGGAATTCCAGCTCCTAGAAAGAACAAATTGAAGGAAACAATTAGCCCAAATGCATCCATGGCACTAGCTACAGTAGCAGATAGGAATTCTGGCTTTTGGACTGGGACTGTACAAATGAGTGTATCACTCATTCCCCATAAAAGTAGGCCTGCTTAAGGCTGCAGAGACTGTATGCCAAGCTTTACAGAAATCCATATAGGCTATCTTTAAATATCCAAGTAGGGAAGATTTATGTGGGGCTTACACTTCTCTCTCATGTTGTGTGGTTTCATAGGTCGTCACAAAGAGCGAGGCATGCAGAAGTGGACAGAGACAATAATCAGATCCTTCATCTACACTCCATGCCCTTACAACAGACAGAAATTCATGCTAGTCAAGTTCAAAATTGGTCACAAGACTTGGAAAAGTGTGGAGGAAATATTTTAACTACAAACTTGAAATAGGGGAAAAAGGTCAAAAACAGTCAAATCAACATAAAGCACACTGTAACAGACAGAACTATGGAAACTGAGTGTGCTAGCCTCAGGCAAGAATAGCACAAGAGTCGCTTATCTTTCCTGCATTCTTTTCCCAGTGTATTTTCTCCTCCTTTCTAATTCACTGGATGCATGTAACTTTCCTACTCAACAGCATTAAGCAGAGATATAGTGATTATGCAATGAGATGGATGTTTTTTTTTAACTGCCCAGTGGCATGGTTAGATTGTGGGTATGAATAGAAGAAACTTTCTCCCTAAGCAATGAAGAAGTTGAGTACAGGTATCAGCTGCTGATGCCCAATGGTATGTCCAGTTATGTGGCCATGCTGCACAGGAACAGCTGTGGCTGAGGTGTGCTGCCATCCTACCCAATTACAAGAGGGATTTCAGATGATGTCAGGGTCACTAGCATTCATCTCTGTTGTCATCACTGCCTAGCAGATAAAAATTCTTCCTTTTAGAATGACCACACGTTTTAAAATGACTTAGAACAAGGACCCAACTGGAAAGAGAAAGTGTATAAAACTGATTATTTCACTAGGGTTGGGAATATGGAAGAGGTCACCATATACATGAGATAAACATCCTCCTGTTCCAAACTTACACCAGTCAGTCCCTACCATCTGAGCTGCAGGATAAAAGTGTCTCAGATACTGTTCACACCAATCAGAATTTCCCACCTCATTACTGTGCTTTCTGCAGTTCAGTGGGATCAGTCATGAAGTTCAAGGTGATTTCTTGTTCAGACAATTGCCATTCTTTAATTTTCTTCACTTCTCAGCCTTTACCTTCTCCTCTTCCCCAGTGCTAAAGGTAAAACAAAACCTGAACAGCCAACGACACAGTCATGAGAACTGTGAAAGAACTGCCCCTACCAGAGTCTGAGGGGAATTTGGTTCCCCTGCAGAACTTTGATCAGATCAGCTCTGACAGACACTTATATGATCTTTCACTTGGTTTGCTATACAGTACCAAAAAGACATCACAGATCCACATCCACACTCAGTGTCAGAGGGGCAAGTCACTGTCCCTGAGGAAGGAGAAGAAGTGTAGGGGGGAAAAGAAAGCACAACCAATAACTAGGAAAAAAACCCAAACCTTTATTTTTGCTTTCCAAGACTTCTTTCTCACACTCAGGCTCCCCCTGCTCCCTTCCCCAGGCCATGGGATACAGTGGCCTGCTGTGTGGTTCATAGCTATGGCTTTACATTGAAATTGAGCCCCAGACTGTCACTTTGATTTCTAAAGCTGTGGAAGGGAATGGGCAGGAGGTAAGAGCATCTCTGAGGAAGCGAGGCTCCTCCGGCAGAGTGCTGCAGCAGCAAAGCTATTAATAAGTGTTTGCAATCTTTTAATCGTTCTGCTAAATTGCCATCGTGTTCCTGCAAACCCCATAGTGTGTCAGTGCAGCTGCCTCCCCCTGCCTGCCTCCCCGTGTTCATGCATGTGATGAGGGGGAACATCAGGAACACGCTCATACCCGAGGGCTGCTGCAGCCTTACAGGGAGAATGATTTTGACAAGTGACTTTTAAAATCTTCCCGACTCCAAAGTAAGCAGTCCTTTTAGTTACATCTATTAACCACACTTTCACTTGATTGCCTGCTCAATGCAGACGTTGCACTTTTCTTCATGAAAATATCACATTGGGTCTGTGACGGCCTGGGATCCACTACCTGGGAGGCTGCATCTCTTGCCATGTGACTGCACTGTAGTTGCAGTCAGTCAGCAGCCACTCTGCCTTCGAGATATTCTCAGCAACAGAACATCTTTGCCCACTTCATCCAGCCCACCACTGAGCTGCAAATCATCAGGATACAACACAAACATACATTGCTTTTCAGGCTTTTACTGCAGGGCCGGTTAACCAGAGTACAAGTGGACTAAAAAGATGTGATCCTATTTATGGTAACAGATAACATTTCAGGATGAAAAGGATTAATACTTTTAAATAAATTGCCTATTCTCTTCATGAGGCTGTACCCATTATTGTCCAAGCTGCTACACAGCAGACAAAGAAACCCTTTAACATCATGGTGGAGACCAGTTTCATCCTTTGTCTGCTCCCTCCCCCAGCTCAAACTCTCATCTTTGTCCTAATTATAATAGCATTGGAAATCATCGTGGTTTAAAAAAAGATGCCAGCTTATATAATATTCTTATTGCTTATTAATGATTTCAGAAGGGAGAGCGAGTTGCCTTGCATTGTGGGAATTATGCAAACTAAGGCTGAGCCATACCTTGCTGGGCTCCACCACTTTCTTATTTGGAAGCCTGATGTATGAGGATTACCACGTAATAACAGATGTAAAGGCTTTTAGAGAATGACAGGCCTGCCACACACACTCGAACAAGAAGACATGACAGGCATCACATTTCACAGTGATTAGCCTTGGGCATTTTTCAGAGGCAGAAGACTCAAGGCGAAGTGACTTTAACCGCCCGGCAAGTGTGATAATCCCCAAGACAGCACAGCCTGAAGAGCCTGATTGCTGTTTGCAATGGGAGCTTATGAATAATAATAAAGAAAACATCAGACTGGGTATTGGTGACACACTTACACAGCACTGACAGCCAGAAAGACAGTGTGCTTGAATATGAAGTCCTTAAGTCCATTACTTAATCTAAAATTACTTATATCCTGTCCTCTAAACATCATCCCCCTCCATAAAGCTATAATGTGTGAAAGACTTAATAAAAAACTGAACTTGAGATTTAGTATGTGCTTCACATGAAATATTTTCTGTGTTTGTCACTACGGTATCTTTCTGTTGGAGAATACAGGGCAGAGTAGGAGGGAATGTGAATGGGAGCAGGAGCTCTGTATCCATGCCATCAGCTCCTGCGGCTTTATTGGAAAACGAGCTTCAATATAAGGTGACACCATCAGCCTCCGATGCTAAGAGACTATCAAAAGACTAATTCAGTTTCTTGCCCCCACGCTTACAGAGGAACACCTGCACCCGGCAGCCCCAAAAATAAAAGAGCTCTGTATGTATAATTTAAGTAAATTAATTAAATAAAATGATTTTAAAATGATTTTGTTGATGTCTGCGATCTGACTCACAGATGCTCATCATGTTACAATGCTGATTATACCATAGAAAGTAGATGTGCTTTTCAAAGCAAGAGATGTGCATGTGCAGCAACATGCATTAAAATATCGAGAGAGCTGAAGCTGAAAATATGTTTTAGGGAAACCTAAAAATGCCCTCAGAACCCTTACGTTTTTTATTTTTTAATTCTATCTCTTACAAAAAAAAAAAAAAAAAAANTCTTAAAAAAAAAAAAAAAAAAAAAAAGAACTCCATAATTTTTTACTTAAATATCTGCCCCTCTGTTTGCCACACACAGAGCTGAGGGAGTTCTGCTTTGGGTAAGCAATCAGGGCAGGAAAAGGGACCAGTTAAAAGAATCAATCCGTATCCTGGACACCATTCATAACATGTAGAAAAGTTCCCAGGAAGAAATACCTATGTCATGCAGAGAGTGGTGGGCATTAAGGACCTATGCTGGGAGTACCACACCCCCTATTAGCCCTGGTCTTCACCAGCAGTGCCCACCTTGCTATGTATCCTGAGAAGCCCTCAGGTTCCCCGCGTGGTATCGACACAGAGGAGCAATGCTGCACAGGTACACTGCCCACAGTGACACTACGGAATGCAAACTTTGCTACCTCTATGCATCCTACACAGAGGGAAAACACAAACAAAAAACACTTAACTGGCTGTGGTTTTGTTTCTCAACCTGGAAGTGCATACTGGTCTGAAGCTACACACGCCACAGCGCCAGTTCTTCAAACATCTCCCATTCCCTCTCCAAGATCATCCCGAAGTGTGCAGGCTGGAGGAGTGGTCCTCAGCGTGGCATCGAGACAGGCAGGCCTGGGTGCCAGCATACAACAGGCACATGCTGAAATGTGAGGAAAAGTGAGCTCCCTTAGGAAAGATGGAAAATGAAACCAGATGCCACTGATGCTCAGAGAAAGAAGAAACTAGATCTGATCCTTTAGATGACATGAGGCTGCTCGTGTTCAGAGGCAGAAGGACCAAATTCAGCTCTAATTAAGTCACTAATGTTACAGCAGGATGAACATGATCTTTTAAGCATCACAGGTATGAAACAGGGACAGAGGAGGTCACATAGCAACAGCTGCTTGAGTTCAGCACATGCGCTGTTGAAATTTACCACGGTGGCCTGAGGTGCATGCCCTCAGTGTCCCCAGTGTGCTGCAGGAAAGGTGACATGCCTGTCACCAGGAGCTACAGCTTGGGACAGACCAACAGCAGGTTGAAGTCATCTCAAGTGCCAGCTTGAGCTCCCATGCCCTCAGGGCATCTGGTGGGATCAGCCTAGCAAACACAGCAAGACATTTTTTAGTTTGTTTCTGTCTTCACAGAGCGCTTAGTTAGGAAAAGTGGCAAATGTTTACAGCCTTTAACTAAGGTGCAAACATATCTTTAAAAAAAAAAAAAAATCAAGAAGCTCCAGTAAGCTTCCTAAAATGGGTCAGATGCTTCCTGTGACTTTCACCTTCTTCAGCCCACAACAACCATGGCCTCCAGAGATGTGTTTGCATGGGCTGGTCACTGCGAGCACCCCCAGTCAGCACAGCACAAATCAAAGAGCTGCAATTGATTTTCCCCCACTCAAATCTGCACACACACACTGCACCCCCTTTGCTGTTGAGGGGCTTTCAATTGCTGTGCTGTGCAGCAAGGTGCTGCAGCTAAAGCTGGATGGATAGAGGCTGGAACAGAGTGGTGTGGAGGCCTCTGGCAGGTCGGGCCACGCAGAGTGGAGATCCACATGCCCTGAGTGGGTGACTGATGCACTCCTTGCACCAAGCTGACACCAGGACAAGCCAAGCTCCTCTGGCAGTCAGCCCCAGCCTTACCTCCTGTGTTCTGCACTGCCCTGCTGAAGCCACGCAGCAGGCATGCCTTATGTAAGGTTGCTCCAGGATGCCTGTCTTCTAGCTCAGCACCGCAGCTGCAAAGTGATGGATGTGCTGGAAAATGCTTTTCATTGTCTCTCTCATTAGGGAGACAAACGCTCCACAGAAGGCATCTCTGATCCTATGCTGCTCGAGGCTGCTGGAGTTCAACACAAAGCCATGTAGCAAAAGGGTTGTTCAGCATATGGCAGTGTAAGCACAGGGCTGTGTCTTACCCTGCACGTGGAGATTCACGGGACAGAAAAAGAAAAGAGCAAAGATCTGCTCTACCCATGTAAAAATCACATCTTGGGCTTTTTCACCTGTATTCAAATACTGCAGTCTTGTCTCTTTGGCAGACAGCACTGCTCTCAGTGCTGACCCACACCTGAAGCACTGGTTCCTCAAGACTTGAAGGTTTTTGCTTGCCTTTCCTTCAGAAGCTTCCTGCACAGATAGGTAAACAGAAGGGCTTTTGTTTATCTGAAATACTTCTCCTTATCTGTGGTTGTTTCACAGGTTCCTGGAAACTTACTGATGAAAAGTCTCTCAGCATCAGCAATGACAAGCTGCCTTGCAGGCTGCACCTCCTGCCTCAGCACCTCTCAGCACAGCACCGATGAGAGTCCTGTCTCACCAGCATACTCTGAGATCTGTTATATCTGAAAGCACTGCTCTCAAGTGCAGGCTGGAAATTGAGTCAAGCTCTCTGAGGCCGTTATTAGGTTTATGTCAGTCTTTGCTATAACTTAGGAACGTCATCCTCCTCCCTATAGGTGGCAAGAAGTTAAAATCCTGCTAATGCTATTGGGTTCTTTGAGAAGAAGCAATTTTCCAATTAAACATAATTAAGAGCAATTACCCTTTATCTTCAGAGACCAGAACAAAGAATAATTAATCCATCCTAACATCCCTGTTAAGGAGGGCTTTACGTACAGTTTCTTCATACAGCAGATCACACGGTAACTTCTGCATTTTACTGCTCCTTCTGTTCTCTAAGGCAGGAAGGAAAGAGAAAAGAGGATCCTGAGCAAGCTGAACTCATGCTCCACGTTCTGCCTTAAGCAGTGAGCTCAGGAGCAGCTGTTTGCTCCTTGGAGCAGCTTGCTGCAAACAAAAAGGGTGCTGCCTACAGATTTCCTATTTAGAAGCAGATTTACTATGTTTGACAATTAAGAGCATGAGGTCACTATTAATCTGAATAGTACGATCCTGTCCTTGCCTGTTCCAACAAAGAATCTGCAAATTTCATATTCTGATTACATATTGATTATATTTGGAATAGTGATCATAAGCTAAGGTGATAAGAAAGGGTAGTTTCATTCTTAAGTATATTGATCTGAGGGCTCCTGAGACAAAAAGGAAGGAGAGGAAAGATAGAAAATGAGAGAGTAAATAGGAAGAAACCAAAGGGAGACAGAACACATCCCAAATCTTACATTAAAGCATCTACATGAAAGGCTCCAGGCCAACATGTTTACAGAATGCACTCTTCTGTGTCACTGACCTTGTGAAGATAAACTGAACAAAAAGCTTCAGGCAGCATCACACAGAGGATTTAAGAAGCAGTTTTAATTTTAGGCAGATTGCTTTGTGTGCAGCCACAGGGTTATCTGGGGATGCAATGTGCACACAGTGGAACAAAACATAGTTGTCACCCTCATACCACACCTGATGGCAAATTCAGCTCAGTGCTTCAAGGGGAAAGCAAAGCCATGGCTTTGGCTATACAAGGGAGATCCAATTGTTGTATCACAAGGATGGAGCACCAGCACGTCCTAATTTTACTCCAGAATGTAATTAATTACTTGGCTACATTATGTGTGAGCAACATACAAGAGTGATACCCCAATGCAATATGCTCTGACACACTGCTTCCCCCTCTCACATTGTGTCCTTGCTCCCTATCTCCAGCATGACAGCAGTTTACTATGAACAATTTGTTGAATCCTTTTGTACCTCTGTTTCCTTATCTACAAAATGCAAACATCCTATCTGAAAAGGATGAAAAGATTCACTAACTGATATCTGCCTTTTCAGTGAATGCATACGCTGGTAATCATAATTATAGCAAAAACTTATGAATTCTAAGAGCTGGTTGCATGCAATAAACAACGTACATCAATCACAATCTGTACTAATGAGCTGTTAATAAGTAAAATTAATTCTATATGACACAAATGTGATTTAGCCAATAATCTGGAGATTACGTATGCTGTGTAAAGCCAAGACGAAGGTCTAGATCTCAAAGGCCCAGCTCTCAAAGGTCCCCATATGGAGCAAACACAAGAATGAAGCCACCTCAGAAGACACCAGGGCTCCATTCCTACAGCAGGTGTTAACCCCCATTTTTTAGCCTCATCCTAATTTTGCAGATCAGGCAGGGAGTGGCTTGTGGGCTCAAAAGCCCCTCAACCATTCCTGACAGATGTGGGGCATTTGGCTGCTCAGCTCAGTTCACAGCCTGGGTTGGGTAAATTCAGCATCTGTTCCCAAAATTCATCTTCCCAATGTGCATCAGCAGCTTGAGTTCAAATCTACAACTGCCCCACACGACCAGCAGCACCTGGGCAGGATCTATGTGATACGGATGGAAGAAAACCTCAACAGTGAATCCTCTGAGGCCCCTGAAGCATCTGGCAGTGACAGCAACACAGGACCCAAATGACTCTGAAACATGCCTTGTCCTTCTCTCTAAAACACATCAATTAATATCAGCCATTTGTAGCCTTTGCTGTATTATTCTCGAAATAAAATCATTATGCAGACCAAGATCAGAAAAATTCAGCCCAGGAGTTTACTGGATTCACCCTTTTGTTAGACAACCATTGAGGAAGCTATTATTCTTTCCACACTGATTAAGAGCCTTCTACCCAAAGTTCTCACATAGCTTTAGAAATCGTCTCTAAAGCATCTAAAGCACATGTTATTTCCCCTTGTCCTAGCATACTCTGACCTCCATAATTTCTATTTGGTAAGCTATTCCAAGGCCATATTGTCTCTCCAGGTCTGGAGGAGAGACATCCATCCTCCCTCTTGGCAAGTCTCTGCAGCCACTCTTCAACTCAAATTGCATTTTCTGAATTTTTCTCTCTCCAGCCCTTTTTGAGGACACAGTTCTTTCCCACCTTGACCACGTTACTCAGCGTCACTTACGATTGCTCCTTGAATCACTGACACAAATCAATACAGTAAAGCTTGCAGAAGACAGGGCGAGAAGGAAAGAAAACAAATGTGGAGGTGTTAGAATCTTTTAGTCCTGGGCTGTCAGTTCAGCAAACCGTGAAGCCTGGCCAGATCTGCACGCCTTGTACTAACACGAGCGCTGTCTGCAGGGAGCCGTGGTGGCTCAGGGCTCCTCTGTGCATCATCCACATCAACAACAGGGAACTAAAGGCTACATCCTACGTGAAATGAAGCAGGACAGCGCTCTCTCCCAACACTGCTCTCTCTTTGCACCATGTCTCTCCTAATCAGCTTTCTGAACCGAAAACCGAGGCTTTCGCTATGCACAGGGCTGCGCCTGTAGCACGCACAGTGCACACGTCCTATTGGATTATAGGGCAGAGTGCACTCACGCGGGATGCTCATCCGAGCCCCAGCTGTGCCTCTGCAAAGAGGGCAGCGAGGAGGGCAGGGACGCCAGCAACCTGAATGTGTGCGAGGGCACAGAGGGCAACGCTGCCACAGACACAGCCCCACGGGGAGGCCCTGCACCTCGCACCACACAAAACCATACAGGAACACTGTAATGTCTCTGCTATTGCCCAGAGATGTGGGAGCAGCCAACCCACCCTCTGGGAGCAGAGGACAGAGCCCAACCTGATGTGAGAGCACCAGGCAACGCAGCAAAGGCCAGCTGCGTGCACCAGGGGCTGGCGTACAGCCGCAGCCCTCAGCTCATGGCACAGAACCCCGCGGGACAGCGCGCCCTCAGAAACACGCGCCTGAAGGTGCGGCCGCAGGCGACGGAGGGCAGCGAGGACACATCGGGAGCAGCAGGGCCGGCAGCCAGCAGCACGTGCTTCCCGGGGCGACACTTCATCCCCCACGACGGGAACGGCACGGCCCCGGCACGGCGCCGTCCGACCCACGAGGCCCTCACACGGCTCTCGACGCCTCACGCCGCGCCTCGAGCGCCCCCGCGCGGCGGCTGCAGGAGCGCGGGAACAAGCGCGCATGCGCAAAGCCCCGGCCGGCCGGAGGAGGAAAGGCGGGGCCGCGCAGGCTGAGCGAAGACGGGAAGTCCTTCCTCTTTCCCCGCCCCCGCGCGGCCGCGATTGGCTGCGGCGCGCCGAGGCCGCTCGCCCATTGGCTGGGAGCATCATCCGCGCGGAGCGGCCCGGAGGCGGCATGGTTCGCTTCAAGAACAGGTGAGGCCGCGGGGAGGCGGCGCGGGGCCGCCCGCTCCCCCCCCATAGCGCCCCGCCGCCCGCAGGTACGTGCTGTGCGAGGTGCTCTCGGAGGACCCGCGGTGCCGGCAGTGCATCGAGGACCGCGCGGTGGGCCTCGCCGTCAGGGACGCCATCGCGCGGGCGCACGGGGACTACGGGCTGGGGTGCTGCTGCGTGTCGTTCACAGGTAGCGGGGCCGCGGCGGGCGGGCGGGGCGGTAGGGCTCGGCGGGGCGGGCGCTGACGGCTGCGCTCGGCCCGCAGTGAAGTACCTGAACGCCTACACCGGCACCGTGCTGCTGCGCTGCCGCAAGGACTTCCAGCGCCTGCTGAGTTCGGCGCTGCCGCTCGTCCGGCACCTGGAGGGCCGCGGGCAGCGCTTCCCCTGCGCGCTGCGCACGCTGCACGTCGGCGGTGAGCGCGGCACCGGGGCGGCTGCGGGAGGGGGGGGGGGGGGAGAGCAGGAGCTCTGGGCCGGTAGCGGCCGTGCCCGGCAGGCATCGGCTGATAGCACGGCCTGCTGCGCTACAACAGCACTTGCTTTCAGTGGCTGCTACGCACCGCTCCCCTGCAGGTACCATAAGAACCTGTCAGAAGTTTCTAATCCAGTACAACAGAAGGCAGCTGCTGCTGCTGCTGCAGAACTGTACGAGTGAAGGTGAGTTCCCTCTGGCCCTGCCTCGGTCGGCAGGGCTGCTGTATGGCTGCTGCTGTGTGTTTTGGCAGAGGAGAGGCGCAGCGTGCGGCAGTCGGTGCTGAGCTGCTCCCTCGCAGAAGAGCAACCTCAGAGCGGGGAGGAGGAGGAGGAGGAGGATGATGGNGAAGGCAGCTGCTGCTGCTGCTGCAGAACTGTACGAGTGAAGGTGAGTTCCCTCTGGCCCTGCCTCGGTCGGCAGGGCTGCTGTATGGCTGCTGTTGTATGGCTGCTGCTGTGTGTTTTGGCAGAGGAGAGGCGCAGCGTGCGGCAGTCGGTGCTGAGCTGCTCCCTCGCAGAAGAGCAACCTCAGAGCGGGGAGGAGGAGGAGGAGGAGGATGATGGCGCAGAAACAGACTGAGCATCACCTGCTCACCTTTGTTTTGGATCTGTATAATCAAGATGAAACCACATAGCTTACTGTATTAAGTAAAGGTGCTGTTCTTGTCACTACTTCATTTCTCCAAGTGTTCTTAAATAAAATGCACTCAAAAACCACAAAAATTACACTTTGCATAGATTTCTTGCTTCTTTTATTCCAGTAGTCAAACCTTTGACTGCTCCTAAGGAGTGGAGTAGCTCAACACCATCTTCGTACTGAGGTAGAAGTGAGCTTTAGGCAGTTGGCATTTGAAAGAAACGTAGTAATGCTCATTCAGTACAGAGAGCAATAACTTTAGTTTTTGAGCTTATCTACAAGTGCACCTATTCTTGAGAGGGCTGTCTGGTGCTCTGAGTCACAAAAGCACTGATTGTCTACACAGGAGTATAGACTACAGGGAACACAAGTTGGAATTACAGGGCTCAGCTCCATTGAAACCATTTTAAAACTCATAGGTACAATTACTGCTTAGATATTTATTAAGGTTACACCAATCAGTTACAGGAAAGTAGCATTGCTGCTCACATCTCTTGAATCCGTAGGAAAACAAGACACAAGTTGAAGATCTGTCCTATGGAGACTGCCCCTACAGAGAGAACAGCCTTCCTTGCCTGCACTTCTTCCCTTGATCTAGTGCCCATGAGACAGGGAGGGGAGTTGTACCAGCTCCAACCCCTCTCATCAACGCAAAGAAAACTTGACTGTAACAGCGTAGGAGATAATAAACAACATAGAATAGTTAGACACTCAAGTAGTTACTCCTGTTCCATGGCTTAAAATGACTGTTAAAAGTAGGAAACAACAGTATTGTGAACACAGTTAACTGCGTACTTGATTTTTTTCTTTATTTAATGGCTTTCTGTACCCCCACCAACAATTTTCCATTGTGCATTTGAAGCATGAACAAGCTGTGTACCACTCCTAGGCACTTTGTTTCTTTGCATTCCTTTGACAAGCTGTGCTGTCTTTCCCTTGAGTGTAGTTAATTGTGACGAAGTGTGAAATTAAGCTGCTTTCAAAGAATGTTTTGCAAGTGTTCCCTCTGTTCTCCTGTAGTAATAGAAACATTCTTGACCTCCCCGGTCTCCCCCCTCTTTCTGGCTCACAGCTGCAGTGTTTTGTGCTCTTTGGTACTGGGGTGCCTCGAGGAAGCACCTGTAGAAAGAGCCTCCTGTTTTGACATGAAGCAGTCACAGTATACTGACAAACTTTTTAAGATAGAGGGATACAAGCAATGAATGTAGCAGTGGTGTGAGAATACCTAACAATAGATGTTTCAGATAAGTGGGTTCCTTGCTCAAACGTCGCAGTGTGTGACAGCAGGCACAGACTGCTGCTTAAAGGAAGCACACAAGCTTTACAAAACTTAGGTGAATGCACTTCTCCATACAACAGGAGGGGCTGAATCTATCCTAAGATATCTGTCACTCTTGCCCTATAAGTTCCGTGGTACTTCATACCAGCTTCCTGAAAGGAAATCTGTATGATTAATAGGAGGCTAAGATTTGAATGTGTTACCAAAAGTGGTGTGATAAATGTTACAGCTCAAAAAGTCTGCAGTATTGTAAATGTGCGCATATGATTTATTGCAACTGGTGGCCTTGGCTGGTACATTACACCTACAGTTCATTTTATTCAACAAAATCCACACCACTTAACTCATTAGTTTCAAATCAAACCACAAGCAGTGCAGAATGCAACCACCCGAAGAAAGAGGGAGGAGGGGTCCAGAAGAAGCATGTTTATAGCCCGAGGTGCTTAATGCAGATCAGCTCACATCCCAGAACCAAGCTGATACAGGCCCTTATCCCTGTGCAAGAGACCCATGTTTCTTGCTGAGGGATAAAAATGTCTATATGTTCCAGCTATCAGTCGTTCCTCCAATTCAAGAGCAGTCTGTGTCAAAACATCGTTCACCTAGTTACCAAGAGCCCTAGGGTGGAGTGCTTACTCTGGATGATCATCAGGTTACAAAGAATTTGTCAGCCATGGTTGGCAAAAGGAAAAAAAAAAATTAGCAGCCTCATTCAACCCACATTAAAACAGAGTTAAACAACTGACATAAGCCAGGAGTTCCTTCTACCACTAGTGCCAGTGTGTGTTTTGAAATACACAATTTCAGCAACAGTCACTTCAAAACCAAGTAGCCAAGTTCTGCTTTACACTCACCTCAGCTTTAAGCCTTTCAAAGCCAGGAGAACAGAAAGAATTCTTGCTGTTTAGAAAAAGAACAGACAGCAGCTAATACTTCAAAGCCAAAAAGCTCTTTTGCCCCAGTGCAGAGGAAACCAGCTTCCAAAGAAAGCAGTTTAACAGCTTTACTGAAACAGCACTACTGTCACAATCAGACAGACTTCTGTCCATGCATACCTGGGGGAAGTAAAGGCTCTCTGCCTCTTCACTTAGGCAATACTGCAGCACTCTGGCAGTATCATACAGGTGTAAATACTTTCATGCTGCCTATTAGGCCAAAAGAACTGACACAGTACAGACTAGAAGCCTTGGCTGAATGGTCTCTGGCTTGTTTCTTTCAAAACTTTGTTTCAGTATAATCAATGTGGTAAGCTGGTATAAAAAAAAAACCTTCAACATATACTGTCATGGTTCCCTCCTGAACCCCCTAGAAGCCCTGAAAAAAAACAAGTTTAGTCTGTTCAAATTTAAATACTTAAACTATAGCAGCAAAACAAAGCAAAATTAAAAGAAAACCAGGAGAGGAAACTTCTCTTGAATAGCAGAATCACTTTGTGTGAACAACAGAGGTGCTGAACAGTAGCTTCTGCTTCTGTTTCTTTCTTTTCTTCCCTCCTTTTTCCTCTGTGAAGAATTAAAATGATACTGTCATTCTTCTAGTGGAACACGAATATCACACAAGAAACCACTGCTAATTGGAGATCTCAGCTCTGCCTAGGAGAACTGCTTTAAGCCACCAGAAGCATTAATCAAGTGGTTCATAAACCACAACCTGATACTTATCAAACCTGTTTTGCAGCCAATGTTTGATCCCCAGAATTGCTTCTCTTATTTCTCCTGGAAGGAGAAACGTTCATTTTCTCTTATTTCAGAATTATTTGAAGCATCCCCTCCTCACCTGATAAGTGATCAGCTGTGGACGGTTTGTCCAGTTTCAGGAGGGCTGCCTCAATAGCTTGGCTGAAGGAATTCTGGAAGCTGGGCACAGGTATGCGGTCAGAGCTGTCGCTTTCTCCATCACTCTCTACTGGCACAGGGAGTGCCAAAGTGTTCTCATCTGAAAGAAAGGAAAGGGATGCGTGCAAATGCCTCTCCATGCTCCAGGTGTTTCTTGTTAAGCTACAGAATTCCTTTAAGATTTAGATGCACAGAAAAGTTTCCTCACCCTTTGTCTTTGGAGCAGGTTTGGGCCATGTTTCAGATTTTGCCTTTCCAACCCTCAACATCTATCAAAAAAGTTGTAAGGTCTGGTTAAATCCCACACATCAGAACAATCCTGCATACACCCTAAGTAGCATGAAAACCCAGGAACCCATCCAGCCCCCAAATCCTATGTCTTCTTAAGATTTATCCCACACTGCAATTGTGTTTTCAGACTCATCCACTAAGATACAAGCACCTCTGACAAGATTTACTCTGCCACATGGCTTACCTGGGCAAAGGATGGGAACGGAGACTCTTCTTCTAAACTCCCACAAAGTGATGGGCTGGCCTGGCTGGCAGCAGGTGAAAATGGAGTTGGAATAGAATCTACCAAAGAAAGAACTGGTTAAAGCCAGGTGCATTTGGCAAAGGCACTTACACAGCTTATAAGTATGACACAGAAATGAAGGATCTTATCTTCTGGAATGACACCAGTTTTATTTCACCAGTTCCATCCATTAATCACACAAAAGGAAGTCTTAAATTTCCTCAGTATTTAAATATAAGAAAATATTGTGGGGTAATTTTTGTTTTGTTTAATTTCTGCGTTGTTTGCTCCTTTTTAAAACAGCACTTAATAATGTCTACTTAATTTATTTTTTTTTTAAAGACCTGCAAGATACAACATTTGGTGATGCATCACCAGACAACAAACGGAGTGCTTATCAGTTATGTTTTGCAGCAACATGGGGGAAGATGAAGAAAAAAAAATGCCAGCAGTGTATTGCTGTCACACATGCATTTCTACCTTCCCCAACTCTGTCCCCTTTTTTCCTCTTCTGTGTCAGCCAAGATTTAAAAGGTGCAGTAACTACAGTGTAGATATCACTGTCACTACAGAACAGACAGTACAAAGCAAATCTCTTCATGTTAGTCACATGAGTACGATCTTTCAGGCAACCTAGGATAGCAGTCATTGGTCACATTAGTTTGACCTGAGCAACAGACCCTCAGAGAACAACCAAGAGCTATATAGTATGTCCTTTCAGATGCTCACCTGTCTGAAACACAGGGCTTCTGCCAAGAGGAGACAGACAGAAGCTCTGATGATCCATGCTGGTAGTTTCTCCATGGCAAGTGGTAAAGGCAGGGAACTGCTGTAGATTCTCTAAAGCAATATGGACTTCTGGATCTAGAAAGAGATTCTGAATTAAAGCAGTACACAGTGTGGGGGAAAACTGTCAAGCAAGTTGTTTCAGGATGCTAGTAGGTGCCAACTCAGAAATTTTCTTTCCATGCTCTACTTTACAAGCCCTGCTGCTGGATGGAAGCAGCTTCCAGGCTTTTTTTTTTCCCCCTCCCTCCTTCTACATTTTCCATTCTATACTATAAAGACAGAAATCAAGAATCCTGAGAGCTGGATAGAGATAGTTGTGCCCTCAAAAGTCCTCTCTCCCCTAATATGCAAGAAAGCAGGAACTGCATAGCATCATTCAGCACCCTGACTAAAGTACTTTGTCACACTGTAGAACAAGATTACAATGCAGTTTGTAGTATGTACAATTTCTAAGTATATTTCTTCAAATTCTAAGGCCTTACAGTCCATCCTACAGCTCAAGAAATCAGCCCAGCAACTAAAGAGGACTGTGACACTCCCCCAACCCCCGCCCCCCAGTTATGCTCAAGGAAAACTTACATTTGCCCTGCTTCTTGTTTTCTTCCATCTCAATTCTGCGTTCACGACGTCGTTCATCACGCGCTTTCTTCTGCCGCAGGCGTTTCCTCTTCTCAATGTCATCTAGGAGCAACACACAGCATTGGATACAAAAGAACCACACCGATGCTCTGGCAACGCTTTCTCCAGCTTTGTGAACAATGTGTTTGGTTGTAACACATTAGTAACAAGACATGCTTACAAACAACATATGCTCTTGCAAGCAGTCAGGCCCTTTTTACTCTCTGTATAATTGTTGTTAAAGCAGCAAATAGAGGTTGTTCTGTCTAGCAGTCAGCAGCCAGTTGATGCACAAAGAATAAAGCTGCTATTTTTTCTATTTCTATTCCCCCCTCACTGAGATTTTTAGGAAGGTTAAGTACAAACCTGAGAACAACTCTAAGGTCTCCTTAGAGACGATGGGTGGCTTCAGAGCCAGTTCACAAATGCTGAACTCACAAGTGAGGGGCAAGTGACAGAGGTAACGATGACGCTGTCTTATATCCTGATAACAACAACAAAAAAAGGCAGATATATAACTGCAAGATCTAGAGACTGCCATACTGATGAACAGCAGTGGAGATTGAATGCTCACCCCTCATCAAATCAAATAGGGAAAAAAAAATACAAACAGCACAGTGACACAGTAATTGTTTTATGAACTACAAAATGTGAATGATGCCTTGGGTCAGAACCAAGTACTCCAAGACCTCCAACAACAGTACCATATTCATACCTGGATGAAGTTATTCCAGTTCACTTACTGATTTTCCTGTTATTCCTCCCTTCTCACATTACTGGAATAAAATCCTACAATACTAGCCCTCCAAAGCACTTATGCTCACACTTGACTGAATTTGCCTTCTGCACTTTAACTCTTTTGACTGCTAACTACCTCTCTGCTGGACTGAAAGAAGCTGAATTCTGTATTTTTCCTTGCACAGCAGAAAGAATGCACCAGACTCAGCATCCACTCTTACTCAAGTATATACTTAAATAAAGACAAATTAGGAATTACATTCAGTTGTCATTGCACATGTCAGTTCTTACAGTAGCCTGTCTATTCAAGGTAAAGAAATTCAAGATGAAATCATTCCAGAACTTAGTGCTTTAAACACTCCATTAATCTCAAACACTGAATTTACTTTCCATTCTCTTTCTTCTACAAACATCCTACCTCTACCCTTGATGCTCAGAAACAATTGCTTAAGACAGAGGCAGAACACTCCTTCAGTTTCAGAAAGATAATGTGTCCACTTCAAGTTACTTTCTTATATATTTTTCTTTTTTTCCTCTTTAAGATGGCTTTAAGAACAAAACAACATCAAGCTTCCAACCCTCTTACTCCTAAAACTTCTTACCTTCTAGAAGAAAGCAAGCTAAACTGCATAAGTCAATCAAAAAACTAAGTATTACAGCTTACACAGATGCCTGCAATCACAAACATTAGCATGCCGATCCATTCACAGCGATTACTTCTCATTACTGAAGAGAAACATCTCACCTATCAGTTACAAAGATCAAACTGCTGAAATGCAAGTAAAGTAACTACCTCTGTCATTGAGTATCCAGCTATCTCTACTACAGCTGCAGTTATCTTCTCTGGACTCTTCTCCAAGCTGCCATACTCACGAACAAGGCATCGAACATTCACGGGGTGCAGATACATACACTGTCCATCTTCCGCTGTAACATAAGACATCATCAGTTGTTCTTTGCCAGTTAATTTTTAAACACCCTTCTACCCACCTCAGTCCGTTCAACTGTAATGAAACGGAAATTCCTTTCTGAGGGTGTGGGACTTTTACTTCAGAGTTTGGCTGAGTCTCTAGCAAAGTGACAAGTGTCCCAAAGGAGGCATCTCTGCCCCCATGACTCAGGATTCCATTGCACCTACCTTGATAGAAATAGTAAAAAGGAGAGCTGTTAAGATGTCCACTGCTAACTGTTTCTTTAGATTCCTGGTAGCTTGTTTCAGCTGGATTTGATCCTCCTGTAGTGCTCACTTCAGGTTCCCCTATGTTATCCACCTCATGTAATTCCTCTTCATCCAACACTGCCTCTTCTGACTCAACAGGAGGCAAAAAGGAACTTGCTACATCAGAGCAAGGCTCCACAAGCTCCTCGTCAAACGCAGAGAGATATTCCACATCACACTAATACAGCAGAGAGCACACAGTTAGAACTACATCACCTCCTTCAAAAGATCACCACCACCACCAAAACCTTTAGTACCAGTTCAGCCTGCATAGCAGTGTAAAGTAGCAGAACTGGATATTAAGATCTGTCTAAACAGAGCTGTCACTCACCTTTTTCTCTTGGGAAACTGCAGGCCCCATTGACTTGGAGCTATCTAGGACCAATTCTTCCACAGCTGCACTAATTCCAGCAACACCACTGTTTTTATCCTGGTCAGCAGAGAGCGCTGCCTCTCGCTCCTGCAGGTCATCCAAAGAGAACAAATTTCAGTTTCCAATTTTAGCCAGGAGACTATCACACCTTAATTATTTTCAGCCTTGGCCTATATTCAGGTTTTTCAAAGATCTCTAATTTATCTGTGATAAAGACTGACCATTGAAGAGAGGTCCCCTCCCCCTGTAGGGCACCTAAAGGCTTTGGAAAGGAATACTGCACAGGTTTGCTCACGTTGATGGCACAGAATTTATCCCAGAAATTACTGGACTTCCTTCGAGAGCAGAACCCCTCCACACTTTCTGAAGGAATCCCATCTAGTGCAACACGTTCTGCTATCACGTGAAGGTAACACAGCAGGTACCTGGAGGAGACTGTAGCCTTTGGGCTCCAAGATTTCTATTGCTACTCTAGCACCAAACATTACCACTTTCATTGCACATACATCACAAGACACCAGAATAACCACACACAGTCACTTCAGTGGCAGGACATAAATGCTCAACTTACTGTTAAAAATAAAGTTACTAAAACCATCCAGTTTCTCACCTTCAGTTCCTGGATGGCCGCCTCAATGAAGCATGCCTCAGGAGTATGTTTTTCCTCCTCATACTGCTTTAGTAATGCTGCTTTCTCCTCCAGAATCACCAGCTGCAAGACCTGCTCCCTGGATGCCAGAAGCAGCTTTGAATACTGGCTGTGCTGGTCATCTAACAGAAGGAGCACAAAACCATTAGTATCTTCACACAGAGGCAACAGTTTGAAATGCCAAAGGGAACTACGGTTTCTTTGAAGTTTCATTACTGCCCAATTTTGTGAGTTAAACCACTGCAAAGTGGACAATATTTAGAAAGCATTTAATACAAACTCTGTGTGTCACTGTTAAATTACTGATGGCACAAGCTGATGTCAAACGCCTGCTCTGCTACACAGATCTCTCTGTCACAGCAGTTTATCTGCCACTTTCAACCTGCCAATTCACCACTTAATTGTTCAGCATCAAAAAGGTCAGCATCAAGCTTCTCTTCTGTGGAAACATCAGCCCTGAGAAGCCCACGGTGGTCACAGTTCCCTGACAATCCAGCCTGCAGCTTCTTCCTCTTCTCTACGTACTCAAAGATACGGCAACTGTTTTGTCTCAAACAAGTTCATAATCCCTTACATATTCAAAACCCATACGCATTATTAGTCTAATAATTCAACTAATTATTATTAGTCTTTTACAGTAAGCACGCCAGAAATAGCAGATAAACTAAAGAAGCTTGGCAAAACATAGTCATCTTATTACTAGAGTGCTTAACTATAAGCTTTACAGCAGCAACAGCATCACATACTGGTACAGTCTGTATTCATTGCTTCCTAAGGCCCAACCTCTGCACAACTTTGTCTACAGAACACCCCATTAATGCTGAATTTTCTGGGTTTGGAATGATCTCCAATCCAGTACTGGATTTTTATAGAAGGATTTGTTCTTTTTTAAGAGGATTTAAAGTCTTTTACTTGCAAAGGTGAGTGAAATATAAGCACACATTCTGTATACTTGGATACACAGCATAAGTTGCAAAGCTTGACTTTTTATAGAGAGTTTAAATGCATGCAGCTTTTTACAAATGTGGCTGCAAAACAAAGTGAGCCAAGACAGCCCACAAAACAGCAGTGTTAAGTAAAACCATTTATTTAATCAAATGATTTTCACAATATTAACAGAATAAGATGATGTATTAGTCACATTACTTGAGTGGAGAAACTGGAGAAGTCAGGCAACCCATGCCTGGAGTAGGTTTGCAAGAATTTTGACTATTTTCCCCATACTGACTGCAGTCCTTAGTGAAGATGGTAAAAACCTTGTTGAAAAATACACCCTTGAAATAGTTTAGACACAGAGACTAAGCCACAGAATGAGAAGCCAGAAGGCAAAAAGTAAGGCCACCAAAGAACCAAAGCAGAGAGTAACCACACAGCACAAAATGTACAAATAGCAAAAACACAGGAAGTCCATAGTGCTTGAAGGAAAACACTACGCATGTTAAAGTCTTACAAGAAGTCAAGTGTGAGTAGAAGAATTATTAAGATGTGATCATTACGGCTTTCAGATGCTAAAATACATGCTTTGTGGTCTGAACTATTTCAAGACAGCAGCATGAAACTTCCATGGCAAGTCTTGTCTAGACAAGTCACAGTTCAGAACAGGATGCCAGCCAGCAGGACTGATACACTCACCTCCGACATAAACAGGCTGCACCACATTCATCCACTGAGATTTGGGCAGTGCTATGAGAACACCTTTCTCTCTTCTCATCAGCTGCATTGTAATGACATCACCAATTGCGTACTGACGTGTTGCCATGGCTACAACACTGCAATGCAAGGACAGGGTTAGCAGGGTAAAATTAACATTTCAGAAAAGATTTATCACTTAATAAATGCCATCTCACCTCTTGAGATCCTTCTTGTGAACTGAGCCATAACAAATAGGACATTTACTCCAGGTCTTCTCACTCAAGGAGAGATAATGAAGGATGCATGCCCAGCAGAAGATATGCCCACAGCGGGTGATCTTTGCTGCTGTAGGTGGGTACAGACAGATTGGGCAAGAGGGCACTTCATGGCTACAAATCCTCTGAAATGGCACATGAGAAGAACAGCGCAAGTTATAGACATGGAAATCATTCTGCAGCACAGAAGCTAACCCATCTGTAAGAACTACTCTAATATGTTAGGCTTTCAGCTCTTCAGGTTCTGCTTATTTATCAAGAAATTAAGTCCACTGTGAACTAAACACTTTCAGCCTTTACAAGCAATAACCCTCAAAGTCACCCAGCTGGCATTTTTACTCTAATGACACTAAAAAAGCAACTCTTATCATGTTTTCCCTCATGTTTGCCATCTCTTAAGAGTTAGCAACATCACTGTTATCTGAATTCAGACACAGAGAAGACAGCAAGTGAATTTTGTTACCTCACACCGGCACACGTGTGCAGTCCTGTTTAACTGAGAGACTGAACTTGCCTATCTCCATGAACATAATAGTTCAGTCACATTTTTGATAGCATCTCTGTGCTGCAGAAACAAAACAGCCATGCAAGCACCTGATTTTTCAGATCCCTCAATGTCATGCAGCAGTAAACAAACATACCTTCCCATCAGCTACACGATGCACCATGACTGGTCTTTGCAGACTGTAAGTTTCTACTCGAGGCAACCTAAAGTTCTGGCCACAGTTATCAAGAGATTTTCCACTTCGTTGCTAGGCAAGATGGGCCACCAATGCACATGATAATTCTTCAAAATTCTACACTCTAGTCCTTTTTCATGGACTCATGCCCGAGTTTTCTGTTAATATCTTGATCACAAGGACTGAGTCTATAGAATGTCAGATACTATTTTTGATGTGCTTCCATCTGCGAAAGCAAGAAGCTGCTAATTTTCCTAATAGATTTTAGCACTTCTCTTTTCCTGTCAAAGTACTTCATAACATATTCCATGACAGATCTTTCCCAGTATTGTGGGAGTGACAGAAGAGGCCTCAAGCTCAGAAACAGCTGAGTTTTACGTAACATCACAAAGAAACAGTTAAAAACAGGTTGAGTTTCTTAATAAGGAGAAAAAAAAAATCTAGCCCATCACAACTAACCACTTGCTCCACAAAGTCCCAGTTGACCAAGGTATCTGGATCAGCAAAGTGGACTGTGTAGTCCTGTTCTTCAGAGACAACAAACTGGCAGCTGGGGAAAGGCAAAGAGACAGATGATCTACTCAGTTGTTTCTAAGAATTCCTTGAGAACTTTCTCACAGGATTCTCAGAGTTTCTTTGCCCGGTAGAAAACTGCTGTACACAGTTGCTAACCTCTACCAACAAAAAACAAAGTTCAGTTCACAATCAGATTCCCAGAACACAGACACATCTAACTGTAGTTAGAAATATCATCACAGAGCGAGCCAGGCAGAGTATTTTCCAGAAAAACATAAGAAACAGTGTCAGGGTCTTTGCTTCTGGGACTTACAAATCCAGATTAGCTTTGATTTGGCAGTTGCCATCCCTACCATCTCAACACGTTGTCTTTCGGAAGGAAGGATCATCTTCCATAAGGAAACTACATAGGTCTTAACAAATGGAGTGTCACAATGCTAGAAAATTAAGGTGGAAGGTCAACTAGTTTGTGTCTAGAAGACTCAGTTAGATACACTGTCAGAAGAAAAAGAAGAGAACGTGATCTATTTCTTTTTTTTTTTTTTTTTTTT